>JAHLJT010004567.1:9750583-9824098 GCA_031308135.1 Acheta domesticus | reverse complement strand
AGTTCTTCTCACAGACTTCCTTCCTCGTATAGAGTGGAAGCCAACACTTCCTTCAATGGTGTACATCATGTTTTGCAGAAAACCGCAAATGGCCTTTGTCCGCGTTTTTAGTGTACTAAGAACCCAAAATAAGTATAACCGGCATCCGATTCGGTACACATATTGAATTGAATTGATGCCTTATTTTACGTGGGGAGACTCAGGCCTTGAGGTCTGCTCTTCCGTCTGACCACGCAAATTTCGCTACACTCCTTTCACCAACGGGTGGAAACGGGCGACGATCATTTGATTTGAATTTAGCTCAGAGGCTTAGAATTGAGGATCTTTTAAATGCAGTAAATCTACTGACATGGACAGCCGGCTTTACTTCCCTCCGAATGAAGGCGTACGCAGGATTTCCCCCCCTTAAAAAATCCACGGCATCGATCGAGTTTGAACCCGCGAACTTGGGTATTACAGTCCGTTACGCTAGCCGCTACACCATCGACGCCGCCCTGTTCTTGTTACCTCGCTTACCTAACCGAGCCCGGCTAACGCTTGTTTGCTACATCGACCGTGACAGGTGTTCCAAGCGTCATGTGACAATAGCCGGGTCCATGGCGTTTAAGCGTAGATGTGCAAAAATCTCTAATGTCTTAGTACGCTATTCATTATCCACCACCATCCACGCGCTGTTGTTTATCCGACTCTTCACGTCCTTCTAATGCAGAGGGTCCTTCGAACACAGGGTTGTCCAACTGGCGTCCCGGGGCCGCATGCGACCCGCAGTACCATTTATTGTGGCTCGCGAAAGGTTATATAGCGAACATAGCGCACTTGTAGTGCGATTTTTATAACTTTGCCCCTCTAGCCCCTATGGCCACGGTGGAATATCACACGGCATTTCGGGTCTTTCTCGCTCGTGCCGGTAGATATCGCACGATCGCAAACACTGCTTGATACGATCGCGATCATGTGTCATCTAGCGGCACGACCGAGAAGGACGTGAAATACTGTGACATATTCCATCGTGAAGACGGGCCTTGAGGGGCAAAGTTAGAAAAATCTCACTACAGCGCACTGGCTCTGTCGGGGTCAACACCCCCTAATGTAAAAATAGATTGAGTTTAGACTTAAAATTTTTTTTAGTAAATTCAAAAATTGAAAACTATCCTACGAGTTTCTCTGCGTTATACATGATATGGCTTGATACCACGCATAGCTCCATTCCTCCCTCCTGTTCAGAGCAGCCGGGCAACAATACAGGAAGTCAGGTGTGGATCGCCCGAGTAATATGGACCGCAACCAGGCACGTAGCCAGGGGAGGGTCTCGAGGGGCTGAAGCCCTCCTCGAAATTCTAATCTTTTTTCATTCAATCATTCATTATTTATTTAGTAGTTTAAATATATCCAAATATATCAGAATGTATAAAAGTACAGACAGACAGATTTACATCAAATGATATTCTTCCAATAAGTTTCCAAATGCTTCTTCTAGGCTTTGCTTCCATCCATGAAATGAACAAGTCGGGAAATTTAGCTCCATACTTTGATAACAGAACATCACTCTCTGCAGTAAAAGCTGAGTATGAACTATAGTTGTAAAAAAGCTTCCACCGTAGATGCTAACCTCGAGGTGCTGAAAGTCTTAGAGAACTGCGATTCAATATATTTACATACTGTTAGATACTATCTTAGCTACCTTGCCAGTAACAACTGCTAGTGTGGGGAGGTCATTTTCTGGCTAGAAAGAAGATGAGAAAATTGCTTTTGTAGTTGACGCCTCCTGTAATTTGAATTATTGGAATAGAAAATAATATATTAAATATTGTGTTTAAACTTTTGAAATAATGTTATGTGGAAATAATGTTTAAAATCATGTTGGTGTTTCATTTTTAAGAGCATCTCTTTTAAACAACCCGAAAAAAAAATTTTAATAAATTTCATACTATCCATTTTTTAAATTTTGGAAGCCCCTCCCGAGAAATAATCCTGGCTACGGCCCTGACCGCAACCACAATGAAGATTATAGAAGTGGCTCTTGAAGCTTTAGGACACTAATAGGATCTTTGTGCTCCCCTTCCCATCGACTCCACATTAAAGATTTTAGTTGTGGGCCTTGAAGTTTAAGGACAGCCCTGTTCTAGTAGTATCTTTGTACTCCGCTCCCCATCGTCTCCACATGAAAGAATTTTATTTGTGGCCCTTGAAGCCTTAGGACACCCCTGTTCTAATAGGATCTTTATGTTCCCCTCCCCATCGACTCCACATTAAAGATTTTAGTTGTGACTTGGGACACCTCTGTTCTAATAGGATCTTTGTCTCCATCCCATCGTCTCCAAGGAATACGCGCGCGCATGCACATACGCACGCGTGCGCGGTCGGTCGGTCTGGCCCATCGGCCAGTGCTCCATGTCATCTCCATAGCAAACTATACAGCGATTTTCGTAACTTTGCCCCTGACGGGAATCAGCTGTTGACGGTTTCATCCAATCGCGAGCTTGAACGTCACCATAGCGACGTCACTTTAGCGAAATAGAAGCTCCCGATTGGATGGCAGCGAAACAGCTGATTCCTGTCAGGAGCAAAGTTTAAAAAAATCGCAGTATACCTTACATAACGGCTCCACGGTACCTCCACGCCGACTGTGCGTCACTATGCCTCTCATTGACACACGGTTTCTCGCCATCTGCCACGCGCCTTCGAGAGCACCGTCCGCCACAACATTGCTTAATCATTTCATGGCTAACTTGCACCTCAAGCATAAACGCTCTGTGCCATTTCTACATCCACGAGTAAAAAACGCAATTAATTCTACTTGCCACGCCTAATTAGGCTCCAGTCGCTGCGGCCACTCGCCCGCCTACTTCGGGCCGGGTTTCCTGCACACAGTCTCGGATGCACACAGGTTGGATTAAGAGTGAAATATAGTTTAAGAATGAATGTGAGCGTGAATGAAAAGAAGAAAAAGAAAACGAAGAAAACGAACATTACCAAGAACTTTTATTTAGAACTCTTTAACTGTATAAAACTAGCCATTTCCCAAAGAGGCACTGTAGTAGTTAAATAGATTTAAGATAGTTTTTAAGTAGTTTGTTCAAGACAGGCCCGCTCCCTGCTGCACAAGCCTAATCGGCTGCAACAAAATGTACCCCGAATTTTGAATAAATTCCCGCCTCTCCAGGGTAACTGGAGGGGGGAGGAAACTGAAAGAAAATTAAAAGTAATGAGAATATTGTTGCAACTTAAAGTCGATGAGTTGGCGTGCTGCCATATATCGTGACAAAAGGACTGTTGGACGAGTATGTGGAGCGAGCGGGAACAGTCCTCTGTCAGTCTACTGCAGTGTGTACATCGTTCAACTTCATAGCAATAGTGCAAGCGCCCGAACGCCAAGTTTACAAAGATAGAGTAACGTTCGTGGTTCATAACTGACGTGGCACGAGGTCGGAGTATGCAAGAATGCTTTTAGGGACTGCGTGAAGCATGCGGTGATCTAGTGTTGCCACACTTCACAGTCGCACGATGGATTAAAGCGTTCAGATTAGGCAGAGATGCTGTGAAGAACAACCCTCGTTCAGAACGACCCCACATGGAGAACTCTAGCACCGCTGGCATTGGGAGATTCTGGAACATCCACCTCACCCGATACGAGTTCCTGTGATCATGATCTCTCCAGAAAAATGAAAGAGCCACTGCGAGGGACCTGGTACAATACCAGTGAAGAAATTATTCATGCTACAAGGCGGTCAATATGGAACATAAACAGAAATAGATGCGCAGATGGAGTGCAACGCCTCCCGAACATTTGGCAAAAGGCCATTAATAACGGAGGGGATTATATTGAAGGTGTGGAATTGTAATTACCTCTGTCAATAAAGTCATTTTAGAGAAAAAATTCTCATTACTTTTAACCCAACCCTTGCAAAAAGCTATCGCTAGACATCGAACTTTAAGTATCACTTCCACGAGTGCATTTTTCTCAATTAAGGTTAATCATCAGTGCAAGAGCCGTCAAGAAACCTTCGTAACTTGAACTACATACAATGAGAGATCCACTATTCAGTGGCGAAGCTGAAGGGTAATCTGGGAGCCTTAGAAAACCCAAATTATTTTCCAACAAAATCTGTCGTTTATGTTACATGTTTTCAATTTTTTTTCCACTCTTTGCGGAATTAACGGTGTCTCAGAACGTGACATAATTTACCCTGTGACTCTCGCGTGACATTGAATTTTAAAAATATATGATCTTGAAAAGCTGAAAAAGATGAGGTTCGATAAAACGACAATAATTAAATAAATGTTTAAATTGAGGTGCTCAGAATAATAACGGCAGATCCCACTCAAGGTTCGTTTCGACAAAAATTACTTTTTCCGTTTTCGTTCTCGTTCGCTTTCACCAAGGACAAACAACTGAAGATGGAATTTTAGGGTTTTGCCATATCCTAATTCATTTCATATTTCAACTTATGAAAGATATGTGGAAGGAATTTACCGTGATAGTTCTAACAGAAAATATGAGGTTGGTTGGGATCTGCCGTTATTGGTTATGGGCCGAGCAGGGTTTCATTAGTTCTTCTTGGGTTCCTGACAGATAAACCGGCTCCAACCGTAATACCGCGGGCGTGCTAAACAATCGGAAGTCACACAACTTGTATCTCTCCTGCTCCGGCTGCTACTCACCAAAATGACAATTTTTGCCAATGTAATCCGTGTCCTTGCAGTTGCAGACTACTTGGTCGTCTTGTACTGAGCACTTGCCTCCATGTTCACAAGTATTCGGACGTTTACAGGCATCAATATATTGGCAGTTATCAAGTGAAACCTCTTTCACAGCATGCTTTGAATGCACTAGTCGCCTTGGGTCCTTCAGTTTACCATTAATTTTTATGTCTCTTAGACAGCCAATGAGACCTATATATGAACAAAGGTAATAAGTAACAAAATTGTCAACATCAACAATAATAATAATAATAATAGTATTAGTTTGTGTAATTTTATTATTAATTAAAATAAGCAAAAATGTTTTACCTGGATTTTTACTGCCTGCTCCGTATCCCAACCACAATTTTCCATCCAAATGAAAATGTTCTCCTATTTTAATAGATCTTGAGTGGTGATAGTCTACTGTAAGAGTCATTTCTCCATTGAGGTATACTAATTCAATCTAAAACAGGCAAAGTTCTGCATTACATGGTATGTTAATACTAATAAAAGTATTTTGTGTCATATTACTTTTAATGAATAATGAAGAAACATTAAACGAGTGGTGCTGCAACACCACATATTCTCTCGCATTATTTCTAATTGCTATCTTCAAAAAATTCAGTAAGTTCAATGAAAATTAAACCTGCGCCATTTTTTAAACGTTCTTTAATTTTTATTTCAAAAATACAGTAAAGAAAAACTGTGAGCCATTTTTGAGATTTTTTTTTACAAATTGCATTACCTTAAATCAAAAATAACGCAAAAACTTCTAGTTTTGTCAAGAAATTATACATGACCTTTTGTAAGGATATAAATACGTAAAACGGATTTTATTTAAGAAAAAAATATCTATTATCAATATTTTACTTTAAGAGAATGGTGCAGGTTTCGTTTTCGTTGAAATCTCTGATTTTCCGAAAACTGAAAAAATTCAAAATTTTTCGGCGTCTTCCTACAACTACAGTTCTGAAGATAGAGTTTTTCCCTTAATGAAATCAGTTCCTTAAAGGTCCATTTTGAAATACGTAAGGTCATGTACAATTTTTCGAATATTTGAGTAATTTTCGCGTAATTTTGGGTGAAATTACAGATGAAAAAGTACGTGCTGTTTTAGTACCACTAGTACTTTGCTCTCTTCTGGGACAAAAGTAAAGAAAAAATTTGAGCAATTTTTGAGAACATTTTGAAAATGCTCGTGAGGCTTCATGTAAAGTATCCGGAAAACCAAAATGTCCGATCCATATTCAGGGGTTGCGTCATCAGAGAAGATCGATTAGGGAATATCAACTTTAGTGAAAATCCTGCCCACGGTTTTGCCGCTAGTGTTGTTCACAGAAGGGCAGAAAAGGGTTTGGCCTCCCGTGAGCACGCCTTCGCGAGATTCCTTCCTGACCCCTGTTTTAGTACCCGCCCCGTTTCGAGAAAAATCTTCTTGCATATCTTAAATAGCCGGGCTACTGGCCAGCAACCACCCGCAACGCAACGGCACCCCGAAACACGGCGATGGTGTAACGGTTAGCCGGACTGTTATACTCATTATTTTTGAGAAATTCTATTTAATTTTGACATCATCGGATATAGTGAACCAAAAATGTTGGTCCACAGAAGTTCACTAAGACCGGAGTCGACTGTACTTTTTAAGTCTCCGAGAATTCTTACTCAAAAACGCAACCCGTACGAAAGTATCATTGGTGTGCTCATCTGAAAATCAACATTTCATTCGTACCACCAAAGACTCACTTTCTTGCCTAGTTTCGTTAATAACTTATCTAAACATCGGAAGTCCGACTGCCACTCACCATCACTCAACCTACTCCCAATCCTTCCCAGGTAATAAGCAATCTAGGGAGACCAGATCCTCATCGATGAAAAGGAGGACAAGGGCTTAAAAAAGAAGAATATCTGGTGAAAAAAGTGGACAGTCCGTAATTTTTTAAATAATAATGTAATGTGCCAAGCAACGTGACATTGTATTTTTTATGGATGTATTCTGACAGATGTAAGTATCACTGATTCAAGCGAAACTAATGAACCTTTAATTGAAATAAGAGACGTAGTCCAGCTACACAAACTTTGTAATCAGCTCCAGAATGTGTCCTTAACTGTCGCAGAGACAGGGCGACGATGAATTCATCCCCTCAACCGCCCTCTGCTGCAATAGTCACCCGCGCAAAGAACCCCTCCCCCACGCCACAACTCTCTCACCCCACCCCTCCCTCCGGTCGCCACTTAATACGGAGGAAAGAAGGGGAAATAAATAAACTGAAAGTTTACGAAGTTTTCCATAATTACCCAGAACGGATGAATAATAGTATACGAGACGTTTCACCAAAGAAAGTCACAGACATCGCTGCACCGGTCTCACTGAAATATACAGAATGTCCGGGAAGGAAACTTCGAAGCTTCGAAAATAAGCTCTTAAGACAATTCTAAGCAAATTTTGTCTAATAAACTACGTGGATATTCCGAATGGTTGAGCCGCAATAAGCACTCAAAAGTTGGTTTGGAAAAATGATTTTTAGGCAAAAATGTGCATTATGGAAGCATAGAAACACTCCAGTAATATGTAAATTGTTTATTATTTACAAAAGAAATGAAATATATTTGCTGGGATAGAAAAATTAAGCGAGAAATAAAAAAAGGAGTCGAATTGTGTAAATTGGATGCTTTTTTATTTCTCGCTTAATTTTTCTTTATGAACAAATATATTAATTTCTTTTGTAAATAATAAACAATTGACATGTTTCTGAAGTGTTTCTGTGCTTCTATAATGCAAATTTTTGCCTAGAAATCAATTTTTCAAATCAACTTTTGAGTGCTTATTGCAGCACAACCATTCGGAATATCCACGTAGTTTATTAGACAAAATATGCTTAGAATAATTCTAAGCGTATTTTGTCTAATAAACTATGTGAATTAAGACGATTATTGTCTTAAGAGCTTATTTTCGAAGTTTTGACGTTTCCTCCTCGGACTCCCTGTATAATAGGGGAATACATAATATAATCTATTATTGAAAGCGAGGCAATAATTTACGAGTATACTTATGTGTCTCGCGGGCGACAAAACAGGAACCACCATTGAGAGACCGATGTAAGCTCGCCCTTCTGTTAATGGCAGATAAGCTCCCCACATGCAGCAGGTAGCCCATGTCACAGAACGCCTACTTACACTGTGCTGCCCGCGTCCAGTCAGTAGGAACTGGCGCGCTTCTTCCAAATTGAGTAAAACATGTTTACAAAATTATTAAAACATCGCATTAGGCGAGGAAAATCTGCCATACGGTAATTGCCTTCAATAATATGGAATACAAATAGTGCTAATAAAGTGAAAATTAGAATTTATAAAGCAATTGTGAAAAGCATTTCACTGTATGGTGCTTAGTTGTGGGAGATCTAAAACAAGACAAAGTTAAAGGTTATAGAAATGGAGTTTTGGAGACGCACCTCTACTGTGACGTTAATGGAAAGAATCAGAAATGAAAATATAAGGCAACAACTAGGTGTCATTTCGGATGTAGTGGATACAATAGAAGGGAGAACGTTAAAATGGTACGGGCATCTTACAAGAATGGTGGTGAAAAGATGGTCATTAAAAACTTGGAGGTGGCAGGTGCCAATGCACAGAAAGAGTGGTAGACCAAGACTCACACGGTATGAAGGGGTTCGACAGACAATGAAAGATAGTCACATCTGAGAACGATGATTGGCAAGATTGAAGAAGATGGAAGTTTGTGCGCGAAAGTCACCGCATGGTATAGTTCCATTCGCAGGAGAAAAGAGATAAAATAATAATTTAACTACTACCAAATTCAGAAAAGTTGCATCCGACTAGAGACAAGAGTAGCGAAGAGTCGGGGTGATCACCGATTTCTCTCTTTCCGCGGTCGCTCCTGATAATTCTTTCCACCGTGATCTTCGATAAAATTGAATAATAGAAGTACGAAGAAAACAAAGGGTAGAACTGAAAGAATACAAAGGGTATGGGAGTTTCGTAGGTTCATTGGAATCGAACATCTTAGTGTGTTGAAAGAAACCACACAAATGCCTTGCAATACGTCCCCTTCCCATATAGCATTCGTTTGTGTATGAAACTATACGTGTTTGCTTCCGGATTGACTCTCTACAAGTGATAGACAAACTAATTCGCTGTATGTTGATTTACTTATTACTATTATTGAATTTTTGTTGTGGCTAATAATAAAGGTGGTTATGAGACAGTTATGTAAATAAAATTTTATTCTTACTGCATGCCATCCAGGATCTCCATCAAACTTCACCGAAACCTCTGCTGTGTTGCTGATGGACGTGTTTGGTACAATTCCGAAAAAGATTTCTTCGTTACTTCTACGAATCTGCAAGAAAAGAGCATTCAAGTTTGTAACATGTTTATTTTAATTTTTTATATATAAACATTAACTTAATGTTATGGTCAATGAATCCAGTGCTAAATCTCAACAAATAAAAAAAAAAGTTTTCCGTTACCTCCCAATAACTGTTCGTTTGATTGGCGCCTGAGAGAATTCCTGAGGATGCTAGGACAGCAGAATTTTCAGAACTTTTAAAGTCGAAACTCAAGCTCAAATTACTGGTTTGCTTGAGACTCCACCAAAGATATGAAGACAAAAACGGGAATGTGAGAGGTATCACTTCCACGTCCGTTTCATAAAATTCCGGTGTCAAAACTCCAATGTAATGAACTTTGGGGTTTCCCTTTTTTAATTCATATATAATTGATATATCATTGAAGAAAACATACTTCAAGCTTCCTACAAAGTTGTTGGTAGAGACCAGACCTACAATGAAAATAAAAAATAACAATACACAAAAACTGTACCTTTGTCCAATGAAATGAACCTGGCCGTTTTACTTACCTTCCTTTTTTTCTAATTCTGGACCTCCTCCAAAATAAATTTCTGGATCTATATATAAGTAGTTGTTGTCACCTTCAAGTTCAATAGTTTTTTTCTCATTGTCGTAATGAAGGTCAATAGTGTTGCCATAATGCGCAAGAGTAAAATTATGCCAGTGATTTGCAGCTGTGTAAACTCCAATTGATGTATTTACTACATTTTCTCCTATTTTCAGTCTCACGTAAATGGTACTATTTAAGAGAGAGACCGCAATGTAATGCTGCCCTGGCTCTCCACTTGCATAAAATAATACAGAGTCGTCATACAACGTCTACAACATCGAAAAATTTAGCATATGAAAGTGTTTGTATTACTCATCATGAAAATGCATTCATTATATAAATACATTGGTTAGAACAGAAATGGTACTCTATGCATCTTAAATACTTTTATTTTATAATTTATAAGTTATTCTTACTAAAATTATGTCAACAGAGCCTTCATTTCTTATAAGCAACAAATAATGTGGATCACATGATATATCACTTACTTTGAAGTATAAACTAATGCGATTTTGACTAGAATGGACACGATCTTTCCAATCATACACACGGTAAGAGACATACGATGACCCTCGTAGAGTTAAATATGTTGCAGCTAAAACATAAAATTGAGAAAAAAAAGTTGATACAGAATGTATGTAATGGCTGAGATAATGGTATAAATTGATTCAAAATGACTTACCATAAATATCACATAGTTCTCCTTCGTAGTTTGTCCCAAAGCAATCACAAGTATAGCTATTGTAATGATTCATGCACTTGCTCCCCACAAAACAAAGATTCTCTCGTGTCTTGCACCTGAAATCATAGCAACAAACAGCTTGAAAATGAGGCAAAAAGAGATTCAATAGAGTATATTTTTCACATCCAAATTCCAATCCAAGCAACACTAATCCCCACATCAAATTAAAATGAAATTTGATTAATATTCATATTTCTAAAAAAATTAATTTGATATTTAATTAATAGCTAAATCTCCAAATTAACAATGGAAGTGATGAAAATTTATATAGTTAGAGTGTTAATCACGTACTTACACAGGATCCTTGATAACACAAGTTTGAGGTACTCAATTTCCTAATCCTAATAATCTTTTTGGTCCTCCCTCTTCAGCTGGTAATTACCAACACTTTGTACATAATGTCAACATATTTAATAACGTTATTTTGCTTTTCACTTTCCAATTTGAGAAAACAAGGTTCCAATGTAAAATGGAAGTTAATTATTGGTATATTCATATTAATTATAAAAGTAACAACTACCTAACTTTGGGGCAAAAGATAATTTCGATTATGAACGAGAAAAAAGAAGGAAAAGAAATATGATAAAAAATAAATGAATGGTCTGTCTGGGCTAAAATAACAATACTGCCTCCAGGCAAAAATGAAGGAAATTTCCTTAATAATTTCGCTCCTACATAAAATGTTTAAACTAATTTTAATTCCAGCCACTGATCTTCATTAAGTTTACAGAAAAAATTAGGTATTCGGGGAAAACACGGCGCATAGCCTTGTCCAACAAATTTATATTAGGCCACCTAGACAAAAAAACAAGTGACATTATTTTTTCTTGGCAAAATGTAAGTGGCCAGAAAATTCCAGTTGATTTAACAAATTTTGACACATTATTTACCCATCGTTCAGCCAGTTTGGCCCAACCAAAATTTTCGGATCCATAGAGAACAAAGCAAAAAAAAATAAAAATTTAGGGACGCGGACTACATTTTCTACGTAAATTGACGTTATTTGGACAAAATATTAGTCCATTTTCACAGGTTTTCCCGACCAAAATTTACATTTGTCCATCTACAGAACATAATTTACGGCAGAAAAACAACTGAAGACCATTTTCACGACAATACAATAATCTTAATTACATCATTACATTAACACTACACTACATTACATCATCACTACATTAATTAATTAATTACAATAATCTTAAATTTCTCATTTCTTTCCCAATACCAGATGAGAGTTTTTATCGTCAACCTAAAATAAATAAATAAATAAATAAATAAATAAACAGCCCCAAACCGATTTATAAGCAAAAATAGATTTTCAGACAGTTTCGAACCACTGGCGGAGAATTCCTTAGTAGAGTTAATTAGCAATCCATTTCTGTGCACGAGCGACAAAAACCTTTTTTTTGGTAATTACAAAGTATGGAGCTCAAGAAATCGTGAGCATATTTAACTTCTCCTCTATATGTCACATACAGATTTAACTATTTTTTACGAAAAAGATCAAACGATATAAAAATTTATCAGTTCACTCTCTTTAATTATTTTGTTTTTAAATGATGTGTTTCTGGCCGAGATAATTCACAGGAAGCGAACTTCTGTTGTGAAAATCCCTAACGGAACATTAGATTGTAATCCATAAAATTATATTCTTTCCCCATGATCATGACGAAAATAAACAGTTATTTACATCAAGACTGTGACTAATTTAAAACTTCCTCTGTGGCTACCAGAAACATACGCAAGTAGTAAATGACATAGATAAAGAAGTTAATTCTGTGGAACATCAACTATTTACATACTTATCTATGCAACCTTCGATGACATTTTCATGCTTAGTCGCAATGAGAGGCTTAATAGGAATGAGTATGTGTGCATCTTTTCCAGTTTTCAGAACCATATCTTTGATGCAACCTACAAAGGATTCTATTATGTATTTGACCCCGTGCAATTTCTCCTCAGAGCTCAAACCTGCGTTCAGAAAAAGAAATAAAATGTATCAGTTAACAATAAATAACACAAGAATATATCTAAAAATGCGATTAATAATTATAAATAAAACAATAAAATAATGTAGTAAACAAGGAGCTATGCTACCCGGTCAGAAAGTATGACACTGCTTTCAGCACTCACTCCTTGAAAAACAGAAAGAAGTAAGCACTAACCAGAAATCATTTCAAACGATGGAAAATATTTTATCCGCGCACTTGTCCTTAATACTCCATGGGGCTAGGAAGGCTAGGGCAAGGTAGTCCCATGCCTTGCAACTAGCGTGCAGTAAATTTCAATATTGCAGCTAAATAATTTGTCATCTTAAAATTTCGCCTAATACGCAACACACACCGTGCTGGATATTCGGATTGACATGAAATTTTACCCGCTTGTTCAGCACCTTTCAAAAACTTTACATAAAAATTTTTACGTGCTATGAAGCAATGCAAGTAGTGTTTTTGCGACAATTAGTATTGAGACCGTTCATGACTTTACCGCCTGTGGAAGGGCAGAAATCGCTGCTCGCCGCTGGTTCTGCGGCCGTTACACACCGCGCCGCCAATATCGGTAAGGTCATGAAATACCTCAATACTAATTGTCGCAAAAACACTACTTGCAGTGCTTCATTGCACTTAGAAATTTGTATGTAGATGTTTTGAAAGGAGCTGAACAAGCTGGTAAAATTTCATGTCAATCCGAGTATCCAGCACGGTGAGTGTTGCGTGTGAGCGGCAAGTAAATTGGAGTTTCGTATAAGTGATCTTGCAACCACAACGAAAGCCAAAACCAAACGATGTTAAAAATGAAGTTCACAATGCGGGGTACAAGGTAATGTATTGAAATTAGGGATATTGATATTCAGGTTACCACACAGACAGAAGAGCCCTTCTTTGAAGCTGGCTAGCTAGCTTGTCATAGCAGACGCAATTGGAACTGTACTTAATTACCTTAATTTGAATTTATTTAGGTAAATTCTCTACTTGTATTTTAAGGAGTGTTTATTGTCCGTAAAATGCAACGTTTTGGCCTCTTTTATTGGCAGAAGCCGAAAAGTTTTATTTTAGGTTTTATTTAAAATTTGATTGGCACAGAGCAGTAAAGTCAATTGCACGATCTTAAATAAGTAGTAGTCACTTGAACGAAATGCAATATCGTTTTTCAACATTGTTTATGAACTTAACAGCTTGTTTCGAAATTGACAATTGCTTCACTAGTTTATTTCAGTAAAGTGTGTTTTGCAACGTGCAAAAATAGGCAAATTATTTATTTTTTTATTAGAGATTTATTTTAAAGTTAATACATTTCTCTATTTTTAATATATTTTCCAATTTCATTTATTATGTTCAAGAGCTGCATACGTCAAATGTAAATCATCAAATAAAAATAAAGTTTCAATTCATCACAAATGAAAAATTCTTTACGAGAAAAATATCGGCTGGACACTACATTGACAGTCCACATATAAGACGCATCCTGTTTGCGGTATAGGAATAGGATAGGATAATGGGATGGTTTTATCATAGCTATATTATTCATTTATCATTAATTTATTAATTATTATTTTTTAATGAAAAATTTGCTTTACACTAAACTGTTCATCATTTTTAGCAGTATCTTGTAACCTTTTTGCGACAATAGAAAACAATGAAGCGTTCAGAAAATTAGCTTGTTATGATTAAAGCCCAGAAGTTCAGGCAATTCTTTTATACAAAATAAGAAGGCAAAAAGGAATTTATTTTTACTAAAATATGCATTTAAGAGAGGCTTTTTTTCTGGTCAAAATAGGGATGCAAAGAGGCATGTAAACAATGAAAAATCACATTTAAAATGAATTATTATAAAACATTAATGAATCACAATTTTATTCTAAAATCGCGGGTTCGAATCCGCGCCTCGGGCATGGTTGTATTTGTGTCCGTTCTTTCACCCCCTATCATCACATCATGTCATCTTCACAGTTACCGTAAAGTTAAATCCAATAGTGGTCCCTAATGACCTAGATGTTGATGTGACCTTAAATAACAAGAAAAAAGGCATTTTGCCAAACTTCCGGGCTCTAGTTACGATCTATTTTTGTGATATTTGAGTTTTTTAATGCTCTCTCTCTCTCTCTCTCTCTCTCTCTCTCTCTCTATATATATATATATATATATATATATATATATATATATATATATATATTGAGGCAGCTGGCCGAGGGCGACTCACCGCCGATGAGGACGACGGACTCGAGCTCCTGGTCGACGCCGTAGTTGGCGCCGGGGCGCAGGCCGGCCACGGGGCTGTCGCGCTGCGCGCCGTCCACGCTCGCGCTCAGCTGCCGCCCGTGCACGTCGATGCGCACGCGCACGCTGTGCCACGCGTCATCGTTCAGCGCTGCGCACACACACACACCGCACACTATAGCAACTCTGCCCCTCAAGCTCCCTATGGAATAACACGCCATTTCGCGTCTTTCTCCCTCGTGCAGCTAGACGTCGCATGATCGCAAGCACTGCTTGATACGGTCGCGATCATTCGACACCTGGCGGCGCGACTGAGAATAGGGAAATTTTGCCACCTCGAACGGTAAGCTCTATCGATCTTCTGCTCATGCGCAGTTCAAGTTTCAGCATCACTTAAGTGCATCTGCGCGTGCGCAGAAAGTCGATAGTGCTTAATGTTCGAGGTGGCAAAACTCCCTAATGTCGCGAAATACCGTGACATATTCCATCGTCAAGAGGGGCCTTGACGAGCAAGTTAGAAATATCGCTGTATATACTACGCTTTTTTATAACCTGGCACTTGACGTACATCAGCTGTTACGGTTTCATCCAATCGGCAGCGTGAACGTCACCATAGTGACGTCACGAGGACGTAAAAGTTCCCGATTGGATTGACACCGTAACAGCTACTGACCTGTCAGGGGCAGCTGTAAATAAATCCAAGTGCATATGTAGCGCACTACATACTTCGTTTTTTATAACAGTGGCGCTTCATGATGGAATATCTTCGGCATTTCGCGTCCTTCTCGGTCGTGCCGCTAGACATATCACACTGCTTGATACGGTTCGCGATCATGCGACATATAGCGGCACGACCGAGAAAGACGCTAAATGCTACGATGATCATGAAGACAGGCTCTGATGCGCCACGTTGTAAACAACCGAAGTAAACAGCGCGCTAACGTATCTGGATTTATTTACATGCTGCCCCTGACATGTCATCAGCTATTATGGTGTCATCCAATCGGGAGTTTATACGTCCTACAGTGACGTCACTATGGTGACGTTCAAGCTGCCGACTGGATGAAACCGTGAACAGACGATTTTCTTCAAGAGCAGCTCTTGATGAAACCAATATACTCACCAATAGATGAATGGGTTTTCTTGGCAAACATACTTTTACAGGAACAGAATACCGGCATTTAATAATATTTTCTTAGGGTTTACAGGATATTCTGAATGACTTCGAATCATTTTTATTTCACATGTTTTTTACATATTTTTTGTATTATTTCATATTTTTTTATAATTTACCAAAAAATACATATTTTTTATATATTCCGTTACATTTTAAAATACAAACTTCGAAACAGAACCCTTCAGATGCGAATCATATGTTGTGTGTAATTGTGAATATACGTTACTAAAATGATCTTTCTTGCAAAGCATTGTAATGCTAGGGCGCTTCTATGACCACCGGACCTTCGCCAAAAATACAATACGCTACAAGTTTTCTTGATAATCCGCCGCGGGGTGCGGGAGAGAGGGCTCTGGCTACGTCACCGCTTAGAAGGGCGTACCAACTGTGGGCATGAACGTGACGCGCCGAAAGTTTGCCAACGGAAAATGCTACGATTGTTTTCAAAGTATGAGGTTGTTGTTGCCAGCACTGTAAATTGCTACTTGCCGTTCCGAGTCGAATCTAAGTACTTCAACGGGCCATGCTATTCAGCTGAGTGAGGAGTAGGGAGCTCGCATGTCAAGAAAATTGCGCAATAGTCAAACTGATCCCCCCTCCCTCTTCTTGGAAACCGCGCACTCGAAATCAAGGATGAGCTGATGCTGGTGAATCTGAAGGAATTTCAACGACGTCCTTGCTCATGTTTCAAGTAGCACATTCGTAATTCGATCGAAAACTAACAAATATATTTTACACGATCATCGTCTTATCGCGTAGTTGGATTACAGGGGGGAGGGGCTTGTTCCGTTTACCCCCCTCCTTCGAGATCCATTAATCCATTACTGGCAACACAATACTACTATTCACTTGGGCATCGGCACCTGGTGAACAAAATTGTCTGAACAACGAGCGTATTTTATAATTCGAACTGTTGTGTGGTGAAAACTAGTGTACAATTACTTCTAGGTAGAACGTTTTCAAATTCATGTCAAGGTGTGATCGATAACGTTCTTTGCACGGAAAATTCTTGTGTAGAGTAATTCTAAGTACTAAAATGAATTTTTGTTTTAGATATTTTCTACTTTTCCTTAATATTTCGGGGGAAAATGTACATATATATGTGGAAAATTTTCTTTTACTATAAGTACCGTTCCCTACTTATTATAAACGTTTCAAGAAAGTAACAAAATGAAGGCACGTGTCAAGCCGCATTCGGGTCTTCTCTTGTTCGGAAGCTCCCGTTTCAAAAAATACTCTAGATTCTGTGTTCAATTTTATGAAGAACGGTGGCAGGCTCTATATTTTTTTTGGAAAAATAAAGTTTTGGCCAAATTTTTTTGGAAAAAGTCTGAGCAAATTGCGTTTCAAAGTTACTTCCGGGCTAGAAATTCAAAGACGCTGCCGCAACATGGGCAGTGGGGCTTCTCCTAGGGGGCGGGGGTTTGAGGCGTTGCCTCTTCTCACGTTATCGATGAAACTGTGCAGTAAATATCTGAGGAAAGCATCGCACTGCAGGACTACTATCATTTGTGTGGCTATCTATAGTGCGATTTTTCTAACTCTGCCTCTTCAAGTACCCTATGGGCACGATGGAATGTCACACGCCATTTCGCGTCTTTCTCTGTCGTGCCGCTAGAAGTCGCATGATCGCAAAGCACAGCTTGATATGGTGATGATCAAGCGATATCTAAGCGGCTACGACTGAGAAAGATGCGAAATACCGTGACTTATTCCATCGTGAAGACGGGCCTTGGGAGGCAAAGTTAGAAAAATCGCAGTACAAAGCATACGACAATAGTTCATTCCGAACAAATACAAAAAATAATACATCGATTATTCCAGGAGGTTTCATTTTCTATATCTTGGATCGTGTCCAGCGTTCATTTTTACGCCGCTGAATATCGTGGTAATTATTTTAAAATTACATTGCATTTTATGTACATACTACATTATCCAATAGACTGAGTAGAACTCATAAAATACTTGATAACATTAAAGTACTCTACTGTACTCTGAGATGCTTTTGTCACAGACATTAACTCGACAGTTTCGCAGATACTACGAGAAACGAGGCAACGCCCAGCTCGTAGAAGACGCCGTACTGTTGATGTCGCCACAACATGATTGAATTACGTATTCGGAAGAAGATTTTAAACTCAATTTTCTCGAAGACAACTTTTTTCGGAAAAAACTAGACCTGCCATTCTTCATGAAATTCAAGACAGAATTTGGATTTTTTGGTAACAGGGAGCTTCCGGGCAGTTGTGTATACAATAGATACTGTGTCACAGGGGGCTTCCTTAGCTGATCACGTTGGAGTAAAAGTCTGTCAATATTCAGTGTAGGGGCATGTATCCTGAAATAGTGAAAATATCGTATTGAAATAGTTCAATGAATTCTAAGGCTGGGACGTAGTTTTACTTGGGTGGTAGTATGAAGTTACGTGGTAACATCGGATCTATACTATTTTAACGGACGTTAGAATAAGTTTTTGACTTGTTATTGCTGTTAAGATAGGCTCCATGACAATTTCGGTATTTTGAGACCTAAAGGGAAAATTGACTCTGAACGAACTGATTTTGAACATTAATTTTTTGACTTGCTTTTCTTTTCTCTTATTTCCTTCGACAATCTAAAATTAAAAGCCATGGTATTAGAAGATACATCCGAAGTTACTACTGCTAAAACCTCTTTACAGCATTGAGACCCAAATTATTTTAAAGGTACATCGTCAGTGTCACAAGGGAGGTAACAGAGAGGCGATGTACTTTTACAAACACAAAACATTCCTTTCAATCACTGAAATTTGAAAATTTCGAACATAACACTTAACAATGTATCTGCTAGATATGAACTAAAAATATAGTAAAGTAGGGCATGCTGAAATGTTTGGTAAATATGCATGTAGAAACAGACAATATTCGTGTTTTAGAAACCTACACATCAATCATTTCATTAATGTGCATGAGTAAGGATATAAAAGAAATCATCAGAGAAGTTCTTTTGCTACTTGAGATGATGAATTTTTGAGGTACAAGAAAAGTAATTATACATTATTAAATTTCCTAGACTTTGATGAAATATCACGTGAATAAATAATTTCGTGTGTTAAGCATCAACATGAAATTGATAACTGTTTTGAGGACGAAAACTTACCTTCACCTACCACCAACGACGTTGACTTCTTTCCAAAGACGTGCAAAATCTTGAGCTGTCCGTTTTCTACGATTATGTACAAAGCGTAAGGGGCCATACCCTCCGGCCGGCCCTTCACACTGTGGTAAACCAGCAACCCGTGGGGCAGGCGTAGTACGGAATTCGAAAGAGATCTCTCGGCAAAGCCTGTGAAAAGGAGAGAAAAATAATTAGAACTTTTTTTCTAAAATCATAACAGGGCTTCATGGATATTTTAGCATTTATTTCACAATCATATTATTTTGATTTAGCAATCAAAAAGCAGCATTTCTGTGGTCACGGGGTAAAAGTTCTAAGTCAATTTTTGGCGAAATTGGGTTATGTACTGAAGCTACAAGTTTTTTTACGTATCTATATTTTATTTTAGTAAAACGGCCGAATTCAAATGTTGCCTTCTTAACGAGAAAAATGCTTTGGGAAATAGCGTTGGCTCATTAATCTAACCCTTATTTTCTCCAAACTAAGATTTTTGACTTAAGAACGTTTACTTCGTGACCACAGATTTAGCGGGATACCTATCGAAATAATTCAATATTAGACAAGAAATGGGAGCTTACAAACGCGTGCTTGCGAACTAAAAACTTATTTGTCTTGTTACGTCAGTGTACTGCTTGTCTGCTTATTCTTATTTTTACTATTACATTGACGCTACATTATTAAAACGTTTGAACATTATAACATTATTCTTAATTTTTACATTCTCGTACACGTACTACGTATATACGGAGTAATATCGTGAAGTATACAGAAAGCTATATAAAGATGGGGAAAGTAGATTTCGAGATTTCAACGGATGTACACGTTTTGGGGTCCCCTGATACCAAAAAGTGTGTTTTTAACGTTGGGTAGTGTGAAGGACGTTTAAGAGAACAGCGCAGGACTCATTTTCGATGAAAACTAATTTTTTCGACTGCAAAAATTCAAATTTTTTTGAGCGACTTCTTACAACTACAAGCATGAAGATAGAGATGGTTTTCCCTTATTGAAATCTGTTCTTTAAAGGTAAATTTTGAAATAAATTTATGTACAATTTTTTACGAAAATGTGAGTACTTTTCGCGTTATTTTACGTGAAAGTACGGGCGAGAAAGTACGTGCTGTTTTTACCTACAATGACTCGTCCGAAGTATATAGTGCGATTTTTCTAACTCTATCTCTCAAGGCCTGTCTTCACGATGGAATAAGTCACGGTATTTTGCTTCTTTCTCAGTCGTGCCGCTAGACATCTAGCGGCAGGACCGAGGAAGACGCGACATGCCATGTGATATTCCATCGTGTCCATAGGCCAGTGTTGTCAAGGTCGATGCCACAAGCGGGAGTCCGTGGCACGAGTGCCACGACGAATTCGCCTCTCCAAGCAGTTCATACCACCGCAAGAAACAACTCCACCCTATTGTAAAACGGCGGGGTTACTAATAGTTTCCTCCCCCGACGCTAGTTGCACAAAGAAGCTCGTGGCACTCGTGCCGCGAGGCACTGCCACCAGTAGGAAGGAGACCTTGACATTACAGCCATAGGAGCTTGAGAGGCAGAGTTAGAAAAATCGCACTAGAATCAGCGAGTCATCATTGGTTATTGAGTTAAATTGTCTTACTTTACGTCGCGAGACTCAGGCCATGAGGCCTGCTCTTCCGTCTGACCACGCAAATTTTGCTACGCTATTCTTCTACAATTTGCTACAATTTCACCAACTAGCGGAGAAAGAAGGTATTCCTTGGGAGACATTTGAATTTAGCTCAGAGGTGTCATTTAGGCTCGGGGATCTTTCACATGCAGTATACTGCGATTTTTCTAACTTCGCCCCTCAAGGCCCGTCTTCACGATGGAATGTGCCACGGTATTTCTCATCTTTCTCATTCGCACCGCTAGATATCACTGGAACGCGACCGTATCGAGCAGTGCTTGCGACCACAGGACCATACGATTTCTAGCGGCACAACCAAGAAAGACGCGAAATGCCATGTGCTAATTCATCGTAGCCATAGGGGCTCGAGAGTTAGAAAACCCATTCACCCCTTTTCCCCTTCACTCCTTCACCCCTGCCCTCCCTGCCAGAAGGCGGCGATGTTGTAGCGGTTAGCGTAACGGACTGCTATATCCAAGTTCGCGGGTTCAAACCCGATCGAAGCCGTGGATTTTTACGGGCGAAATATCCTTCGGAGGGGAAGTAAAGCCGGCTGTCCCGTGTTAGTAGATTTACTGCATGTGAAAGATCCCCGAGACTAAATGACGCCTCTGAGCTTAATTCAAAAGTCTCCCAAGGAATACCTTCTTTCTCCGCTAGATGGTGAAATTGTAGCAAATTGTAGAAGAATAGCGTAGCAAAATTTGCTCAGACTCAGAGACTCAGGCCATGAGGCCCGCTCTTCCGTCTGACCACGCAAATTTTGCTACACTCCTTTCACCAACTAGCGGAAAGAAGGTATTACTGGGGCGACGAAACCGGCGATTTGAATTTAGCTCAGAGCCTTCATTTAGGCTTGAGGATCTTTTATATACAAGTAAACATGGGACAGACGGCATTACTTCCCCTCCGAAGGATATTTCGCCCGTAAAAATCCACGGCTTCGATCGGGTTTGAACCCGCGAACTTGGGTATAGCAGTCCGTTACGCTAACCGCTACAACATCGCCGCCTTCTGGCAGGGAGGGCAGGGGTGAAGGAGTGAAGGGGAAAAGGGGTGAATGGGTGAAGGGGAGAAGGGGTGCAGGGGAGAAGGGGTGAATGTGTGAAGGGAGAAGGGGTGAATGTGTGAAGGGAGAAGGGGTGAATGTGTGAAGGGAGAAGGGTGAATGTGTGAAGGGAGAAGGGGTGAAGGGGAGAAGGGGTGAAGGGGAGAAGGGGTAAGGGAGAAGGGGTGAAGGGGAGAAGGGGTGAAGGGGTTAAGAGTGAAGGGGTTAAGTGTGAAGGGATTAAGGGGGAAGGGGCTAAGGGGTTAAGGGGAAGGGGTGAAGGGGAGAAGGGGGTGACGGGGTGAAGGGCTTACTTGAGCTGGAAGTGCGCGATCTCGTGCCCGTCCAGCTGGATGAAGGTGTTGTTCTTGGCGAACATGAAGGTCTTGAGGTGGCCGGTCTCGATGAAGGTGAGCTCCTCGCCGCGCTGCTCGGGCGGCACGGGGCGGTCGGCGCCCGGGGGCGGCGGCAGGCGCGGCGGCGGCAGCCCGGCCGCGCGCGCGCGCGCAGCGGGCGGCGGCGACCGCGCCCCCGCCCCCGCCCCCGCCGCCACCCCCGACGCCGACGCGCCCGGCGACTGCGGCTGCTGCTGCACGTACGGCGGAGGGGCTCCTGCGACAGACGTTCACTGCTTACTTTTGAGATGACTACACATCGGATGTTTAGGGAAATGCCTATTTTTTTTCTAGAGAACTCATTTAAAGGCTGATTGCGTAGGCTTCCGCGGCCGGAATTCATGTGCGATATTTTAGTGTCTAAACATCCAATGTCTAATTATCAGCCTTTAAATGACTTCCACAATATGTTGGCCGAAACGTCAGCCACCAAATCGATGACGCGGCTCATCCCGGATAGCCGAGACCACATTATTTAAAGGCTGATAATTAGACATTGGATGTTTAGGCACTAAAAAAATCGCCTTTTAGGCGCCTAAAAGGGCACTGAAAATGTCAAGAATAAGGAGAAAAAAGGCACTGTCATAAATTACATTCACAATAAAATTAAAAATTATTTGTAAAACTCCATATTTACAACTCTTCTACATTTTATTCTTAATAGTTTCCATTGCGATATATAACCAGTAAAGTTTTCAAGGATAGCATTTTCAAATCTGCTACGACTGGGAGACAAAATCAGTTAGGTTAGGGCTTCCTGACCTGAAGGACCCAGGTTCGAATCCCGGTTGGGAGTTTTATCTGGTACTTTCCATTCAGAGCGGCTCTGGAGTCCTTTCCAAGTGAGTACCGGGATCTCTCTTGGGGGTAAAGGCGGCCGGAGCGTCGTGCTCGCCACACAACCTCCTCCTTGCGCCGACGGCGACGAATAGGTGGAGCCCATTCAACCTTCCCGTGGACCACTTCGGCCCGCGTGCAATTGCACAGGGATACCTTTACCTTTCACAGCGCTTAGCTTGTGAGCAAGTACCTTGGGAGGCGACTCCACTGGCGGGAACAGTCGCTAGGATGCTGAGGAGCGCCGTCGCCCAGAGCGCTGCCGCTGGCGCCCACCGCCATCTCCTCTCCATCTGGAACAAGCAGGCAATAGCAAAGAATAAACACAACGAAAAAAGTTCAAAACTACACACAAAAACGAAAAATTACGATAATCCCTAAAAAAAAAGAAAAAGAAAACTCTCCTTGCCATGTCTGATATAACATATACAGGGTGTCCGGGGAGGAAACGTCGCAACTTCGAAAATAAGCTCTTAAGACAATTCTAAGCAAATTTTGTCTAATAAACTACGAGGATATTCCGAATGGTTGAGCTGCTATAAGCACTCAAAAGTTGGTTTGAAAAATTGATTTCTAGGCAAAAATTTGTATTAAGGAAGCATAGAAACACTCCAGAAACATGTAAATTGTTTAATATTTACAAAAGAAGTTATTATATATGCTCAGACAGAAAAAATAAGTGAGAAATAAAAAAGCAATCGAATTGAGTAAATTGGATGCTTTTTTTCTCACTTTTTTTCTGAACAAATATATTCATTTTTTTTTGTAAATAATAAACAACTTATATGTTTCTGAAGTGTTTCTATGCTTCTATAATGCAAATTTTTGCATATATATATATATATATATATATATATATATATATATATATCAATTTTTCAAACCAACATTTGAGTGCTTATTGCGGCTCAACCATTCGGAATATCCACGTAGTTTATTAGACAAAATATGCTTAGAATTGTCTTAAGAGCTTATTTTCGAAGTCTCGACGTTTCCTCCCCGGACAGCCTCTATAAATAAACCTTTATATAATACTAGGAAAACCCGGCAGACGTTGTTCTGCCC
This sequence comes from Acheta domesticus, assembly GCA_031308135.1. Lineage (NCBI taxonomy): Eukaryota > Metazoa > Arthropoda > Insecta > Orthoptera > Gryllidae > Acheta > Acheta domesticus. The sequence goes on along the minus strand of JAHLJT010004567.1, from coordinate 9,800,217 downwards.
TTCGTCTCCCTCTTTCCCCTCCCATCACCATTTCTCACTGTCTCTCCCTCCCTCACCCTGCACCCTGTCCCTGTCTGTCTCTACCGCTCTCTGTCCCTCTCAGTCACATTTACTTGCAGATTCTGCACGTCTCTCAGCAGGTGAGATAATATCGGGAAGCGCTGTACAAGCAAAAATGGAATAGAATGTTCAGGAAGAGTTCATTCTGTAGATTACGGTGTGATAAACGTTTCTTTAGGCCTCAGAATTTTAGTTTTTAAGGCCCTAGAACTCCTTGTTTAGGAGTTATTTAACGACATAGATTCAAAATGCTGTGGAGTGTGTTGCAGGTTGCATTTGACGCGAATATGTAGTGGATATGTAGTGAATATGTAGCGCCATGTAAGAGGAGTTACAACACAATTAACAACACATAAACCTTCTTGGTGAAAAACCACGTAGAAGTGCCAACTTTCATGGAGATAGGTCCAACGGTGTCGGAGTTTTGCTCTTATATACATACTAACATCCTGTTTCATATATATAGATGTGATAAAAATATATAAATAAACCTTTACGCGTAAGTTTTGTCAAATAATATAGTCTGAAGATGTGTTTATACAACCAAATAATTTATTTTTCACAGGTCAGGTGACATCACGTACGGATAGTTTGATGCAAATGGCTTATCTCCATTTCTCCACGAAAGTACAAGTAATGTAGAATCATCGATGTAAGGAAAATGACAAATTTATCCCTTTTGCCAAGAAAAAGTCGCTTTACTTGCTTTTCCAAGTTATCTCCAAGATTGCATCCTAATCTCAACTGCCATGCTCCAAACCCATAAAAAATTGTATAAAAATAGAATTTTCAATATAGTGTACGAATTTTCTCTTCATTGGTAAGGGATCATAAAATTGATTCGACACAAAACAAATTTCATGTGAAAATTTCAAGGAATAAAGACACAATATGTTCATGGATTTTTTAAGATACGTTCAATGCCAATTATGTGTATGGTACTATTTAATGAGTGATATAATAAAATAAAACTGCATTACGCAAGTTGTCGTAATTTATGGAGAGCCGGAAAACATGCCGACGATAAAAGTTGAATGGCGAGTGTCTCGTCTCGTTAGTTGAGAACTGTGGTGTAATGGATCACCTGGTGAAGGGATCCCTTGAATGCTGGTGAGGGCGAAATGCGAGTATTGGACATGGTGTGAAAAAAAAAAGGAGTTCCAAATGAACGAATTAGTACCAAATGCAATACAATAATAAACAGTAATGTTTAGCAATTGGCATGGAATTGAAATACCACAGCGAAGGAATTATTACACGTTCTGGGTTACGACTGAATCTGATAACAGCAGACTGGCCTGAGCGAGGACGAGGTGAATTTCAAGGCGAATGACACCGCAGCTGTATCAAATGATCAATTGAAAATGTGTTACAATTTCAAGAGTGTTCCGGAAGTTACGAGAAGCAAGAAAAATAAATGTATTGAAAGAATTACATTGACTGTTCTAGGCTAGCTATTATTGTTGGCTGCAAAGAAAAGGTTGTTAATTGTAAACGAGTGATCGCTCTAGCTTTTATTATTCAATGAAAGTTCATTCTCACGATAGGTCATTAACATCTGTAATTTGTAGGAATTTGTCGAAGTACAAACAAGTACATCTAGGCAACTAGAACCTCTTGATAAGAATAGCGACAGTCGTTTAATCACAGTAGCGTGTGGTAATGTAATATGAATACAATCCATCCACCTCCGGTAGCATTAAATAGATGTAACTCTGTACGCAAAGTAGGACACGGAAGCAACTACGTAAGCGTACTCGAGATCATTGATTCCACAGCAGTTTCTGCGAGTTCAAACTATCCAGGTCATTTTGTAGACCTGTGTGGCCACGGAGAAATTGGACGGTGTTCTGCATCCACCGGCTATGCGACATCATAGAAGTTTTGAGATAATCGTGTTCAAAGGTTTTATTACATTTTCGGCTCTAAAAACTGTAATTTATTTCTTTCATTGAAGCGCCAAACTACACAAACATGAGAGCTATATCTGGCGCTTACCTGCGTAATGTGAAATTAAGAACAGCAGATTCGAAGATCTAGGTTTATAGCCTATTGTTGCGAACAATAAAATCCCTGATGTGACTGACGGCATTTACATTTTTCATCAATTATCAGGCTATTTTTACAGATTTGGCGCCAAACTTTTACGTACACTTAGATCATAGGTGCAGTGCAACTGATGGCGGCCAAATCACATTTTTTAAAAAAAAAAATGGCGCTTAGCCGGTTGATGCACAACACCGTCCAATTAGCCATTTTGCCGCGAGCCGTTGCCATTTTGCTGCGAGTTCCGATTCGCCTGGCGTGCACTTTCTCCGGCGCACGGGCGCGCCCAGCCGCACGCTAGCAGACCTTGGCCTCAACTCCGATCTTCCGCCCGCAGAGGGAGCTGGATCCGCGCTGCCGCTCGCGGCGAACGGAGGTAGTGCGGTGCGGGATTATTGTAATTGCTGCGTCGTTCCAAGGCCACAAACGCAGGCGACATCGACGGCCACGACGGGGGGGGGGCGGTGCCTTTGCGAGTTGGCGCTTCTCTAAGGACCACGTTACGGGTAGCGTCTCAGGGCTTTTCTAGTAGTCTTCCGTTATAAGATGGCCTGCAGAAATACAAAGTGACTAACTAGAGATTGCGGAAATCGAGAGCTGTTGCAGAAATAAGCACTGAGGAAGCCTAATAATGATTGAAAAACACATTGATTTTGGTAGGGGTTGGTGGCTTTGTTTCATTAGTGATTCCAGGCATGTAAAGTCACTTATTCCCGTAAGTGTAGTGAACATCTTTATCGCGGGAAGTGGCTGTGATCGTCTCCCCGTTGAATGGTGAGAACCGGGGACAAGCAATCTGACGCCATGGCCCGTTTGTTAGGGCGCTGCTCCAGCATTCGCCCGGTATTGATCGGTGAAACCACGGAAATCTACCGAACTGAGCAGGCCGGCCGCTAGAATTCTCCTCTAAACAGTGGATGAATGCGATCTAGCTGGTATCTAGTGTCGAAAATCCTGCCACCGTCAGGACTCGAACCTAGGACCTCCCGATCAGAGGCACTGCAGTGACATCAGTCGTTGCCCCATGAGCCATGTAAGCCGGCAGGGGATGGTGGCGGTGTCGATTATGAAGTAATAGTACTGAACGTGGGGTAGATGTTACTGAACAAGTGAGTGCGTTTGGTATTGAGAAGGCTTAGCTCCCAGTCGTGGCGCCAGTAAGAGCGAGACTCATAGGGAAGCTACAACACAGTACAATATACAGCAGTGTTGTCAAGGTCGATGCCACGAGAGGGAGTCCGTGGCACGAGTGCCACGACGAAATCGCCTCCCCACGCAGTTCATAACCCCGCCGCACGAGAGAACGCCATCCCTATTCTAAAACGGCAGGGTTACTAATAGTTTCCTCTCCCGACGCTAGTGACGCAGAGAAGCTCGTGGCATGGCACGGTACCGCCTAAATGGAACCACCTAAATGACAACACAACAGGCCAGTGGAATTCACTTTTTCTTCAGAATTTAACATGAGCCTAAAACTCATTTTGGTGATCTGAATCGAGATCTCCCAACCTTCGTTTTCTATAACGTCAGGAATTTTTTTATGTACACATGCTCAAAGAAAGAATTTCAACGTCATTTCATCATTGCATCATTGGAGGCATTCTTGGAAAACCTCGTCGGGTATGAGAGAGCGGCGTTGTTCAATCGCTCGCAATTAGAACTTTACTGTCTACGAGATTGGTAAAAAAATCCCGAGGGGTGAGAAAAAAAGCTCTCCCGGGGGCGACGTTCATTTGTTTACGTCTGAGGCGAACATTTCGCCATCTCTCGATGTCGACGGACAGATTTTTTTACCTGCGCGTACGCTGTGACGAAATAATATTTGTGAGCGGGCGTTTTCAGTCAGGTATTGGTGTCAATAGACTAGTGAACCTTTTAACAATAATTAAACTATTTTGCAAGCATATTGCAAGCATTTTCAAAATTGTATTTTGCAATGTTCAACTCAGGAACAACATGGGAACCTTCCCCAATCATATTAGCGGATTTTCGGAAATTATTTATAGATATAATTGTGGCAAAATTGTTAATTCATGGTTTTCGGCTATGAGACACGAGGGACCCTCCCACTTTAGAATTGTCCAAATTTGAAAATGTTAATATATTTGAAAATTTTGCCGAATTTTTATATAGCCTCATCTGAATGGTCTTTTATTGAGATGCGAAATTCCTCAATCTTATTTGCGCTGTCGCTTCTCGTTCTCAAGATACGTATTTGTTGAAAAGAAATTAGCATCTCACGAACATCCTATTTTTGCAGTCAATTCATTCACTCTTCGCGCACAAGACTAGTGGACCGCTCGTGTTCCAGTGTCTCCCTTAGTTTGTCAGCTGTAGAAGCTTGGAAGCGCCGGTGGTTACACTGTAACGGAGACCCAACACTCGCATATATAACGAACAAACGGTGCAAATTGAAGCTAAATATTTGTCGTAACATCTTTCAAGGAAGCAAGACGCTGCGTTAAATGGAGTTCACGTCAGTTATTAACGTATCAGTGTCCAGTATCACGTCAGTGTATTAACGATTTCCGGCTTGCGCCAAAATGGTAGACATTGTTGTTAATTAGCTATTGCTGTTTTCACTTTCAGTTGTGTTCTGAAGATAATAGGAAATATCCGTTTTCAAATTTGAATTCGTTTGCGTGCTCTTAGCTTATAAACCAGGGGTGTCCAACTTGCAAGACCTCAAGGGCCACAACGAAAACATTTAATATGGTTGCGGGCCATAGTTTTACTACTCGGGCGATCCGCATTTGACTTCGTATAGTTGATCTCAGCAGTTTGGCCGACTGCTCTGAAATGGGGGGGGGGGAAGCATGCATGACATCAGACTCTACCAAGCGAAACATATTGGGATGATTTTGAATTTCTGAATTTACTATAAAAAATCCTTAAATAATCCTTAAAGTAAGATAGTTAATGTATAGTTTCCAGAAGTTGATAATATATAACATGCCCATCGCTATAGACTAATTGTTAGAAAGACTAAACAAATTTGATCAAAACGTAAACTATAACGGCGGACGGAAAACAAAAGAATCCAGTAGCAATAAAAATGACTCCGACTGGAGCGAGAAGAAAAACAAAGATAAAGTTAACGAGGACGATATTTTCTGTAAAGAAATAAAGAAACAAGGGGAATATCACAAGACAGGGATCACCGGTGGAAGCGGTAAACATTTTGTGAAAAAGAAGGAAGACAGAAAGGAGCCATTCAGGAAAACTGAATTCGAGTTGGACGAGTAGGTGCAGCAAATCAAACGAGAAAGGGGAAAAGCGCATAAAATCAATTGCATGCATGATGGTAGCGGAGAGAGATTTCATCAGGGATGTTTGGGACCTTGAGGAAATAAATAAATGTTCAGCAGCTAAGGGCAAATATTTTTGGAGTTGAAACGTAAAATTCACGTAATACTGGGAGAAGTGTGACGGTAGTGTCACAGAAATTTTAGGATGAGTAAAAATGAAAGGGCATTATTTCAAAGGAGTTGCCTGCATTGAAGTTAAGGGGACGGGTTGGCATCGGTTGGCAGATTGTCAGAATAGGGCAATAAGAAATTGCGTTTATGGTAGACGAGTTCACTTTCCGAATACGTGCAATGGTATTCGAAGGCTAATAAGCTCGATTCTCAGCTTGGATTGCCTGGGGACATGCGATGCGAATTCGGACATAGGCAATGAGAGTTTGACGCTACGTGCCGGTAAAAAGCGCCGATGTTACCTAGGGATTTATTTATTTATTTACTTGGTCAAAAACAGTAAAAACTGTATATGACGTGTGGGGAAAGAGTTTATCTGCGCACATTTTTTTGAGGCCCAGAATTTTTAAAAAAAGCAACATTTGAAAAACTAGAAACAAGAATTTAGAAAATAATTATCTTAGAAAAATAAAAATTTGGAAAATGTTTGTTCCCGAGTTATAGAAAATCAATTTCAACGGTAAATGAACTGATTTGATAACAAAATACAAATGAACATCAATTAATTAGTTAAATAGGAGTAAAAATAAACTGAAGAAGACTACCGTGCACTGACACAACATTTATGCAGAAAACATCCAAGCCACAAGAATTAATACAGTTGAAAAATGCTTTAGAATGATGGATCAAAAAGGCTCAAACGTTTTTTAAATTTTTGCTAGAATTAACCGAAGTACCCTCGTAAAAATGAAGCAAGGCCAGTTCACAATTCTCAAGTTTCGAAAATTACAAAATGCTTAAAATGTTTTGAGCACTCTCCTGCAATATCAATAACGTTTTGTTTTCGGTGAAATCTAGTCCTGAAAATAAAGTCTTTAAATGACTCATTTTGGAGGCGGGCAATAGCAGATTTTGGTGAAATAATAAACATTTGGTATTATATTGTATATTATTTTTGTAGTGTTTGTAAGATACTACACAATATTGTTTTTAAATAATTACATATTTCCAACATAAATAAATATTTAAATGAATTTTGCTAAAAAAAAGAAAGCAACAAACGAAAACTCTACGCCATTTTGGGGGGGGGCATGGCCCCCACGCCCCGTCGCGGCCCCCCATTCACCAGTGATCGCGGTGGCCTTTTGCCACCATCAGGTCAGGTCCATCTCTTAAGGACGATCTTCCTTTGCATCTCCGAGAGCTCGGTACGTCGCAGCCGCCTCGGGAGTGCATGAGGCATCATGATTGATTGATTGATTGATTGTTCGTGATTCCGAGCGCGTCAACTACAGAGGTCATTAGTTCCGTAAGCGGTTAGCGTGTTTTTTTGCTCGAGAGGTGGCGGTGATCTTCCCTGCTGGATGGCGACATCCGGCGCCGACATACCGTCGACTAGCGGGGTTTTGCCAACCAGGTATCTCCCACCAGCGGGACACCGCCCCAGCCGGGACAAGCTGTGAGCTCCTGACCGGTCTCCCGGTATCTGTGGTAGTGTAGTGCATGTTAGTGTGTGTGTGTGTGTGTGTGTGTATGTGTGTGTGTGTGTGTGTGTGTGTGTGTGTGTGCGTGTGTAAGGATGAGGATAGAACAAGGAAGAGGAAGGAGAAAATCCCACGCGGTCCGTGGCCCATTTTTAGGGTATTGCTCCGGCATTCGGCTGGTGATGATCGGAGAAACCGGGGAAAACTACCGATCAGAGCAGCCGGCCGCTAGAGTTCTCCCTCAGACAGCGACCTGAATTCGACCAAGCTGACAAGCTAGTGTCGAAAATTATGCCGCCGGTCGGGACTCGAATCTAGAACCTCCCGGTCAGAGGGACTGCAGTGACATCGAGGCATCCTGAAGCATGCGCGATCGCCTCCTGGATTATCAGGTTTATAGAGCGATTTTTATAAGAAAGGACCATTTTGACAGCTGGTGCTGGCAACACAGCTGAAGGTTCTGTGGCCGTCATTCCCATGAGACTCTCCTTCCTCCATTCGTTTCTTGCAGTTGGCTACCTTGTAAATGGCTTCGACGCTTCCTTTTGTGATGGTCTCGTCCGACGAAAATACAGTGCGTCATGAGAAATAATTGAAATTAGGAAGTACAGTGCTATGCGCTCTTCTGTCAAAATTATTTTTTCATATAAACATAGCATTGAATTTACTTTTTGTGTGATAAGTAGTGAGTTTATTTTAAAACCGATTCTCGAATGTGAGATGCGCACTGGTGCACGTGTTTCCTGCTCCTGTGCGGTAAAAGGTGGCGAGCTGTGATCGAGAGAGTTCCGTGGTTCTGTGCTATTTCGTTTTATCAATTTATTTTTTCAATATAATTACACGGTGTGAACTATAGAAGCTGTGATGTCTTAACGGAGCCACAAACGAACATGAACACTTTTCGAAGAGGCTGAACAGCTGACGCGGCGGAGGGATAAGTCTCTGAACTACATGTGTTGTTCACTTGTTTAGCAAACTGTCATTTTGGCTCATTGTTAGCCGGATTCTTCTATACCGCCCTGCATGCAGCCAAATACTATAAAGACAATACAGGACACTTCGCGATATATCGAGAAACATGCATCTGGTGGCAGAACCTGGTAATAACTGTTACACCCTAACCTCAGTGCTCTGTTGGTGTTTGTTGTCTGCTTGATTTCTTTTTATTTGATTGTCTTTCTGGTCGATTTCTGGAAAAACATATTTTACAATACTGCTATTTCAATATTTTGTAACTTTATTCATGAAAATAATGTTAATTATATGTTCATTAAATGTTCAATGTTCTCATGTCCATTATAATACATTGTACATTATAATTTTCCGTAATTTGAGCCCTTCAATATAATTAAATCACAGCGAGAGTAGGTAAAAATAAGTCTTATTTCGATAGGTAGATTAAAAAATATTTGTTTCTTCCGTAAGAATCACATTGACATTTCTATTTGGCGCTACATTACCAGGTTCTGACACTAGGATCGCTAGTGGGAACTTGTTTCCATCGGTTGCGTGGAAAAACGGGGAACTGTCCTGTATTGTCTCTATAGTATTTGATGCAGCCTTGGCGACAAAGCTTGCACTGACTGTGAGGTAGACGCGAACGCCGCCTACATCCGATACCCACAACAAATGCACGCGCACACTTACACATTCATACACATGCCCACGCACGCCCTACACATACGTACATGCACACTTAAGAGTGATTGCCAACTTTTGCCAATTCTAAATCCACTCAAGATTGAGATTTATGTTCAATGAGTCAATGTAATGCTGGGAAGTACACTTCTGTTGCTTTTCCATTTAATTTTTAAACGCTATAACCTTCAACCTATATTTCCGCAGAATTATATTTTCAAACCATAAGTCGAAATCATGCGTGTATAAATTAAAGCCATTAACAGATTCAAGTAAATAAAAATAAGTATAATCCAATAGAAGTAGAAATGCTTATATGCAATACAGGCCCTTTAATTATAACTACCTCACCGTTCTAACGCACTATTTTACAATTTTATACTGCAATCATACGAAAAAAAGTTTCAATACGTATTATTCGTTGATAATAATAGAGTGTTGCGTTTTTATCATGCATTATCCAGCGCACCATTTGATTTTAAACATTACCGCATATTGCCGTTTTAGTTCATGAATTTTATTTCGTGGTTCTGAATATTAAACAAAGGATATCTGATGATATACTTCCGCAGCCTGATAGTCTTATCTCTTTGAAGATTTAAGACTGCCTCAAAATCAATTGACAACGATTCTCCTTTGTATTTCGATTTTCGATGTTGAGAACTTTCTTCCTAGGAATGCCAAATAAGGCAAACGCTCAAGGATAAAGGAAAAAGGGGCTTGTTCAGATATTATAGAAAGCTCTTAAACAATCTAAATTCAGTCGACTGACTTTAAAGTGAGCCTCTGGAGACCAATATTTGTGGTTCACTCAATCAGAGGTTCTCTATACCAGATTATTCAAAAGTAAACTAGTTTTTTCCTTGATCGTCTTTGTTTTTTTTAGAGGTTCAGTAAAATATCCAGTTTAGAATTCCTAATTTCAATGTACTAAAGCAACTTTCAAACAATAGCTTTTAATTGGAGTTTGCTGGGAACAGTTTTTTTGAATATTTTTTTGCAAATCGTTTTCCCGAGCCCGTGCTTAACACACACTAGATTTTAGTCTCCACACAAATATTTTAGTGCAATATTGGCACTCGAGCACTCGTGTTCTGTTGAAACTCATTTGCATACTCTCTGGCATCCAACTAGTTTTCTCCTCGAGAATCTTTCCACATCATTTAGGTTGTCTTAGTCTATGTCGCGCCTAAGGCTTCATAGAATTGCCTCAGACGAGCTGAAAAATCTACCGAGCACCTCAGTCCATTCTGTCGCTGGGAATGCTACGAAAACAAATCACGAGGCCCTCAGACAGCGAAGTCGTAATGCTATTGGAATTCGCAGTCCTGAAGCCAAGCATTTTTTCCTGGAAGTTTTAATTCCTATGTTTATTGTGCCGGATGTGGAGACTTGACTACAACCGAATCTTAAAGTCTTTATTTGTAATGAAGTCGAATGGGACCAGTGACTGTGGTTCACTACATCCGAAAGTTTACCCTTAATCAGATTTCAGTTTATCCGAGTCGACTGTAGAGAGTAATGCGTGTCAAATCTTCCCTTAGGACATTGTAATTTTAATTTTCATAAAAAAAATTTTACATTTTACTCTCAAAAAAGGTATATTTTCGTGAACGCAAATACGACGTCGTTTCCCGATTTGATTGATTAGTGATTCCGAGTGCGTCACGGCTAAGTTCATTAGTCCCGTAAGTGTAGTTCATGTTTTCTTCTCGAGAGACAGCAGTATCTTTTCCTTGCTGGATGGGGAGATTCGGCGCCGATGTGCCTGTCGAGTAGCGGGTTTTTTCCGCAACCAGGTATCTCCCACCGGCTGACCACCGCCCCAGCTGGGACAAGCTCTAAACTCCCGACAGGTCTCCCGGTATGCGTAGTATAGTAATGCATGTTAATGTGCGAGTAAGGGGTGAGGGTAGGAGAGGATGAGGAAGCAAAGATCGCGCGCGGTCCGTGGGCCCGTTTGTTCGGGTACCGCTCCGGCAATCGCCTGATACTGATCGGAGAGACCACGGAAAATTACTGATCAGGGCAGGAGTCCGCTAGAATTCTCCTCCAGACAGCGGCTGAATTCGACCTATGCAGCGATTTTCGTAACTTGGCCCCTGACAGGAATCAGCTGTTTCGCTGGTATCCATTCGGGAGCTTAAATGTCACTACTGTGACGTCACAACGGTGACGTTCAAGCTCCCGATTGGATGAAACCGTGAACAGCTGATTCCTTTCAAGGGCAAATTTACGAAAATCGCAGTATAGCTGACAAGCTAGTGTCGAAAAATCCTACCACCGTGAGGACTCGAACGTAGGACCTCCCGGTCCGAGACTGCAGTGAGATGGGTGGTCCCGCTTTGATGGGATGCGAGCGGCCGGCTCTGGCATTGGCGCTGGAAACGCTGCGCCGAGCGCAGTCGCGGGCGCAGGCGCGAGCCCAGCGGGAGCGCTGTTGAGCAAGCGGCGCGACGCGGCGGCGAGTGGGTCGCTCCGGCGCGCGGTGGCACCAGATGGCAAAATCCTGGCCAAAACCTCAAAATTAAAGTTTATTTTGGGCATTTCTGACTATCCTACTCGAAAGAAAGATGTTTCGTACGTTTGTTCTGAAAAGTATGAAGCCTAATCCCTGTCCTCGCTGGGCGCTGACGCTCAGTGTGACTAGATGGCAAAATGGCGGCCAAAACCTCAAAAATTAAAGTTTATTTTGGTCATTTCTGACTATCCTATTCGAAAGAAGGATGTTTCGTACGTCTGTTCTGAAAAGTATGAAGCCTAATCTCTGTCCTTGCTGAGCGCTGTGGAAGCTTCGAGTTGGAATACGATGTTATCGCTGTTGTGGCGTCCGGGGCTGTGGTTTCTAATATTTATAAAAACGTGCTCTAAAATGTTTTTTAGTATATTTGTCAATCACTGTTGTCCCTGTTGGTGGTAAGCAAAACAAAAATTACTTTAATGTAGATTACAACAATGTATATTGAAAGTAATAAGGTATCAAATATAACTAGCACAAAAGTTGTATAGTATAACAGAATATCGCACCTGAAAATTTGTAGAGAAATTTAGCTTATTTAATATTCATTCAATTAAAGGAAAATTTGGCTGCATGTCACGGCAGATTCATGTTTTACGAACAATTTCGTATGAGCGTGTATATCTCGTAGCGGCAACCTGCATTACTGAAATGAAACGAAGCATTCGGTTCGGAATTTGGTATTAATATACGTATTCATACAACATCGAGATTTGTATTAGTATAATTGAAATTAGCGGCCTCGAAAATCCCTGGATAGAACTTGGTAATAGAATTCGATGTCTTTGGAGGTTTTGGCCACGTTTTCGCCGTCTGGGCACACCGTGCGGCGCCGCGGCGCGGCGTGGGGGCGAACCGGCGCTTTCCAGTCGCGGCTGCCTGGCCACTCCTCGCCGCAGCCTCTCGCCACCAGGTGCGCCCGGCAACAGGCCTCACTTCCACACGGACCCAACACCCGCCAAGTGACCGCCCTCCTCCGTTCACGATTTGTCGCAAACATTGTTTTAAAGCAAATGGAATGACAACGAAACCGGTGTCAACTTGTGGCGCGCAACAACAAACGACACCATACAATATAATTGTCCAAAAAGTAGCACGCGCACTACTTTACAACAACAAATAATATACATTCGTAAAACACTTCAAGAAAGTATATAATTTTAACAAAAAAAATGGAGTTCAGGAGTACTGCAAAAACATTTATACATGTTATGCATATAAATATAAAATTATAAATGTCTGTGTATTCACGGTAGAACCCCTAGGAACATACCAAGAATATAAAATAAGTTGCCATTCCAATATGCAAAACGTGATTAGCAAATACTGTCTCTTCCTTGGAGTCTTTCTGTGGAATGACAGCAGCTGTGTAGTGAGCAGTGACGTACTGAGAACGATAGTTCAGTCGGCACGCGAATGAGAGCATGGGTTAGAACAGCGATATAGCGGATATTCTGCCACCAAGTGTCCAAACTTAATTGCGGAATTAAATACAACAATCAAACGTTTGCATTTTTCAGACAAAATCGAAACCGTTTCATTGTTTTTAGATTTCCTCCGAGTTCCTGGATATCTAGCGAAACAATAGTCACCTCTCAAAAGTCCGGATACTGCTTAGTTTTCTTTAAATTTCTGCGCGCCATTGGAAATTAGTAACATCTTTTCTAAACCACTAAATCCCGAAGTTTTACATTTTCGTTTCCGGAGCACACAGATGAAGTTTTTCATTCAGCAACATCCCACACAAACAACATCCAAGTCTTCCAAAACAGAATCCTCCACTGCAACCAAAGCCCCATGGTTTGTCAGAAACGCAACCCTCCATTCCCATTTCAAAATAAAATCAATAAAAGAGTAAATCATTCATTCATCCCATAATGTCTTCTTCCACCTACCTAACATAACCGGACCATCCTTTTACAACCTCCGTGTAGATAACCCTCCCTTCCTGAGAATAAAAAAACAGATGTCCCCTTCATTCTTAAACTGCTTTTCCACCTTTGAATAGAAATAAATAACTTCAGCAATTAATATCATCTCCCAGTGATTTTCTGGAGGTGCTCGATGAGTTTCTCTATTCTTACTCATTTATTTATGAAAACAAATGCTTCAAATAATCTCTCTTGAAGTTTTGTTGCAAATACTTCTCCCTTAGTAGGAAATAAAGAGGCCTGTAGATTGTTTTCAACGAAGTTCCTTGTTGTCTTCTAGATCAGTCGCTGACGTTCGATTCCCAGGATTACCAGGACAATTTTAAGTTTTAATTTTTTTCTTGAGAATAAAATCCACTTATAAGTACGATTTGAGTCCGATTTTCGTTTAAATTTCTGAACTGCTCTATTTTTGCTGAAGAGGTTTTAAGAGAGAGGGCTGAAAAGTATTGTGATACAAATTGCAATATTATAATACTACGTAATCTATTGTATCTCTACGAACAAATAATGCAATAAATACAAGAAAGAACGGGGTATGTAGGTAAAGTATCGACCACTTAATATTGGTTCATTTTGCGAGGTAATCCACGCAATTATGTACAAAAAAAGTGAAAAAATCGTAAAAATATGGCCTCTTTAGCCTTAACTGCGGAGGCAGAGGTAACTGGATAAGTTGTTATGCCAGTCTCTCTGTTTTCAGCCCCTCCATCACACTTTTTTCTGAACCATAAAACTTACGTGCAGACAATTGGTGGGGGAAATTAATTTTGCCTTTTAGATGAAAAGTTTGCGATATGTTTCATATCAAGCGATTAATTGTAATTTGTTATTAAGCGAATACAGGTTCAAAAATCAGTTGTAGATGAATTGGAAACACGAAGGCCTGATTGGAAGAATTGAAATGGTTCGGCCTCGTGAAAAGGCTTGATTGAGGGAGATGGTCCAGAAAGATTTGCGAGTGTTTTCCTTCAGACAGATGAAAAAGAGGCAGATCCAAAGAGGAATGGCAGATTCAGGTTTTTCAAGATGTGCAAAGAAGAGGTCTAGAAGAGAATGACTGGAATGATAGAGAGGTATGGAGATTGGGATGCGAGAGACGGCCGCAAGAGCTGTAAAATACGAAGAAATAAGAAGAAGAAGAAGAAGAAGAAGAAGAAGAAGAAAGTGCCAAAACCCGGGGATGTGGTAACGGGCCTGACTGGGATGGGGGGGTAATACCATTCATGCTCACTCTGTATGCCATTTGGCGTTGCTACGTCTCTGATAATGAATGCCCTATTGGGGTAATTTTAATATTTAAAATAATTAGTCCTTAAATTGCTACATTTGCTCCAGATCAAAACAATACTAAAATTCTGCGATTTTAGAGGGCCTCAGGGGTTAGTAGAATCTCCTACAATTTTTTAATTTTCACATTTCCGATTTTCCGAAAATGATGGTAAATTAGCTCTCTTTGTTCATGATACTGCATTATTCACATCTCACAAAGATGTATCAATAGCTCGAGATAGAATACAAAATTATGTCAATGGATTTTTTACAGTATAAGCAATGAAGAATTAATTTAAATCCCAATAGATGTTAATCCAAAATAATCACACTTCCAAGACCTAAAACCCCCTAACTTCAAAATGTGTAATTGAATGTGCAATTACTGTGCAATTATATGAAGCAGAGATCCAATTAAATATTTAGGAGCATATTTTGATAAAATATAAACGTTTGCTGTTTCCTAAACAATCTTTTCATATATTGAAATGTAAGATAAAAGCCATTTTTGATCCTAAATAAACATTCAGAATAAATCTAAGCAACATATATTGAAAAAAATGGCCATTCATAACTTATTACAAAAGGTAATAACGAAAGGGTATTGTTCAAAAAGTGGATATTAACGTCTCAGAACAGCACCCGAGATAGTTGTGTTAGGTATTTAGAATAGATTTCATTCCTCTTGTGCTTGTGGTTATCTCTAAATTTGGCTTATCCGTAATAAACAGTATCAAAACTGCAGATCCTATTTGACCTCAGGGTGTATAGTATCATAAAGACCAATTGTCGATCTGAGTGACCGAAATCGCTAAGTAGTGTTGTAGCGATCTGGGGCCGAAGGTTTGCGGGTTCTAGTTTCGCCTCGGGCATGTGTTAGTCCTCTCACCTCTCATCGCCACCATATCACTTCATTCAGTATACAGACGCCCTTAACGTTAATCAATAGTGGTCGCTAACGACCTCGCAGTTAATGCCACCTTAAATAAACAGACCAATTGCTACAACGTAAGCGAGAAAAATCAAAACAACAGCCGAAGGCGGGCGGATTACAGCGGACACGTCTAGTCGTCGGCGAGATGGAGATGGATGCAGCCCAACGAGCGCTGAACGCGAAGGAACCGATGGCTGAATGCAAATGAGTCCCGCGACGCTGCCCGTGACGTCACGAAGCGAAGGTTGGCCGAGGTGCGGGTGCGAGGGGCGAAGACAGCCCTGGTTGGTGGACAGAGCACTCGTGGAGTCCGACCCGATGGTCCGTGACAGTGCACCAGAAGCAGAGTTGTGCCCTAGACCACAGCTTTACGTTTACGCGTGATTTCTACACGTAATCTACATGTGGTTTACACAACTCTTTACGTGTAGACTGACGCAATGTAGACGTGTAAACTACGTAGACATGTGTTACGTAGTCTATTTAATATTCTACGTAAATACCCCAAAAGTATATAACAAGTAAAACGTAGTAGCACGTTTAAATGTAATATTAAAAATTTTATACTTCCGATTCAGTTCTAATCTTGACGAACAAATGACAACCTCTTTAACAGTCGCAACTCCTATAACAATGATTTCGAATTCATTAAAGGACTGGTGGAATCACATCTAATATATTGCAAAATATTTTATACGACGTGTAAAAATGTATGAAGGCCAGTGAGGTATATAAATTATCCAACGCTAGATCAATAAGAACTTAAGGCTTTACTCATAAAGAACAGGTAGTAATTACTGGGTTAAGAACTGAACAGTCTTGTGCACATTTGATATATCGGGTAAACTCTCTCCCAAACGTGATCACTATAAAGTTCCAATATATCTACGACATGGACTAATTAACTACCCATTATAAGAAAAATACCGCTACGAAATAGTACCAATTGGTAATGAAAAAAATCAAGACACTAAGAATTATCAAGAAGGAAAAACTTGTCAACGAAATCAACATCGAAAAGGCATAATTTACAAATTTAAGTGCAGTAAATAGAAGGAAGTAATTTCTACGAAAGTCCAACTATCTTTATTAAATTGTGCATTTAATATTGAACTTCTCCCTTTTTTTGTAATATTTGGAATTTTTGTATTATTCTTAATATTGTTATTGTTACCCTTTTGGTTTATGTATAGAGCATTACCGTATTTACTCATGATTACTTTATGGTCGCTAATTACCTTCAACTGAGCTCGTTATCTCTCCCCCACCCATAAATATTTTTGAAGCAAAAAACCTTAACTTGAAATTTTAAAAAAGTTTATTCGTCATGGTAGTACACCTTTGTATGTGATCCAATTAATTTGTGATTCTAATTATTTTGAATAAAGACAATTAAATATTGAGTTTGGAGAGAGCATGTCCCTCGTGGACGCTCCTATCCCATAAAAAGATAAGTAGTACCTTTCTCTACTCAGTGTTCGTTGTTTACGCGTTGTGTACGTGTAGACATGGACTATGCTACTTGAAGCGTACACGCATATTACTGACCAGAAGTGTAAAATAAGTGAACATTGCAGCGGCGTAACAAACGTTCAACGATACTTCGTCGAGGATAAGTAACAGCTTAAAAATTGAAATTTTGCAGGTAAATGATTTCATTCTACGTGAAGCTGATTTATTTCTGCCACAGACAAAATGCTCTACTCCATTTACCGGCTGGCTTGCGAACTCTCATTATATTTTACTAGTAAACTTTTCGTTCCTAAAATTTTCTTCCCTTACTGCAAAAAGCGTTATTGTTTTGTTCTAAGACTTTCCACCCCGACGATGTATTAGGATATGCTGAGAGTCTTCAGAAAAATTTGAAGATCAATGTGCAGGAGGAACTCCTTCAAAAAAAAGGAGATACATAAGGATATCCTCTAGTTTTTTTTCAATATTTTCAACTCTTCAGTTTATTTAACATGACCCCTGGCTTTTGACGGATGTTTCTGAGGGGCAGAGCATTTGCATATCCAAAAGGACGTTGTATTACTCTGTGATCTTTTTAAAATTATTTGCAAGAAAGAATAACTCCTCTTTTTTTATTACACATTTTATCTCTGATGAAACTGAACAGATTTTAAGAATAATTTATTTAGAGCGCAGTGTCTTTACAGAAGAACAATGGTATAAGTCGTGTGACCTACATTTCATCTAGCGGACGAGACATTACGTAAACATGAAACGAAATAGTCTAGATTTTATCACGAAATGGAGGAAAGAAGTCGAGACTCCAAAGGGGTGCACCAAAGGGGAAGAGGGGGGATTTGGTATGAAAATTTTGAAAGGGGCTCCATAGACTTATGTAATAAAACGTATTTATGTAATAAAACATAAATACGTTCAATCCCTGGTTTTCTCCTTTTTCATCTATTTGGGAAATTGACAATGTCATTTTGGGCAAGTCGCTCTCGAAACCTTCTGACAACTCTGAATAAGGTTCAACACGATTAATTTTCTCTTATTTCTTACGATCGCAGCGAAAATACCGCACAGAAGATTTTTCACTTCGTAGTCAGTTGGTTTCAATTAATAAAAGGATTTTTAGTAGTGTTAGAAAATTGAAAATTCCGTAGAAAATAGCTGAATATGCCATTCTCGTACATAATCTACTCCTTTCAAAACCAGTAACAATTGAGAAACGTCCATAATTTTTACAGTAATACTCAGGTACATAATTCCACGAGGTAAATGAATAATTATTTAAAAGTAGATTGCCAAACTTTTGAATTTGTTGTAACTATAAACCTAGTTCAAAAGACCATATTTTTTAAATACAAATTTAAAGTTGTCTCTGAAATGGTAAACTAGGCATTTATGACAGAGTTCGTCACAATTCTACACAAATTTAGACAACTTTTGCCGTCAATTTCCTCATAACACTATTTTGAAATTTACTCCTTTAATGCGCCATTTACGCAAGCATCATTTTCATGATTTTAGTTCTTTATTCACATGTAAATATAAAGTCCAATCCAATAATGTATACCTAGTTCAGAGACGTTGACTTCCACAAACGCAAAATTAGAGGTTTAGTCCAAACTTGCTGGGACAAACTGCGAAATTCCTGGCTATTCTATTACAATTGAGTTAAAGAGTTCTTTTGCCCAGCCCACTGGAAGGAAAAACGAACGCAAATATTCCAATTTAATTGATTGAAAGTTAATATTACGAAGTTATTTTGTGGTGAGTTGAATGCCGAGGTATTTGTTTCACGTAATTGATTTTCAGTGAACAAACGAAATTTCACTAAGGAAATAACAAAATAAAATTAAAAAAAGAATCTTTCTTTTTCGTGTGCACAAGTCTAACCGGTGAATGCATGAGAGTAGTTGAGATTTCTGGTGCCTTCCGAAACGACTTAATACGAGTATTTTCTACTCGAGTGAAACTTAAGGGATTAGGTAAGAACCTTAGAACTGAGGTCTTGACAGTTCAGAGGAATTCAGTTTGTTCCCATGTCCGAGATTAAAACAAAATAGTATAGAGAGCTCTTTGGAAATTTTAAGCGTTGTCAAATATGAAGAAAAAGCACTAAACACGAATATTTCGTTTCATTCTTAAACATTATATTGTTCTCAACGAAATTCTTCCTGTACAATAAGCGAATTTTTCAGTTCGTATTAGTCAAAGGCTCCTTGAAAAATAGCAGCTGACGGAACGGTGTCAATAACTAGACAATTCTGTGGTCACGGGGTAAAAATTCTTCAGTCGAAAATCTTAGTTTGGAGAAAACAAGGGTTAGATTTTCGAGCCACCGCTTGTTCCTACGCTAAACGCTATTTCTTAATGTTTTTTTTCTCTTTAAGGAGGCAACATTTCAATTCGATCGTTTTACTAAAATAAAATATAGATACTTGTACTTTCAGTACTTAACCCAATTTTGCCAAAAATTGACTTAAGAACTTTTACCCCGTGACCACAGAATTATAGCTCCAAAAAACGAGATCATACTGGATCTCGGCTTGACAATAGTTATTTATGATGCGAGTGGTAAAATAACTTTCACAACGTGTGGCATACACTATTTTTTAAACTGCCTTACTGACTCTCCTTTTATTTTAATTCAAAAGTAGAAATATCAGTGGTATATGATCAGACGAAAGTATTTAGTTGTCTAAGTTGCATTCACAGTTTTATTACATTTCAGCATCGTCCCACTTTTGGCACGTGTTGAAAAACGAACATTTAGCATGATGTGCAAGCCCTAAAAGTACTTTTACTTTCACTTTTCTATTGTCTAATATAACGTTTTTCTTTTTATTTTCAACCATCTTAAAAACAGCGTTGACACACGTTCAATTCGTACGAATACCCGATTTCCATTTTTCTTTTCCCCTCAATTGTATTCTTGCTAACTTGCCCTCCATCTATTTCCAAACTAACTCTCATCAGTTTAAATAATCATTCTTTCGCCACCCAAAAGTATACTTTGACTTTCAAATATAAAAAATTCTTCTCTACAAACACTCCTACAATTTGTCACAGTGTTAATATCAACATGTAGATCATAATGTTTGACTGTCGCTCGTGCAACCCGCAAATACGTCATAACCATGCTTAATTTACTGTAACTGAACCAAGAATTATTTCACAGAGAACGGAGGTGTGCATTTTATACCTTTTGTGACAAAACCAAACTGTAACCGTATATCTCTTGTGCACATTTAAAAAATGCACGTCTAGATTGAATTAAAATCTATATCATAGATATTTTTATAAATGTAGTCAAGAAAAACTCACACAATCAGTCTTAAATATGAACATATCGAGCTACACCGTCGAGTGTAAAATAAAGTAACAGTTCTCTCCTACAGTACACGTACATACGAAATTTTATGCATTGACTCTCGATACTCGATCGTAGATCATACTCTTTGATACAATCTGGTGCAACGAAACTAAACATGTAGTAATGAATCACTAAATTTGTGATGTGATGGTAGGCAAAAAAAGTGCATACCAGTAATTATTGTGTAAATATATGAAAGTTTATGACTTAAAATTATAGCCTAAATGTACTCCTGGCCTTCAAACGAAGCTAACACACATCGATGTTGGTTCGAACTTAGATTATCACGTTGTAACTCCACGCACATGCCTCTTCATATTCTAGTACAGAGTATTGATTTCTCAAATTGTTCAGAAATTAGGCCAATAGAAGATTAGTTACACACGATAAGAGAAAAAAATTCTTAAGTCCATCTTGAGATTTATTGTTAGAAATATTTAATTTGAGATGTCTGAAATATAGTATCTCCTAGTCGTTTTATTACAGAACTGAGCATGTAAAACTTATGTTCAACTTTCATTATTTATTTCATTTTTATCAATATTAAAATGTTCTAATGTAGTTCCGATTCATAATCAATGTTCCCTTCTACAACGCAGTAGTACAATCGACTACGGTTATAGTGAACTTCTGAGGACTAACAAGTTTGGTTCAGTACATTCGATGATGACAAAATTAAACGGAATTTCTCCACAATGATTTTATTTACATAGAGATACAGCAAACTTCATTAAAAGCATGAACTGAAAATTCAATATCTTTATTTGTACATTAAAAAATTAATTCAATTAATTAAAAAAAAATGATTTTCAATTGTTTGCTTCGTACATTTTTCATTAGATACATCTGAGTTCGTGCTCTCCCCATACTTGATTCTGCATTTCATCTGTCTCTCTTGACACCTTTTAATGCCTCTCGCACTGTTGGAACACCATCCCACTCTCGAAGGTTCTTTTAATCGCCTAATGGCATAAGAGATCCAATTAATTTCCAGGATTTATTTCCCTTGTTCACTATAATTGAGGTTCAGGTTCACTATAACAGAATCTTCTCATGCTTATCTGCAATGTAAGTGAAACGGGACCAGTGACTTAAGTTCACATAACCGAATCTTCTTATGCTTATTTGTAATATAAGTGAAACGGAACCAGTGACTTAAGTTCCCAATAACCGACAGTTCACTACATCCGAGTTCACTATAACCGGAGTCGACAGTATAATTCAATATGTAAAATTCCTTCTTCAGTTTGATTCCTTTCGTAACCATCGTAGTGGAGAGTCATGAAGGAACCATGACTCTCCACTGAGCTCCACCAAGCAACACTGACCGCTGCTGCAACTTCTGCTCTCAGAACGCAAACACCACGTGTGTTATTGCGTGCACTTGCGCATGATCAGCGTTGGGTTTCCTGCGACCTCGCCGAGATCCGGGTGCTGGACGCGAAGGATCATTTTCCGAGCGACTCGTTGCAAGGGATACAAGGCGCGTTTTCCACCCAGCATGGAAGATGCGCAAAACAGAAACAAGATAGTGTTGATGGAGCAATATTCTGCTAACTATTCTTAATGCGAAGTCGGCAAGGAGCGTCTGATTTAGATCAGTCATTCTCTTAAACACAAATATATTACATTAGAAAAATTATAATTCAAGATGGTATATTATAAAAAATAGAGTTGTAGTTTTCCTTTGAAATCGACGCAGTTTCTGTAGCCGTGTGACACAGGAAAGCTCAGGCAGGTGAAGTTTGCTAGTTACGGTGAAGGGAATACGTCACGCAGTGGCAAAACGAATGAGTGCAGGCCGCCAATCAAATATTTTTACCTCTTTATAATACTGTGAAGCAAATTCAAGTAGTGATACTACCTTAAATAATAAAAACATCCTTTAACAAATTCGTATTCATCAGTATGTGATTACTACATAAGAAATCAATGTTACTAACATATTATATTGATTTAGAAACAGGGTTAACTTAAAGTACCAAGTGGGAAAATATCGTTCTTCTGGAAGATGCTGTTTATAATATTTTATTGTTTAAACTATCTCAAAGTATTACGGGTTCGGTACGTGCGAAAGAAACCATTCTAATACTGTTAAGCGTTGAGTTTAAATTTGAAGAAAATCAAGTGGACACTTTAATTTTATTGCAGAATATTTTTTCCAATTCGATTCTTTCAATTTAAGTTTACAAATTTCGGATTTCTGCACTTCTGGCCACCCATGCTTCAGAGTGAGAACACCCAAATGAACTCTTCTTCAAAAATGAAGTAGAACGTTCAAGGTCTCATTTTGTAGAATACTGCTTCAGAACCATGATTCGGGTCCCACCTGTCCCCATATACATTCCTCTGTCCTCGACCTGACACCGGAAACTCATGTTTGTTTAGAGTCACGAAAACGTGGTTTTAAGGGTCTAGAACTCTTCATTTTTGAGTCATGTGCGATTAAAATGTTTTGTAATAATCTGCTTTGAATGTAATTTTCTGCAAATTTATATTTTTCTTTTTAAAACTGTTGAACGCGGGACTGGGGAGTACTTCCCAATCAGCAGTAACACACAGGATTTTGTGGCGACGGTTTCTTACAATTGACCCAAACCATCATTCTATCCTTAGCTGTATTCTGCATTGGATTGAACAGGGATGACGTTCTGATAGAATGCGTAGTGAAGTGAGGAGGCCAACCATTCCACAACCACACGGGAGAAAAACGCCCATCTAGCGCGGGTTTCGAACCCTGCCGCCCCGACGCCTTAGGGACATTCAGTTCTAGGAACGATCTCTCGGAACGATGTTCCAAGGTCTTATGCCCCCTAGTTACCCAACTGCACAGTGCGTTAAGTTCCATGAAAATGCGTCCGAATAATTTGCGACTGGATTGCGAGGAAGACTTCTTCAGAGCTGGCAGCGCCCCACACCAAACCCGGATTAGAAAAAAGTTCTGCGCCGCTGTAGTGGAAGCATTTTTCGTATTCAAGAGAATTCTGGCCGTCAAGTGACAATTGCCTTCAACAATCTGAAGGCGGGGGCTGCGCTTCACTGGAGGTGACAGCTCTTCCAGAGAGCAGCTAGTGACGCGCAGCTAGTGACGCGCAGCTAGTGACGCGCAGCTAGTGACGCGCAGCTAGTGACGCGCAGCTAGTGACGCGCAGCTAGTGACGCGCAGCTAGTGACGCGCAGCTAGTGACGCCCAGCTAGTGACGCCCAGCTAGTGACGCCCAGCTAGTGACGCGCAGCTAGTACGCCAGCTAGTAACGCCCAGCTAGTGACGCCCAGCTAGTGACGCCCAGCTAGTGACGCCCAGCTAGTGACGCCCAGCTAGTGACGCCCAGCTAGTGACGCGCGCTACGCGAACACTGCGCTGAGTTTGCGTGACCCCCTCCCGCACGCCTGCGGTTTCATGGGGATATTGGTTCGACCCTCACGCAAATCGTGTGACACGTCGCACTTCTGATCGAATTTTCAAATCGCCCCCCCCCCACCGCACAGTGGCGCGAAACGTCCCGTGCCGTGTGGTATCGGCGTTGTCTGTTGCGCTCATCAACAACGTTGCTTCATCAACGTGATCTACAAAACCAAAAGCTAGAAGTTATAAAATTTCTCCACAGATACATTCTGAATTAATGTCATGTAAATGTTTTGAAAATATTAGTACTTTTTGCGTAATTCTGAATGAAATTTGGACAATATCACGAACAAGATTTTTCTGAAAAATTGATACCGAATGTTTTTAATCCTTTTGAACAGATGCACTGATGCATATATGCACTGAATAACATGACAAAACGACATTTTGATGTATCCTTTTGATTTTTCAAAAATTAACCAAATGTATATTTTAACGACTTGAGAGATATTTTAAAAAATACAATACTTTTTCTATTAAAATATATTTTGGCTACAGTTCAAACACAGCCTTAAATGTGCTCTTTAATTTTCTCCCTCGGATAGTGCTAAGGACGCGTGTTTTTATTTTTGGACATGCGTTCGCTATGCACTATCTTTGAGAAATTTGACTTACTTGTCCAAGATTCAAGTAATAATTCCGGCCGATATTTCACAATCACAGAGGCAGAATACTTGCATGCAGTGAAGACGCGCTTAATCCTTGACTGTGTTGCGGATTGCGTTCAGTTCAGGGACACTTGAGTCGTCATAACCGTATCATCATCAACAATGACGACGACGTTCCCACATGTCAGATTTAATTCGAACAACTCTTTAAACATTGTCATTACTAATAAGAACAATATGTGACAAATTCAGCAAAATCGGTCGAGTAATTTTTGCGTTTATTTGCGACACACCCGTCTATGTGCACATTCGCTTTTATTTGTACATATATAGATATACCAAGCGGCAGCACGGTTTCTCCCGTGCATGGTCCTGCGTAAAATACACTAGTCTGCTGCGAGGCGACGGTTCTAATTTTGTTTCGCCAGCAAGGAAAACAAATACGAATTGCATCAGAAATTAGCGTCAAAGTAGAAATAAATACTCTGATGGTACAGGATAATCTCATCTACACCAGGCAACAGGCAGTAACTCGAAACAAGCACTTGTCCGAATCACCTGTAAAACCAAAGCGCGCGTTTATGACGGAGAAGCGACAAACCATCAGAGCATCAATAGATAATAGGCGGAGCACTAGTAGCGTTCGAGCTGGAAAATCAATGGTGAAATTGATATTCGCGTTTTACGGAAACTAACTTTCATATTACAGGACAAAATGACAATCCTTCAATCCACATTTTGTATTGCAGAGTTTATACTAGTCATGATAAATGTGACAAGGCAACGAATTTCTATAATTATATGTTGAATTCATTTGTGGGAACTTCATCACACAAAGTACCCGAAACGAACATACTGTGGTGATTAGTATTCCACTACTCCCATAATGGGCCCCTCGCAGAAATGCAACTGATCAGTATTTTAATATTAATTTTAAACGCAGTGTGCCACTTGCAACATTCAGATCTGTGATCAGCTGCGAAACTAGTAACGAAATGAGTTTTTCCCGAACTTATCGACGGCCCGTCGTGCAGTGCTGGTGCCCAAATTTCAACGTATACTGTGATTTTTCTAACTTTGCTTCTCAAGGCCCGTCTTCACGATGAAATATGTCACCGTATTTCGCGACGTTCTTAGTTGTGCTGCCAGATATCGCATGATCGCGACCGTATCAAGCAATACTTGAGGTCATGCCACTCATAGCGGCAGAACCGAGAAAGACGCGAAATGCCGTGTGATATTCCATCGTGGCCATCAGTGGCGTAGCGTCAGGGTGCAGATGCTGAGCATCCCCGTGTATAATATTAATAAAGAATCCTAAATTCTGTATTGATAATCTCACAAGTGGTCCGTTGAGCGAAACACGTTTTGTATGAATTTTAAATTGATTTCCTACCATTGAATTCGGCGGGTTGTTGAAGCTGGCCTGTGATTGCTTGGAAGCTACAATGCTTCTAGCGTCTGCCGCGACATTGCGACGAGTAATGACGCATGCGCAGAATGTGAGAATCCCCCCTTCCCTCTTCATCCCTGTCCCACAGAAACCCGACTGCTTTACGCTAGCATCCACTGCGGAAAGAGTCTAATGAGCACGTTTCTCGTTTGTGCACGGGAGCGCACCACACTTCAGTAAATTCTCTCTCTCACTCGGGAGTCCCCGCTTGATCATGGGCACAAACTCCAGAAATAGTGCGTCTCTACTATTTCTTAATTAATATCCATGAAATTGAATTATTCCTTAAATAGATGACGTATTATTTTAGTCTGCAATGCATAAAGTAACAATTGATCTCATTGCCATTGGTGTATGAGAATTAAAGCTGAGCCATTGTATAATTTGCTTACAAGACATCGGCAGCCCTGACTGCTGTGAGAATTTTGTGGGAAGCGCCTACACCATCGTAGGCAATCGAGATCGTGGAAGGTAGTTCCAGTATGTCTGCCTTGTGTTGCGTTCGCCTGTTAGATGAAGTAGTTGATAGTGACATTTTGTGTGATATTTTTGAGCATCCTCAAACGCGCGAGTCATTCCACGTCACAGGGACTTGAGGGGCAGAATTAGAAAAATCGCACTAACAACAAACACTTGCATTTGTCTCGAAGAGATGGTTCTGTCACTTATCGCCGCTTCCACATGAACACACCCCACGGAAGGCGCGACGATTGCTTGATTGATTCGTTTTTCCGGTCGCGTCAACAACGTAGGTCATTAGTCCTGTAAGTGTAGTGTGTGTTTTTTCTCGGGAGGTGGCGGTGATCTTTTTCCGCTGGATGGCGAGATCTGGCGCCGACCTACCGTCGACTAGCGGGGTTTTCCCGCAAACCAGGTATCTCCCACCAGCGGGGCACCGCCCCAGCCGGGACAAGCTCTAAGCTCCCGACCGGTCTCCTGGCATTTGTGGTAGTGTAGTGCATATTTGTGGGTGTGTATAATGGGTGAGGATGGGACAAGGAAGAGGAAGGAAAGACCGCGCGCGGTCCGTGGCCCGTTTGTTAGTGTACTGCTCCGGCATTCACCTGGTATTGATCGGAGAAACCACAGAAAACTACCGATCCGAGCAACCGGTCGCTACGAAGTAGAATTCTCCTCGAGACAGCGACTGATTTCAACGTAGCTGAAAATCTAGTGTCGAAAATCCTGCCGCCGTGGGGAGTGGAGTTCTAGGACCTCCCGGTCAGAGGGACTGCATTAACAAGAGTTGATGCGCTGAGAAGGCGCGCCGAGCCCGTGAAGGCCTGTTGAGCGAGGCGCGGGGCCCAGGTGCGCGCCATCGATCCGTCGCGTCGCGTGCTCAACGCTCGCAGTCAGTGGGGCGCCCCGCCCCGCGCCCCTCCCCCGCCACGCGACCTTCCTTCCCAGAAGATTGTTGGACCCTCACGGACGACCTTTCTTCACGTTTGACGTTTACTTTTTTCTGCCACTTCAGCAAAAAAACAAGTAGGTCGTCGAGTTCTGACGGGTCGATTGTTAACGAATACAGTGACCAGTGACAAGACTATTAGAATCGAGTTTCTCGTTTGAAAATATACAATGATACTTGTAAAATATTTGATATATTCGTTGCTGAAAGCACTCATTTGTTCTAGTGGCATTCACTGCAAGCACCATACGTCGTATTTGAAGAAAAAAAATCTTGACAGAAAATCATACACAATTCTTTGAAAATACTTAAAATATAGGCAATTTCTAAAACATTTTAATCCATTTTTTTCTCAAAAACTGCTTTTCGTTAAATTTTCTCTTTCCATGTATCAAAAAAATTTCATTTTTTGGTATGTTTTCTTCATGTGGTATAATAAATAAAAAATTTTACGAAATTCTCATATCCGATTACATTCGTAGTTATAACAAAGCAGTAAATGTATGCAAAGCATTTGTTTGAAAGAACATTCCAGTATATTGAGGTTACGGTAGTGCAACGGAAAGGAGAGTGGAGAAACAGAGTGACTCGAGCGATATTCAATTAGCGAATTCCCGCTAATTAGAAGAACCGCAGGAAGCCGTGGAGGAAGATCCCGACAAGCGAAGCGACTCTCAAATGCAGGGGGAGCGAGGGATGGAGGGAGGGAAGGATTCCGCCGTTGTGGATGCGTGCGTTCGGCGAGCCTTCCTCCTCCCCCTCCCCCACACACATACGCCGCAGCCTCGCCGCGGCGACGGTAATTACGACGAACAGCCGCGACGCAGGGGCAGTGCTGGCAGATTAGGGATTTCCCCCCTAAAAGTAGAGGGGGGAAGGTTAGGGGTTGTTTTAGGGAGCAAATTTATTTGGGGGATTTCTTGGGGGGAGGATTTCATTGAGCTCTTAAAATGTTACTTTTGTGTTATATTGCAAAAAGATGTTATATTGTGAAATCATCACACTCGCCAATGATGAGAACTCAACTTGGTTTTAATATTTTAGGAAGGAAGGACACACTGGTCGTGTGAGGGTAAGTAACATGCTGACTATCTATTGCTATTGTTCCAATTTGACTGTAACTCACAAGTTAACTGTAAAATATAAATATCATTGTATACAATTAATAATATTTTTCGTATCTCTTTCCTTTCCATACCTCCCTATACATTTTAAACATGAAATAATTTTTTTTTTAATTTGGTGAATTTTTTTGTCGTTTTGGGGGTTTTCACGGCGCTATCTAGGGGGAATTGCTGAAGATCATCTGGCAACACTGCGCAAAGGCACTACGGCTGAGTGTCCTGCGCCAAATCGCTGGATGACCAGGGGCAGACCCAGCCAATCACTGGGGGGGGGGAGCATTGTAAATGTTTGTTAGATAATAAACATTTTTGGTAATTATAATGTATGTTATTTATGTACTGTAGATACGATACTATACAATATTATTGTTTAAATAATTACGTAATTCGAACATAAATAAATGTTTAAATCAGTTTTGCCAAATAAAGGAAGGTAAATAAAATTCTAGGCCTTTTGGGAGGCCATGGTCCCCATGCCCCTCCCCCTGAATCCGCCTCGTGAATGACGAGGTGTTTTTTAATTTCCTTGCTCCACGAACGACACCAAATCATCACAGGAGGATTGGCGTTTCGAATGACAACTTCTTTAAGATAACGTCGGGATCACAAAAGGCCTCCTTCGTACATCATTTAATCCAGGTAATTATTAAAATATTTTCTTATTCTTCAATATAACAACGCTTCGGGAATCTATCATATTCCCATCATCATTTTATATTAAATTATCCAAAAATATCAACATGTCAAAACTGATCAGAGGAGACGCTTTCTACTAATTGAGGTGAGCACCATCATTGTCATTACATTAAAATAAATGAAACTGTATTTGCATAAGAAAATATGACTTTATATTGTTTTTATTGCACCTGACGATGGGAACAAGACAGGTTCCCGAAACATTGTTATACTGAAGATTCAGAAAATATTTTAGTAATTATCTGAATGAAATTATTTCCCTAATTTGACTAGTTGCCCACAATAATTAATTATTTCACCGTCTGTAAATATACATAGGACCACATTCAAATCAAATAAGCATTTTTTTTTGTTAGATGTACTTCAGCTACAGTTAAATGACCGTTCTCTTACTTTCTCAAAAAATATATTTTGAACCGTTTAGTTGTAGTCTTATTTTAAAATACGATAAAACACATTACAATTGTTTTTATTTCGACACTGCTACTTGAACTTCTTCTACGCATCCATCTGAGCAATTTTCTTTAGATTTCGGTAAAAAGTTTCTTTGCGATGGATATAATTTTGTACGGGGCAACTATTTGATTGGGGCTGATCGCTGACGCCTTCTTCGGAATTCCTCGTAACTGGATGTGGCCCGTGTGCTTCCATTAGTTGTTTTTTTTTGTTACTTAGTCGTTTCTTTTTCTACCCTCTCCTTTCCGCTTTCTTTTCCTGGTGCTGGATGTTTGCCTAACAAGCAGTTCACGAGAACCGGGCGGTTTTTTGAATGATTCACTCATAAGGTTAACGGGTCTAACCACAAATGTGTATATTTGAGTAATTTACCTAATAATCCAGACAACCCTGAATTTCGGTTTCCGAATTGCAGTTATCCGGGTGCAACATGAATTACCCTCTCAGTTTTCTCTGGTTTGTTTCCTTTTCATCGTTGCCTTTATAATAATATTAATTTAATAAAAGCTAATTTATTTCGGCCAAGGACTCAAACCAAAAATCTAAGACATAACCGCAACCGTTCAAACAATTTCAGTATTCAGAGGGGCACCGCCCTCTGAATACTGAATATACGATATACTCGTACTGCTGGGACTAGAACCGAATGGAATGTTTTACATTCAGTTTCTAAAAGATCTTCAGAATTTCGTGCAACTTAATTTTACGGGTTTACGTTTCGAGAGATGAAGAGCAATAGATATCTGAGTTCTTCAGAGAATAGGTTATTTTATTTAGACACTAGTAAAGGCTATTACTTTAAGGCCCAGTACAACGTGCTAAAAGGTAATTTTTTTGGCGCTAATGCTGTAAGACATGCACAAAAGATCAGATAAGTAGTTCAACAAACTACACTCCTGTAACTGCATTCAGCTTCTACTGATTAAGATCATCAAGATGTAACGTAGCATCCAATTAAGTAATTTGTATCCACGAATTAAAATAAAATGAAAATCAGTAAAGTTGAATTAAAATTTTGTGCATGACACACGTGATATAAGTGATTTGATTTTCCTTGTAGTTTTGCGCGACGTGACCCATTGGTTTCGTGTGACAACCTTTCCTACTAGCAAATTAACATGCCACTGTTACCACTCGTATCATAAATACATATTTTACCTTACTTTGTCGAGGTGTTTCCATCGAATGGGAAAGCAATGATTAGAAACTTCAAAGAACTTACA
This sequence comes from Acheta domesticus, assembly GCA_031308135.1. NCBI lineage: Eukaryota > Metazoa > Arthropoda > Insecta > Orthoptera > Gryllidae > Acheta > Acheta domesticus. The sequence goes on along the minus strand of JAHLJT010004567.1, from coordinate 9,769,707 downwards.
CGTAAAAGGTCAAAAAGAAATCCCCAACGGCTTTTTCCCCAAAAAATAGTTTCCGGGGATTTTTACTTTCTCGTTAATTTGGCAATACTGTTAATTTCATTTAAGACGCATTCTTGCATGTGGTCCAGGGTTGACCAACTGGCGACCGCATGCGGCCCGCGGTGCCACGTATTGTGGCACGTGAAACGTTACTGGTCAAAACTGAAAGTCCCTTCCATCCAGAGCGAGAATATTTGCGCGCCCTGCCGGGGTCAACACCCCCTTTAATGCGAGTAAGTTTAGATTTGAGGCATTTTTTTCTAGTAATTCAGAAATTCAAAATCATCCCAATGCGTTAGGCCTGACGTCACGAATGGTTCCATTTCTTCCCTCATCCCCCCCCCCGTTTCAGAGGAGCCTGGCAAAGTGCCGTGTTCAACACACGGGGAAGTCAGGTGTTGATCGCCCGAGTAATGAAAATATGGCCCGCAATTATATTCAAAGTTTTGGTTGTGGCCCCTGAGGCCTCGCAAATTGAACACACCAACTAGTCAATGCCAATGAATAATTGCTATAATTGCCATTCATTGCAATGAAGACAATTCATCTTAAAACATGTTTCTACATTCACGCATACAATAGAATCGAATAATGTCAATAACCCCTTACCGGCATTCCCACAATTCCCTGTTTCGGTGGTGGTAAGAGCGTTATGGGCCTGCAGAAAAACTCTTCCCAGTTCGGGAGAGTAGTGGCATTGGTGTGTTCAGCAAACGGGAAAGGGGTGGGGATGGTGGTAAGAATCTTTCCGCTGCCCCAGACGAGCTATTGTTCGGGGAGATGGGATGGGAAGGGAGAATGAGAAGAAGAAACGACAGAGACGACAAGAACGCATTTAAAACCTTGCCATTCCTTCCATAACCCCAACTACGTCACCTGCCAGACAGACCGTTCCACCCACAGCAACGCAAGTTGAACGGCAAGTTGTACAAAAAAGGATATCCCTCACACACCCAACTTCTACCCGCACCCACAATTCAAGCATAGCAAATGATAAATACGAATAACTAGAGGTAGGTCTTCATCAAACAGGACATGTTAATTTCTTAACGCTGATTGATACAGCATGACTGCATTTTAACACCTTGTGTTATGGTGAAATTCATGCATTTTCTGCACGTCATTCATGTGTTACGGTAAAATCTTGGCATTTTTCTGCATTCATTTTACGAGACAAATGTTTTTTGTTTCAAAATCTTCATCGATTTGACACAATTTCGACATTACCGTCCACCAGTAATAACTTAGCTTCACGATCCGCAAATTTGGAATGACAGCGCCTGTGATTCATGGCTGGAAGGTGCTGCAATGGAAAATACGAAAGGTCACAGAGCGCCCGCGCCTTCGCGTCCCTCAACCTGTAGCCAGCGCTCAGCACCTCTGGGCCACAGCAATGGGAATTAACGGCAGCCAATATTTCACGCACGACACGGGCAACTGCATTATTTCATTCTCTTTTCAATTTCATTCGTGACATTTACCCTTAGAATGTGAATAAACATTTTCTAAGACGAGTTTAGAAATTCGTAATTTTAGTGAAAAAAAATAGTAAAGAGTAAACGTTAAACTTATTGTAGTTTTCTGATGAGTGTATTAGAAGCATTCATAAAACTAATGAACATTTATATTCAAGTATGACTACTCTCATACGTTTTTCAGGCATGTTGATATTACAAATTAAAAGACGTTAATTCTTCACAGAATCTACATTTTTACAACGATCAAAAATTCATAGATTCATATTTTTAAACTAGTGTTGCTAAAACAGCACGTACTTCGTCGCTCGTAATTATACGCAAAATTACGCAAAAAGTACACAAATTTTCAAAACATTATATATAACGTTATTTCAAAATGTATTTTTAAAAAACAGATTTCATTAAGGAAACAAATCGCTCTCTTCATAATTTTAGTTGTAGGAAGATGCCGAATAAATTTTGAATATTTGTAATTTTCAAAAAAAATCATAGTTTTCAACGTAAAAATGAGAACTGCACCTTTCTCTTAAACGTCTTTCACACTTTCCAACAACAAAACACGATGAAGCCATTTTTTTGAAAATTTTCAATATGTCCCAGGGACTTCGTGTTAAGTACCTCCCTTAAATTCAAATTCAAGGGGCCGCGACATTAGCCAGATCGATTGGGAAATATCTATTTTGGAGAAAATCGTCAGAACGGTTTTGTCGCTAGCGTTGTTCACAGACGGGCAGACGGATAGACGGATGGACAGTCGGACATTTTCCTGTAATTCGATTTTTCAGGATCAAGGACCCACAAAACATGGATTCTGGCTACACTGCGAGTTAGAGGATTTTTTGTTCTAAATTTAGCAACTGGTTTTATCCACTTTTTCGTTACCAGGACCTATAATAAGAGTTTTTCTGTCGAAAATTCGCCGTTTTTTCGTGCAGCATTACATAACTACTCTACTCCGTAGCGAGAACGCAAAACTCCTTAACAGTAAACGGTAGCTATAAAAAAATTTAAAATAATAAGATTGTAATTTTTACGTATTTTGAATTTTATTTATTTTTTGTTAGTTAAAACGTTAACTCCCTTTTCAATGGAAAAGCGAAGACATTGACCTAAAGATCACAAAAAGGCGTGCATTAAATTGACTGTTAGAAACTAAATAAATTCCAACTAAAGAGACAGTAGGTAATGTAATGGCAGGAATAGGTCTATGGATATTAACATTGCTAGGCAATGCCACGTTCTCTCATTTGAATTTCAAAGTGGAATGGAATATTGTATATAAAACATGTAGGTGTGCATTTATTATACGAATGCATCCAATAACGAGGCTGTTTGTTGTACAGTTGGCTCAATAGTCCAAAGTACCCTTCACATAAATCTTTTTTTTCAGATGTTTTGTCTCTATTATTAGTTTATAGTTGAGACTGGAACATAGGAAAAATGTCATTTTTAATCAATAAGATTTCTAGATTTTTTATCGGAATCTCTACAAATTATATCTTTGAGGTTCCAATAGCGATTCATTATATTGCCTTTTTTGCCTATTTTGGGATAATTGTCCATTTTAGAAAATGAACGTATGTTTGCATAAACTCGTGATTTGCAATCAAAGTTTGCTAATCTTTTGCAAAGGAAAAGTTTCTGTAAAAGGAAAAGTTTAAAGAATAAAATGGAGTGGTTTTTGAGAAAATGTTAGGTCCTTTAGTAAGGTCAGTGTAATACAAACTTGTAGAAAGATATTACATTGACCTTAAATTTGGAACCGTTTTTGAGAAAATCTTGTTTTTAATATTTTTTAATGTTGTCCATATTTCGCACAAAATTACGCGAAAGCTACAAAAAAATTCAACAAATAATATAAACGTATTACAGAACTAATTACGGAGAACACATTTCTCTAGAAGAAAGAGTATAATGTGTAAGAAACACTAAGGGACCGTCCATAAATTACGTAAAGTAAATTTCGAGTATTTTCAATACCCCCTCCCCCTTGTAACGCACTTCCCTACCTCTATGTAACGCAGCGAAACGCTGCCTCAGACCCCCTCCCTCCCCCTTCAGCCTTACGTAATTTAAGGATGATCCCTAAGATTCATTTATTCCTTTCCCCTTCCTGGAGCTGTCATATTTTCGCGCCACGATGTGTAACAGCGGCACGCGGCACGCTCCTCATTTTCCAGAATCCGCTTATCTGGCGCACTCGCCGGCCATTCACAAGCGCAAGCGGCCGGTCGGTCGGTCGGTCGGTCTGAGGGGCGCGCGCGCTCTCGTTCCTTACGTAAGCGCGCACCGCCCGGGGCCACGGCCTCCTGCGGATGCAAACAAGCGAGCGGCGAGCAGCGACACCCGAGCCGCGCTCCCAACAGCTTTACTGCTGCTGCTTCGGGGCAGCGCGTGCACGCCTCGCGCCGTCGCACGCGCCCAGTGGTGCAGCTTCAGTTGGTGTCACCCCCTCCTCCACCATACATGAAATATAAGTAGTAGTTTATGCAATTAGTTTATTATGTTAAGCTTTATTGCACGAGTACATGTTTTGAAAACGAGCGACGTTAGGGGCGAGTTTTCAAATTTGAACGAATGCAATAAAGCAATATTATAAACGAGTTGCATACGCTATTTTTTTGTATGACAGCATTATAAATTTATAAGAGAATAGAACTTAAATTTGCGAAGAACTTTCCTGCGATGTCTCGGGAATTTGACATGTATGCGAGAAAACTGTGGTCGGCTGTTCTGTTTACCTATACCTCCCCCTAATTCTCTCGCTGCGATTGGCTGAATGTGTGATGGTGCAATCATTCGAGCCGTAAAATCTAATACGTCATCGTTTGTGCCAAAAAACTCCTGATTATGAACGATTTTTTGCAACATAAAAGATCGTCAATAATGCTGGAATACAAAAAACTATTAATGAATGCTTTATACATTGTTTAATAAAAATATATTCGCACATGACATTTATTTTTAATACATTAAAAAACTGCATTTAATTCCGAATAATTGAAATTTAATTTTTAAGTAAATAATCTAAAACGTAGTATAACTAATTAACAAGGGCATGTTTTTATAAAAATATTATTATTAAATCATTAAAATTATATAATTCCAATTAAAATATTTTCTAATTGGTGTCACCCCTAAAAATGGTGTCACCCGGGGCGGACCGCCCCCCCCTGCCCCCACCTAGCTACGCCAATGCACGTGCCCACCTCGCCTGCGCTGCGGGGGAGGGGGCGGGGCCTCACGATGGAATATCGCAGCTCCACACGGTTCGTACGCTCTCAGAAATGTCGTTAAATTTAATGTACATTAATGTATTGTACATGAAATGTGATGTAACCCTGAACATTAAAAAACTTCATTTATTTGTACATTAAATTTAATGCACATGCTTACATCCGTACAGATTTAATGCAGTGGATCTCCCGTTATTCATATCGTATATTCGTAATCAACAGTCCATCAAGATCATTCATTCATTCCATATTAGCTTCCATAAAACTTTGACTCTTACATCTAAATGAACATGTCTACATTACATTTCACGCGCGTTTATGATGATTACTTTAATGTAATTTATATTAAAATTATACGGAAATATCTGACAGTGTACGGTAATAAATACAAGTGCCAATACTAACATTCTTACATAATTGTTATGGAGATCTCGTTGGATAAGGGTTCAGTGTAAGCACGAGAAACATTCCCACATTGACAGGTAGATGAAGGAAGACAGGAAGAGGCAAAGGAAATGGGAGAACCTCGACATTCATTTATTTTAGCTTATATATTACATTTAAAGTAAAAATACATTAAGCTCTTTTTAATGTACAAGATTACTTTAAGTTTCAAGTACAATACATTAATACACATTAGATTTAATGACATTTCTGACAGTGTATTTACTCAAATATACAATACTGCTGCATATAAGATCCTCTCTTATTTTCGTGAATGTAAAATAATATTAACATTTGATAGGATACTGCGAAAGAAATTGTAAATTCTATGAACGTTGTTGCATCCAGCCAATGGAAAAGTATTTGAATGGATAGTCATTACATAAAAATGTCGTAAATATAAGTTCCAAATAAACTGGCGAACCTTTTGCCGTGGATAGATCGGAAGATGATGCATTGCACAAAATCTAGCCTATGTAATTGTTGCAGTTGTTTTGTACCATGCTTTAAATTGACTGAAGTAGTGTCAACCATACGAACAAAATGAAAATCACAAGGAGCTTTATGAACCTATGGATATATTATTTTCGGGCGAATGTAATTAGGCCACTAACATCTTGGAAGGGCAAACGAAAATCTGTGGCTTCACGTGCGCAAATACCCGCGCAGGCGTTGCAAACACTCAGGTAGAAATACTTCCTCTGCCTAGCAACTCACTACTTACAGAGTAACAGGAGGAAAGGTTCCAACCGCTCGGAAAGTGGGTTGGGGATCTGAGTATTCTTCCGTATGGAAACTGCAAATACATACGTCACAAAAACGAATCAACCGCAAGTGAAACAATGCGTCAATAAGTTTGCAATGTAGAAAGCAAATCAGTTGGAACAGACAGTGAAACTGTAGGGCGAATCATGACCATATCCATTAAAATTATGAATCATGCTACAAGAGTCAGAGACAAAAATTAATTTGTTTCACTGCTATGTCCCAATTCATACAGATGTGTGACAATGCAATGCTTCTCTCAGGGAGAGAATGCCAAATAAACAGTGTAAGGGGTTGCAAACTACTTCGCACGTGTCTTCCGATCCCATAGCCGTGAGGTTGGGGCGCCAGGGCAGGCATTAAGGCGGCTCCACACATTCGCTATTCGGCGAACAGCGAGCAACTGCTCGCCGAATCCCGAGTAGTGTGGATGGGTCGCTTGCCATTTGCAGAGTGGCGAACATTCGGCGCTCGCCATAGCAACCGCGTGTCGGTCTTACGGCGGGTCCACACATTCGCTATTCGGCGAAGAGCGAGCAACCGCTCGCCGAATCCCGAGTGGTGTGGACGGGTCGCTTGCTATTTGCTGTATGACGAACATTCGGCACTCGCCCTGCCCACCGCATGTCGGTCTTAAGGCGGGTCCACACATTCGCTATTCGGCGAAGAGCGAGCAACCGCTCGCCGAATCCCGAGTGGTGTGGACGGGCCGCTTGCTATTTGGTGTGTGACGAAGATTCGGCACTCGCCCTGCCCACCGCGTGTCGGTCTTAAGGCGGGTCCACACATTCGCTATTCGGTGAACAGCGAGCAACCGCTCGCCGAATCCCGAGTAGTGTGGATGGGTCGTTTGCTATTTGCTGTGTGATGAACATTCGGCGCTCGCCTTACGCACCGCGTGTCGGTCTTTTGGACACATCAAAAGAAGCGAACATTCGCCGAACAAATCAGCTGGTCGGGATCGGGCGAGGAATAGCTCGCAGCTCGGCGAATGCCGAATGTGCGGAGCCACCTTTAGCTTCACGAGGCTGTGGTGCCAGAGTTGTTTATACAAACTTTAAGAGTCTAAAGAGGACCCTTCGCTTTCGCCTGAAAAGTAGTTTACAACTGAAGTCATTTAAAACTTGCTTTATCCTTTCTTACAAATACAATGTGGGCTTGTGTAGCAACCACTTCTTTACTTATCTTGTCAAGCATTGACGTAACAGTAGCGTGGTCTATAATGGGTGTTTTTAACATTCCTCATGGGGTTATCTATCACCTGTTTTCAACTCTCGGTCCGTACTTCATGGATAGTTACGTTGAAGGCACATGACGTTTGCCCACACTTTACGAGACAACACAATCGTACATTCATTCTATTGAGCTGTCATCCCATCCTTCATACCGCAGGGTAATGCTCTCGACGTGTTCCAATGAAAACCAACCAGCATCATGAGTCAAAGATACTGTTGTCAAGTCAAAGACATTGTTGCACTGAAGTAAAAACGTTTAGACTATGCAAAAGATGCACTGTGGTCTCTGAAGTTTCAAATACTATGTATTGTACTCTTACATGCAGTAGGACATCACACGCGGAAAAACTTGTGGTAGTTGAATACATTGCCAGTGCACGAAATAACTTAGGGGGCAATTCTTATCATAACCACCTTAATCAATCTGTCATTTAACAGTTTTGCATTAAAAATTGAACAATTTAATATCTGGATTATAGAGAATCAATCTTGACAGGGGGATGATGGTAGTTAGATCGCTTCATTGCTCTTGAATGAAAGGTTTACAATAATTCTACAAACATTTACTGACATTCTGCTCCGGAAATTGTGACTCCATTAAACCTTGTATTAAATTTTTATTTCGATTTTAAAACAACTTTTAAATTTAATCCCATATTTTATTAATTTTAACACTCATTTCTAGTTTAAAGTTAACCATTTAATTCTTAACCCAAAAGTATAATTCGGGAACGTTCAAATTTCGTCGACTTCCCGCAATGTCCGCTTTCGTCAATGTTGTGTCTCCTCCACCTACATGTGTACGAATTTTTCTATCAGGATCAGCAAACTTTACTATCGGCGTCAGCAAATGCTTTAGTATTTGTTAACCGGAAGATTATAACATGCCCACTGTGCATTTTCCATTCTGCGTTAGGATTAAGGGAGAAGAAGCAAAAAGCACACTTCGCATCAGCGCGGCACCCGTGTGTGGTGGCACAGTTATTGATGGCAAATTTTATCGAAACATGGAAACATCGATACTTCGATACATCACCAAAACGTTTTCGATGTCGATGAAAACAGCCAAAACATCGATGTTCAAAGTACCACTATTTTAAAAATATGACGAAACAGATTTTTTTTCCATCCTGTTTCCATTTTTAAATAGAGTACTTAAATAAAATACCAGTGTATTTTATTGGTTTGTCATAAGTTATATGCTAATAATAATGTTTATCCAATGTAAAGAAGGAAATGAAAATAATGGACATGGGAGTTATGATATTATTCAATTCATTTGTAAACGACGCCACAATTTTCTTCTAAAATTTGCAAACACATACGTACAGTATTACCTTGGAACTTATTAAATTTGAAGAACGCCAAGTGAATACGAGTAAAACCAGAACTGTGAGTAATGTTAGAGAACGAGAACACACCTTCACTTCGCCCCAGGCGTTATAGTGCGATTTTTACTTAGCTGCCCCTCAAGCCCCTAGGGCAGTAGGTCAAGGTCGTCTACTGGTGGCGATGGCACACGTCGTGGCACCGTAGCATGCCAGGAGCTTCTCAACTAGCGTCGGGAAAGGGACTTATTACGAGTAGTAGTAAACCCCACCGTTTTACAGCAGGGATGGCGTTGTCTCTGGTGGCGGGGTAATGAACTGCGTGGAAAGGCGATTTCGTCGTGGCACTCATACCGCGGACTCCCGCTCGTGACTTGACCTTGACAACACCGCCCTAAGGCCACGATGGAATATCACACGCCATTTCGCGTCTTTCGCAGTTGTGCCGTTAGATGTCGCAAGAGCTGCTTGATACGGTCGCCATTACGCGATATCTAGCGGCACGACTGAGAAGGACGCAAAATTCCGTGACATCTTCCATCGTGAAGACGGACGGGCCCTGAAGGGGGCAAAGTTATAAAAATCGCACTATACTGCGATTTTTGTAGGAAGAGCTCTCAAGATAAATCAAATCCCATCTTCGCGATGGAATATGTCACGGCATTCGTGTCATTCACAGTCGTTCCGCTAGATTTCGCACGATCGCGACCGTATGAAGCAGTGCTTGCGATCATGCGACTTCTACCGCCAAGACCGAGAAAGACGCGAAATGCCGTGACATATTCCATCGCGAAGATGGGATTTGAGTGGCCTTGAGAGCTCTTCCTACAAAAATCGCAGTATATATTTAAGATTGCGCGGCTTGTGTTAGCCGGCTTCGCGCTGAAGTTCCGTACTCTGTCGCGCGGCCACGCCACCGGCGCACTCGTGACGTCACTTCCGTGGCGCTCGAGTAAACAGGCGGTAGCGGATCCGCTCGACGCTGGGCGGGCGGCGGCCTGGCCATGGCCGACTTCCGTGGCCCGATAGACCCCGGCGCGGCGCGGGGGCGCGCGGGGCGGCGTCAGCTCGCCAGAGAAGCGCACAGAGGGAGTCCGAAGGCCCGTGTTTATACTGCGATTTTTCTAATTCTGCCCCTCAAGCCCCTACGGCCACCGTGGAATATCACACAGCATTTCTCGTCTTTCTCCCTCGTGCCGCTAGAAGTCGCATGATCGCAAGCACTGCTTGATGCGGTCGCGATCATGCGATATCTGGCGGCATAACTGAGGATGTCGCAAAATACCGTGACATATTCCATTGTGAAGACGGGCCTTGAGGGGCAAAGTTAGAAAAAATCGCAGTATAGAGATAAATCAGGATGAGCATTCTGCGAAATCTGCCTTCTCAGTATCTTATGCTACATAAGAGATGGAATCTAGGTTGTTGATTTTTTTTATGAATTCCATTTATTTGCAATTTAGTTCCACAATAATATTAGGCAAATTTTAGGCAAATGGTTTAATAATAATATTTACATGGGTTGAAATGTTGCTCAACACTAGCTTTCCTATTTAAACAATTTCTTTGAAACATTTATTTCTTCACTATTGTCTAATAGATTAATAGCGAGATGGTTTGGATGATTTTACAGTCTTGTGTGGTATTTCTGACTCACAGGCGTTATTTCTTTGATGGTCTTGATTTGAAGGTGATTGTGGAGTACTTCATTGCTGACATACCAGGGTGCGTTTGTTACTCATCGAAGATATTTTGACTGGAATCGCTGAAGAATTTCGTTGTTTGAGACACTGGCTGAGCCCCAAAGTTGAATACCGTAGGTCCATATGAGTTGTAGAATACTTTAATAGGGTTTTTTAAACATACTTTTTACTTTCTCGTATACGTACGTGTATATACGTTATGTTTAGCGGCGTTGATGGTGTGACGGTTAGAACGTAGGACTTTTATACCCAAGTTCGTGGGTTCAAACTCGATCGAAGCCGTGGAGTTTGAAAGGCGGCTATCCTATGTTAGTGGATTAACTACATGTAAAAGATCGTCAAGCCGAAATGAAGCCTCTGAGCAAAATTCAAATCTCCTGTTTCGTCGCCCAAGAAATACCTTCGCTAGTTGGTGAAAGGAGCGTAGCAAAATTTGCATGGTCAGACGGAAGAGCAGACCTCATGGCCTGAGTCTCGCCACGTAAAATGATGCATTAATTCAATTCAATATATAGGAGTATAAAGTGAAAGTTGTTACGCTGCGGCAAAAAACCGCGAATTATGCGAAAACTGCGATTAACTCGACAGAAAACATGTGGAGCCCTTACGCAAAAAAGGGGATAACTTTTGTACCACTGTGAATTACTTCCTCTAGGGCATTAACGTCAGAATTGACGATTTATAGGTCCTTGGTACCGAACATTGGTTTATGGCAAAACATCCTATGGACAACACTCGCGGCTAAACTATTCGTAGGATCTTTTTCCAAAAGGAATACTCCCAGGTTTATCTGACCCGTTTCGCACACACTCATTCAATTTTGAGGTAATAAATTAGTAATAAAAGAGTACTAAATCCTCCAATTGGTTTTATTTGATTGTGTCATAGCGGCGGTGCAAGTGTCAGACATCTCACTCTGTATCAGTGGCGTCGCCTGCGTGAAGGGGATGGGGCGTGGCGTGGCGGGGACGGAGCATGGCGTGGCGTGGCATGGCGTGGCGTGGCGTGGTATGGCGTGGCGTGGCATGCCATGGCATGACATGACGGGGCATGACAGAGTGGGGCGTGGCGTGGTGGAGCATGGCGTGGCGTTGCGGAGCGTGGCGTGGTGCGGCAGATCGAGACACGGCGGAGGGTGGCCAGACAGAGTGTGGCGGGAAGGAGCGTGGCGGACCGGAGCGTGGCATGGCGGAGCGCGGCGTGGCGGAGCGTGGCGTGGCGGAGCGAGGCGTGGCGGAGCGAGGCGTGACGGAGCGTCGCGGGCTGGGGCGTGGCGGGACGTGGCAGGGAGGACCGTGGCGGGGAGGAGCGTGGCGAAGAGGGGTGTGGCGGGGAGGGGTGTGGCGGGGAGGGGCGTGGCGGGGAGGGGCGTGGCGGGGAGGGGCGTGGCGGGGAGGGGCGTGGCGGGGAGGGGCGTGGCGGGGAGGGGCGTGGCGGGGAGGGCGTGGCGGGGAGGGGCGTGGCGGGGAGGGGCGTGGCGGGGAGGGGCGTGGCGGCCGTGAGACCCTAGAGAAGGGCGGAGTGCGAGGCGGGGAGGGGCGTGGCGGGGAGGGGCGTGGCGGCCGTGAGACCTAGAGAAGGGCGGAGTGCGAGGCGGGGAGGGGCGTGGCGGGGCGGGGCGGGGCGGGGCGGGGCGGGGCGGGGCGGCGGTGGCGCCTCCGGCGGTCGCAACGCTCATCGCGTGGCGGCGAGCCGGCAAATAGCAAATTAGCAGGAAGCCAATTACGCGGGTCGATCCCCATTAGAGAGCTCGCTTTTGACCCTCCTCGTGAAATTGCGCCGCAACATTAGCTCGTTTTGCGGCGCCCGCGCGGGGACCGGCGGATACACATGCAAGTGGAGTAAATGAAAACTGCTTTCGAAGTGAGGGTAGTTTGCATTTAGAAAAGTGTGTGTAGTAATTATGACAACATGCATACAAATGTGATATGTTTTATTGAAAGATAGTAGTACCTCTTATGAAATTTCAGAGTAATATAATTTAATTCGATGGGGTAGATGAAATTTTATTCCCTTTACATTTACCCCCACAATGTTGTATATTTATATTTATTCCAATCATATGGGGTAAATGCACAAGGCGTCATTTGTATTCTTTTTAAAAACAACATGCTTTTGAACAGAAATAATTAAGATATAAAAGTAGCACTATATTATAATAATTTGTATATATTGTAAGCATTTACTTGCAATACACACTGAACTGAGAAATACGTTTATTTGTAACACGTTATATTCAATAATTACTGCACGTTTGATGCGAATTCATAAGAAGTTCTTTACCCAGTTTCTTTAAGTTACTCATAGGCAAACGTATTTACAATCTTACTGTTTTTAATAGACACAATTCTATTTTCTATTAGACGGAAAGTTTTCCCACAACTGTCCATGTATCTACATACAATTACAATTACCATTATTCATCACCGTCATGCATTTCATTCCTTCCTGAACTCCACGTACGTGGGTTGTCTATAGATGCGTTTCTTTTCCCGTCTTTAAATCGCACTAACATAAAGTTTCCTTCCTTCATCTTCTCTTTAGTCCTTTCTTCCAAGTTAATATCTTCTTCCGTCTCTTCAATTCACTGACTGTCATTACTGTCGTTGTTCAGTTTCATTTATTTCTTCCAACTTTGTGGGATGACTGCTTCTTTTTAATTTCCGAGACTCCATCTCTGATTTCGGCCACCCTTTACATTTGCTTTCTTTCCTTTATCTTCTCTTGGTCTAGTCAAAAACAATTTCGGTAGTCGAAAACTCCTCCATAGGTTTATTTGCTTAAGTCTCGGGACTATCTTTTCCTTCATCATATTATGATTAGGTACATCAAATAAAGTGCTCAGTGCTTTAGAGACTAAAGAGTTGTTTTTCTGTTGCTACAACTAGTGTCAATGCATTTAGTTGAGTAACAGTGGAAGGCTTGGAAGAGACGCAGGAGCCCGATATACTTCTGTGCAGTTAATACACGAATTCAAATACTGAGCGTTTTACGTGACTATCCACGTCAGAAATTGTTGTCCCAGCTACTGGATTTCTTTCAAAATTCGACAAATCATTCATTATATTCGATGTTAAGGCGGCGATTGTGTAGAGGTTAGCGTAACGGACATTGCAGCCGTGGATTTTTAGGGACGAAAAAAACCTTCGTACGCCTTCCTTCGGAGGGGAAGTAAAGCCAGCTGTCCCATGTTAGTAGATTTACTGCATGAAAAAGATCCTCAAGCATAAATGACGCTTCTGAAATGAAACCTAAAAGTCGCCTATTTCGTCGCCCGAGATAATACCTTCTTTCTCCGCTAGTTGGTGAAAGGAGCATAGCGAAATTTGCGTGATCAGACGGAAGAGCAGGCCTCATGGCCTGAGTCTCGCCACGTAAAATAAGGCATCAAATTCAATTCATTTCATCCCCGAGATTCAGCCTAGAGCTGCTTTCTGGGACTTCTGTTGGGCTTACTTCTGGCGATGACGGATATCCGGTAAGATTTTCTTCATACTCCTCAAGGAGTACTGTTGTAGATTCGTCAGCTGGAAATTTAAATTGGTCAAATGGAAAAACGCCCGGACATATATCCTCGTATTATATTTCCTGGCAAAAACGCTTCATCACACATCTCAGCAAGCAATGAAGTGAATGTATTCTTGGAAAGCCTTCCTGTTCCTATCCTACAGCTGACATTTGACGAGGGCAACTAATCTTTTGTCCCAAGCTGATTTCAAGGGCACAGACACATTTGTCTACAGCTTATCAATCAAGAGATAGGATAATTTAATATTATTTATATTATTTTCTATTGCAAGTCCTAAAATTCTTAAAGTAATGCGAGAAAAATCATTATACACAAGGATAGTTTTATTTTGGTCAGTCATAATTCTCAGATTGTTCACGTGTGTTGAGGCAATTTTTGAACCAGTGGATGAAGTATGGTTGTTCCACGCTGGTCAACCGGCCTGGGGTCAATATTAAAACCTGCCTCATCCGCAGAGATTTTCGAAATCTCCGCCAGAGAGCACTGCTCTCTCGTGGAGACTTCGAAAATCTCTGCACGACTTCGAAAATCTCTTCTGACGTCATGTCTCCGGAGAGATCACTCTACTGAGAGTGTACACGTATCTCCTGGTGTCTCCTAACCAGTTCCGGAGAGAAAATTCTCTCCTTGTAAACGCGCCTTTAAAGACTCTGGTATCCATGAGAAATCGTATCGGCTGGGAGATAAATAGTTTTCAAAGAGAGTTGGAAGACTTTGCTCTCTTGGTATGTGTCCACGTGCTCGATCAGCTATTCCGCGTCTGTCGTGGATGTCTGTTCATTGGGGGAAAATTGTACACTGGGGAATTGTAAATAAAAATGACAAAGAACTGTATGTATCTCCTGTGGCGAAAAACCGTAACGTCAAAAGCAAGTCTCTCTCCGCATTACTGGTATCTTGCATTCTAATTGCGTGAGATAGTTTTCCTAATAAAAAAAATCAAATCCTTCTGGAGTTGACATGACGGTTCTCCATCCCCTCTTCGCTGCAACCTGGTGCTGCCAAGGCACCTCGATCGCATCGAAGAAGGCTGGTGATGGCGGCGGGCGCGGTGGCGGTGGCGGTGGCGGGGGCGGGGGCGGTGGCGGGGGCGGTGGCGGTGGCGGTGGTGGCGGCGGGGGCGGCGGCGGGGGCGGCGGCGGGGGCGGCGGCGGGGGCGGCGGCGGGGGCGGCGGCGGGGGCGGCGGCGGGGGCGGCGGCGGGGGCGGCGGCGGGGGGCGGCGGCGGGGGCGGCGGCGGGGGCGGCGGCGGGGGCGGCGGCGGGGGCGGCGGCGGGGGCGGGGGCGGGGGCGGGGCGGCGGCGGGGGCGGCGGCGGGGGCGGGGGCGGGGGCGGCGATGGCGGTGGCGGTGGCGGCGATGGCGTTGGTGTTGCCGGCGGCGGTGGCGGTGGCGGGTGGCGGTGGCGGTGGCGGTGGCGGTGGCGGTGGTCTGGCATCGCGCCAGCGGGCTGTGCTCGCAGCGCGCGGCTTCGCCCGCCCCGCCCCCGCCCCCGCGCCCGCCCCCGAGCGCTCATCACTGTAAGTGCTTCGACTGCCCGGCGCGGCGGGCGCAGCGATCGCCGGCTTCAGTCGCGCAGCTTCCCACCGCGCCCGGCGCTGCCTTCTTATCACCGGCGTCTTATCCGGGAATTGTGCAACGGGCTCTCACGACGGGCTCAGCGGAGAGTGTGTGCACGAGTGTATCAACAAGTCATCGCATTAAATATTGCCAGAAAAAAAGATTCAGGATATTTCTGCAACTGAATGACAAGCAGTAAAAAAAATTAAATAACACTGTTTTTCTTCATTTTCTAACCTATTACAAAATGCATTCTTATCTTTTAGGTCGATGTTCAGTTGGGGGTTGTTACTTATCTAAGTAACACAATGTGTCCAATTATTGAAGTTTCAGAACGAAAAAGTTCCATGCAATTTTCTTTGCCTCGGAAGGTTTCCCCTGGTTCGGATTCTTCAAAATTCTTCAAAAAGTTGCTCCACAATACTAATCGAGAGGGGGTGAGAATCAGGGGCAGATCCAGCCGATCGTTTTGGAGGAGGGCCAACATACATTTTATAAATAATAAACATGTTATTATATTGTTTACTATTTTTGTAGCGTATATATGATACTACACAAAATATTTTTAATAATTACATAATTCTAAAATAAATAAATATGTAAATCAATGTTGCCAAATAAAAAAGGTAATAAACGAAAACTCTAGCCCAGTGTTGTCAAGGTCGACGCCACGAGCGTGAGTCCGTGCCGCGAGTGCCACGACGAAATCGCTCCTCCACGCAGTTCATTACCCCGCCACCAGAGACAACGCCATCCCTAGTGTAAAACGGCGGGGTTACTAATAGTTTCCTCTCCCGACGCTAGTTGTGCAGGGAAGCTCGTGGCATGATACAGTACCACAGGGCGTGCCACTACCACCTGTAGTAGACCTTGACACCACTGCCCTAGCCCTTTTTTTTGAGGGAGGCATAGGCTACATGCCCCATCCCTCTGAATCCGCCACTGGAAAGAACGGAGGTCGCCTACAGGTTGGAAGTGGGCGATGGTGTTGACAGAACGGCTGGATGCTGGCGGTGGATGAGGCGAATCTGTACGTTGGCATCGCACTCACTCGGCGGCATAAAATGCCTACGCCAATCCCATCTCGTTAGCGCCGCCTCCCCATTTCAATCCCCCACGCCCCTTCGATCCCCCGGGGCGCGTCGCGATAGCCTCTCGCCCTCCCTTTCTCAACACCTTCCTCACCTGCACTCTCCGAAAGAAATCTGCACCGCCAAGACAATACGCCAACACAGGGTGAAGTGTAGGCGACGACACCCAAATAAATGCGCGAATGAATACTAGAATAATTAATCACAATACAATGGTACTAGAATAAAAATCTGTGCTTGTTCTAAAGCAATTCAAACAAAAACAGAGTCGCTTGTTACACTCTTAATACAAGAATTTCAAATTAAGAAGCATTAGAAGAGAAAATTACTTGAAAAAATTAAGACGACATAATATTTCAATAAAAATAGAACATACTACTCGCAGGTATGAGTTGTGTGGAATTTTATGGATGAGCAAGCAAAACAACACATCTAAATCTTGTCTAATCGCCTCAGAAGCATGATGGGTTCAACATCCAGCAGGAAACTAAATAGAATTACAATGGATGCTACATTAATACCAACAGATTATAATTAATGTGTAATTTTTGTTCTGTTTTTGGTTGCGATATTCTTAGTATACGTTTGCTTGTGTTAATGTTACTTAATAAAATGATTCAGTGAACTGTGCGGTATTGATTTTAAAGCTCCTTCTCAAAGTATGAAAAATTATCAGAAATAAAATCAGTATTATTATACTTTCACGCTGCGGAGAAGAGAGAAAATTATATAATGCTGCGCGAAAAAACGGCGAATTTTCGACAGAAAAACGCTAATTACAAGACCGTGGTACGAAAAAGTGGATAAATCTAGTTGCTAAATTATAAAACAAATTTCTCTAACACATGGTGTAGCCATAATCATGTATTATGGATTCTTGATAGCGAAAAATCGAATGACGGCAAAATGTCTGCCTGTCCGTCTGTGAACAACGCTAGCGGCTAAACCGTTCAGCCGATTTTCTCCAAACTGATATTCCCCAAACGGTCCGGCCGATGTCACTGGCCCATTGAATTTGAAACCAATATTTTAATTCTGGGACGTACTTAACATGAAGCTTCTGGGGCATTTCCTAAATGTTCAAAAAATTACTCCACGTTTGATTAAATTTTGTTGTTGGATAGTATAAAGGACGTTTAACTGAATGGTGCAGGTCTCATTTTCGTTAAAAATCCTGATTTTTCGAAAATTCCAAAAAATTCAAATTTCTGCAGTCTTCCTACAACTAAAATATTAATGATAGAGATTTTTCTCTGCATGAAATTTGTTCCTTAAAGACAGATTTTTAAATAAGGTCATGCACAATTTTTCGAAAATTTGAGTACTTTTAGGGTAATTTTGCGTGAAAGTACGGGCGAGAGTACGAGAGAGTGCGTGCTATTTTAGCTCCTCCAGATTTTCAACTGACCGTATTTCCGATTTTTGTCCCGATTTCAGTTTCAAAATTTTGCCAATGCTGGACCAGATATACATTAGTAATGTTTAGAGGAAATACCAAACAGATCTATTGTTTCTCTGAATAAATACACATTTTGTGAGGGAGTGGCTTATTACACATTTTAATCAGAAAAATATTCCTTAAAGAGTTAGATAATGGTAACGAATCCCGAATTCTAATCACATTTTATCGCTTGAAAAAAAAAAATCGCTCAGCAGTCGAAGGGAAAGATCTTGGTTAAAGGCATATGTTGAGATCCAATCATCCAGAACTCTAAGTGAAAATCTGGAGTCAGGAAAGCAATGGTTCATTCACTTTTCCAGGCCGAAGAATTTCAAACTGAATTATTTTTAGAAAGCACTATCCTAGCCGGGGCCATATTCTCTTGAAGTTGCCGAGCGCGAACGCCCTCTTTCGTCCGGGAGTGATAAGAGCCCGCTGATTACAAAACAAGAATTTTGAATTTGGAGCTATTCGAAAATTTCTGCTCAAGCAAATTAGCACTTATTTTTAAAAGCATACCTAACGATCTTTTATATTTTTAAATAACATTAAATAAGTTATTTTATATTTAATATTAATTTCATTAATTTTCAGGTATGAAGTATTGAATGCTATTTTTTTTCCTCTTCGAATTTTGGCAGAAATGGTTTTCCAAAACTTTTAGATTTTAAAAAACCGTGAATGCCAGTTTCTTCGAACTCCTCATGATGCAAAAGTCATCAATTATTGTTCTCTTATCTCTCCCTCTGTTGCTTTTGTCTATATTGCCCTTCAATAATTTTATTCTTTGCATGATGCATGGCGATTGACATACCTGTTAAACATCTGTTTATAATAAATTATTATCTTCAGATAGATGTTCTGTAAATTTACAATAAGTTTTTGAAAATTGAATTAATTATGTTTTATTCTCAAGTATTTCAATCACGAATCCAGAATGTTTTATTTTAACTCTATACCAAAACATTTTTAACGAACTTTGACTTTGTATAATTCAATTTTCAAAACATTTTATTTAAACAGTTAAATTTTCAGAACCTCCACCTGAATATGTGGTTACATTAATCCACGAAATCGTGCTATGATTTTTGCTACTGGAAAATGATTTCTCATATACTAAGACTTTTCGTTTTGTTTTGTTGATTGTCTACAATTTTTTACACTCTACTTTCTTAATTCATTTCCGAAATGTTTACTTCCTGCAAATATACAAATTATTTGTTACTGAATGAATAAATTATTCAAAAACATACTTGCTGTAAGTAAATGAAATTTAA
>JAHLJT010004567.1:9727181-9749583 GCA_031308135.1 Acheta domesticus | reverse complement strand
GGGAACAAGACAGGTTCCCGAAACATTGTTATACTGAAGATTCAGAAAATATTTGAGTAATTATCTGAATGAAATTATTTCCCTAATTTCACAAGTTGCCACAATAATTAATTATTTCCACACCGTCTGTAAATATACATAGGACCACATTTAAATAATCCACAGCTTTTTTTGTTAGATGTACTTCAGCTACAGTTAAATGACCGTTCTCTAACTTCTCAAAAAGATATTTCCTGAACCGTTTTGTTGTAGTCTTTATTTTAAAATACGATAAAACACATTACAATTGATTTTATTTCGACACTGCTACTTAACCTTCTCTACGTAATCCATTTGACAATTTTGTTTATATTTTGTAAAAAATGTCTTTACGATGGATATAATTTTGTCGGGGCAACTATTTGATTGGGGGACGACAAGTCGCTGACGCCTTCTTCGGAATTCCTCGTAACTGGATGTGGCCCGTGTGCTTCCATTAGTTGTTTTTTTTGTTACTTAGTCGTTTCCTTTTTCCTCCCTCTCCTTTCCGCTTTCTTTCCTGGTGCTGGATGTTTGCCCTAACAAGCTTCACGAGAACCGGGGGGTTCTTGAATGATTCACTCATAAGGTTAACGGGTCTAACCACAAATGTGTATATTTGAGTAATTTCCCTAATAATCCAGACAACCCGAATTTTAGGTTTCCGAAATTGCAGTTATCCGGGTGCAACATGAATTACCCTCTTAGTTTTCTCTGGTTTGTTTCCTTTTCATCGTTGCCTTATAATAATATTAATTTAATAAAAACTAATTTATTTCGGCCAAGGCCTCAAACCAAAAATCTAAGACATAACCGCAACCGTTCAAACAATTTCAGTATTCAGAGGGGCACCGCCAGCAGTACGATATACTCGTACTGCTGGGACTAGAACCGAATGGAATGTTTTACATTCAGTTTCTAAGAGATCTTCAGAATTTCGAGCAACTTACGTTTTTACGGGTTTACGTTTCGAGAGGTGGAGAGCAATAGATATCTGAGTTCTTCAGAGAATAGGTTATTTTTTTTATTTAGACACTAGTAAAGGCTATTACTTTAAGGCCAAGTACGACGTGCTAAAAGGTAATTTTTTGGGCGCTAATGCTGTAAGTAAGACATGCACAAAAGATCAGATAAGTAGTTCAACAAACTACACTCTGTAACTGCTTCAGCTTCTACTGATTAAGATCATCAAGATGTAACATAGCATCCAATTAAGTAATTAAGATTATGTCTCCCGAATTAAATAAAATGAAATCAGTAAAGTTGTATTAAAATTTGTGCATGACACACGTGATATAAGTGATTTGATTTTCCTTGTAGTTTTGCGCGACGTGACCCTATTGGTTTCGTGTGACAACCTTTCCCACTAGCAAATAACATGCCCACTGTTTACCACTCGTATCATAAATAAATATTTACCTTACATCAGTCGAGATGTTTCCATCGAATGGGAAAGCAATGATTAGAAACTTCAAAGAACTTATACGTAAAAGGTCAAAAGAAATCTCCAACGGTTTTTCCCAAAAATAGTTTCCAGAGGATTTTTACTTTCTCGTTAATTTGGCAATACTGTTAATTTCATTTACGACGCATTCTTGCATGTGGTCCAGGCGAACCAACTGGCGAACCGCATGCGCCCGCGGTGCCACATATTGTGGCCCGTGAAAGGTTACTGGTCAAAACAAAGTCCCTTTCATCCAGAGCGAGAATATTGCGCGCCCTGCCGGGTCAACACCCCCTTTAATATGAGTTAAGTTTAGATTTAAGGCATTTTTTTCTAGTAATTCAGAAATTCAAAATCATCCCAATGTGTTTAGGCCTGACGTCACGAATGGTTCCATTTCTTCCCTCATCCCCCCCCCCCGTTTCAGAGGAGCCTGGCAAAGTGCCGTGTTCAACACACGGGGAAGTCAGGTGTTGATCGCCCGAGTAATGAAAATATGGCCCGCAATTATATTCAAAGTTTTTGGTTGTGGCCCCTGAGGCCTCGCAAATTGACACACCAACTAGTCATGCCAATGAATAATTGCCATTCATTTTGCAGTGAAGTCAATTCATCTTAAAACATGTTTCTACATTCAATCATACAATAGAATCGACCCCTCACCGGCATTCCAACAATTCCCTGTTTCGGTGGTGTAAGAGCGTTTGGGCCTGCAGGAAAACTCTTCCCAGTTCGAGAGAGTAGTGGCGTTGGTGTGTTCAGCAAACGGGAAAGGGGTGGGGATGGTGGTAAGAATCTCTCGCTGCCCCAGACGAGCTATTGCTCGGGAGATGGGATGGAAGGGAGAATGAAATAAGAAGAAGAAGAAGAAGAAACGACAGAGACGACAAGAACGCATTTAAAACCTTGCCATTCCTTCCATATCCCCAACTACGTCACCTGCTAGACAGACCGTTCCACCCCACAGCGGCGAACGGCAAGTTGTACAAAAAAAGGATATCCCTCACACACCCAACTTCTACCCGCACCCACAAAGCATCAAGCATAGCAAAATGAATAAATACGAATAACTAGAGGTAGGTCTCATCAAACAGGACATGTTAATTTCTTAACGCTGATTGATACAGCATGACTGCATTTTAACACCTTGTGTTATGGTGAAATTATGCATTTTCTGCACGTCATTCATGTGTTACGGTAAAATCTTGGCATTTTTCTGCATTCATTTTACGAGACAATTGTTTTTTGTTTCAAAATCTTCATCGATTTGACACAATTTCGACATTACCGTCCACCAGTAATAACTAGCTTCACGATCCGCAAATTTGGAATGACAGCGCCTGTGATTCATGGCTGGAAGGTGCTGCAATGGAAAAATACGAAAGGTCACAGAGCGCCCGCGCCTTCGCGTCCCCGCAACCTGTAGCCAGCGCTCAGCACCTCTGGGCCACAGCAATGGGAATTAACGGCAGCCAATATTTCACGCACGACCGGGCAACTGCATTATTGCATTCTCTTTTCATTCATTCGTGACATTTACCCTTAGATGTGAATAAACATTTTCTAAGACAGAAGTTTAGAAATTCGTAATTTTAGTGAAAAAAAATAGTAAAGAGTAAACGTTAAACTTATTGTAGTTTTCTGATGAGTGTATTAGAAGCATTCAATAAAACCTATGACCATTTATTATCAAGTATGACTACTCTCATACGTTTTTTCAGGCATGTTTTGAGATTAACCAAAATTAAAAAGACCGGTAATTCTTCACAGAAGCTACATTTGTTACAACGATCAAAAATTCATAGATTCATATTTTTAAACTAGTGTTTTGCTAAAACAGGCCCAACCAAAAAAAAAAAAAAACGTACTTCGTCGCTCGTAATTATACGCAAAATTACGCAAAAAGTAACACAAAATTTTCAATAACATTATATATAACGTTATTTCAAAATGTATTTTTAAAAAACAGATTTCATTAAGGAAACAAATCGCTCTCTTCATAATTTTAGTTGTAGGAAGATGCCGAATAAATTTTGAATATTTGTAATTTTCAAAAAAAATCATAGTTTTCAACGTAAAAATGAGAAACTGCACCTTTCTCTTAAACGTCTTTTCACACTTTCCAACAACAAAACACGATGAAGCCAATTTTTCATTGAAAATTTTCCAATATGTCCCAGGGACTTCGTGTTAAGTACCTCCCTTAAATTCAAATTCAAGGGGCCGCGACATTAGCCAGATCGATTGGGAAATATCTATTTTGGAGAAAATCGTCAGAACGGTTTTGTCGCTAGCGTTGTTCACAGACGGGCAGACGGATAGACGGATGGGACAGTCGGACATTTTTTCCTGTAATTCGATTTTTTCAGGATCAAGGACCCACAAAACATGGATTCTGGCTACACTGCGAGTTAGAGGAGTTTTTTGTTCTAAATTTAGCAACTGGTTTTATCCACTTTTTCGTTACCAGGACCTATAATAAGAGTTTTTCTGTCGAAAATTCGCCGTTTTTTCGTGCAGCATTACATAACTACTCTACTCTGTAGCGAGAACGCAAAACTCCTTAACAGTAAACGGTAGCTATAAAAAAATTTAAAAAATAAGATTGTAATTTTTACGTATTTTGAATTTTATTTATTTTTGTTAGTTTAAAACGTTAACTCCCTTTTCAATGGAAAAGCGAAGACATTGACCTAAAGATCACAAAAAGGCGTGCGTTAAATTGACTGTTAGAAACTAAATAAATTCCAACTAAAGAGACAGTAGGTAATGTAAGGGATGGCAAGGAATAGGTCTATGGATATTAACATTGCTAGGCAATGCCACGTTCTCTCATTTGGAATTCCAAAGTGGAATGGAATATTGTATATAAAACATGTAGGTGTGCATTTATTATACGAATGCCATCCAATAACGAGGCTGTTTGTTGTACAGTTGGCTCAATAGTCCAAAGTACCCTTCACATAAATATTTTTTTCAGATGTTTTGTCTCTATTATTAGTTTATAGTTGAGACTGGAACATAGGAAAAATGTCATTTTTAATCAATAAGATTTCTAGATTTTTTATCGGAATCTCTACAAATTATATCTTTGAGGTTCCAATAGCGATTCATTATTTTGCCTTTTTGCCTATTTTGGGATAATTGTCCATTTTAGAAAATGAACGTATGTTTTGCATAAACTCGTGATTTGCAATCAAGTTTGCTAATCTTTTGCAAAGGAAAAAGTTTCTGTAAAAGGAAAAGTTTAAAGAATAAAATGGAGTGGTTTTTGAGAAAATGTTAGGTCCTTTAGTAAGGTCAGTGTAATACAAACTTGTAGAAAGATATTACATTGACCTTAAAATTTGGAACCGTTTTTGAGAAAATCTTGTTTTTAATATTTTTTAATGTTGTCCATATTTCGCACAAAATTACGCGAAGCTACAAAAAAATTCAACAAATAATATAAACGTATTACAGAACTGAATTACGGAGAACACATTTCTCTAGAAGAAGAGTATAATGTGTAAGAAACACTAAGGGAACCGTCCATAAATTACGTAAAGCAAATTTCGAGTATTTTCATACCCCCTCCCCCCTTGTAACGCAACTTCCCTACCTCTATGTAAACGCAGCGAAACGCTGCCTCAGACCCCCTCCCTCCCCCTTCAGCCTTATCGTAATTTAAGGATGATCCCTAAGATTCATTTATTCCTTCCCTTCCTGGAGCTGTCATATTTTCGCGCCACGATGTGTAAACAGCGGCACGCGGCACGCTCATTTTCTAGAATCCGCTTATCTGGCGCACTCGCCGGCCATTCACAAGCGCAAGCGGCCGGTCGGTCGGTCGGTCGTCGGTCGGTCGGATCGGTCGGGCGCGCGCGCTCTCGTTCCTTACGTAAGCGCGCACCGCCCGGGGCCACGGCCGCCTGCGGATGCAAACAAGCGAGCGGCGAGCAGCGACAACCCGAGCCGCGCCTCCCAACAGCTTTACTGCTGCTGCTTCGGGGCAGCGCGTGCACGCCTCGCGCCGTCGCACGCGCCCAGTGGTGCAGCTTCAGTTGGTGTCACCCCTCCTCCACCATACATGAAATATAAGTAGTAGTTTTATGCAATTAGTTTATTATGTTAAGCTTTATTGCACGAGTACATGTTTTGAAAACGAGCGACGTTAGGAGCGAGTTTTTCAAATTTGAACGAATGCAATAAAGCAATATTATAAACGAGTTGCATACGCTATTTTTTTGTATGACAGCATTATAAATTTATAAGAGAATAGAACTTAAATTTGCGAAGAACTTTCCTGCGATGTCCTTGGGAATTTGACATGTATGCGAGAAAACTGTGGTCGGCTGTTCTGTTTACCTATACCTCCCCCTAATTCTCTCGGCTGCGATTGGCTGAATGTGTGATGGTGCAATCATTCCAGCCGTAAAATCTAATACGTCATCATTTGTGTGCCAAAAAACTCCTGATTATGAACGATTTTTGCAACATAAAAGATCGTCAATAATGCTGGAATACAAAAAAAACTATTAATGAATGCTTTATACATTGTTTAATAAAATATATTCGCACATGACATTTATTTTTAGTACATTAAAAACTGCATTTAATTCCGAATAATTGAAATTTAATTTTTAAGTAAATAATCTAAAACGTAGTATAACTAATTAACAAGGGCGTGTTTTTATAAAAATATTATTATTAAATCATTAAAAATTATATAATTCCAATTAAAAAATTTTCTAATTGGTGTCACCCCTAAAATGGTGTCACCCGGGGCGGACCGCCCCCCCTGCTCCCACCTAGCTACGCCAATGCACGTGCCCACCTCGCCTGCGCTGCGGGGGAGGGGGCGGGGCCTCACGATGGAATATCGCAGCTCCACACGGTTCGTACGCTCTCAGAAATGTCGTTAAATTTAATGTACATTAATGTATTGTACATGAAATATGATGTGACCCTTTACATTAAAAAACTTCATTTATTTGTACATTAAATTTAATGCACATGCTTAAATCCGTATAGATTTAATGCAGTGGATCTCCGTTATTCATATCGTATATTCGTAATCACCAGTCCATCAAGATCATTCATTCATTCCATATTAGCTTCCATAAAGCTTTGACTCTTACATTTAAATGGAACATGTGTACATTACATTTCATGCGCGTTTATGATGATTACTTTAATGTAATTTATATTAAAGTTTATACGGAAATATCTGACAGTGCCAATACTAACATTCTTACATAATTGTTATGGAGATCTCGTTGGATAAGGGTTCAGTGTAAGCATGAGAAACATTCCCACATTGACAGGCAGAAGAAGGAAGACAGGAAGAGGCAAAGGAAATGGGAGAACCTCGACATTCATTTATTTTAGCTTATATATTACATTTGAAGTAAAAGGACATTAAGCTCTTTTTAATGTACTAAGATTACATTAAGTTTCAAGTACAATACATTAATACATATTAGATTTAATGACATTTCTGACAGTGTATTTACTCACATATACAATACTGCTGCATATAAGATCCTCTCTTATTTTCGTGAATGTAAAAAATAAAATTAACATTTGCTAGGATACTGCGAAAGAAATTGTAAATTCTATGAACGTCCGTTTGCTCCAGCCAATGGAACAGTATTTGAATGGATAGTCATTACATAAAAAAAGGCGTAAATATAAGTTCCAAATAAACTGGCGAACCTTTTGCCCTGGATAGATCGGAAGATGATGCATTGCACAAAATCTAGCCTACGTAATTGTTGCAGTTGTTTTGTACCATGCTTTTAAATCGACTGAAGTAGTGTCAACCTTTCGAACAAAATGAAAATTACAAGGAGCTTTATGAAACCTATGGATATGTTATTTTCGGGCTTGATGTAATTAGGCCACTAACATCTTGGAAGGGCAATGAAAATCTATAGCTTCACGTGCGCAAATATCAACGCAGGCGTTGCAAACACTCCGGCAGAAATACTTCCTCTGCCTAGCAACTCACTACTTACAGAGTAACAGGAGGAAAGGTTCCAACCGCTCGGAAAGTGGGTTGGAGATCTGAGTATTCTTCCGTATGGAAACATGCAAATACATACGTCACAAAAAACGAATCAACTGCAACAGCAAGTGAAACAATGCGTCAATAAGTTTGGAATGTAGAAAGCAAAGCGTTTAGGAACATGACCGTGAAACTGTAAGGGCGAATCATGACCATATCCATTAAAATTATGAATTCACGCTACAAGAGTCAGAGACAAAAATTAAGTTCTTTCACTGCTATGTCCCAATTCATACAGATTGTGTGACAATGCAATTGCCTTTCTCTCAGGAGAGAATGCCAATAAACAGTGTAAGGGGGTTGCACATCTACTTCGGAACGTGTCTTCCGATCCAAACGCCATGAGGTTGGGGCGCCAGGGCAGGCATTAAGGCGCTCCACACATTCGCTATTCGGCGAACAGCGAGCAACTGCTCGCCGAATCCCGAGTAGTGTGGATGGGGTCGCTTGCCATTTGCAGAGTGCGAACATTCGGCGCTCGCCATAGTAACCGCAATGTCGGTCTTACGGCGGGTCCACACATTCGCTATTCGGCGAAGAGCGAGCAACCGCTCGCCGAATCCCGAGTGGTGTGGACGGGTTCGCTTGCTATTTGCTGTGTTGACGAACATTCGGCGCTCGCCCTACCACCGCATGTCGGTCTTTTGGACACATCAAAAGAAGCGAACATTCGCCCAACACATCAGCTGGTCGGGATCGAGCGAGGAATAGCCTCGCAGCTCGGCGAATGCCGAATGTGCGGAGCCACCTTTAGCTTCACGAGCTTTGGGTGCCAGAGTTGTTTATACAGACTTTAAGAGGCTAAAGAGGACGCTTTGCTTTCCGCCTGAAAAGTAGTTTACAACTGAAGTCATTTAAAACTTGCTTTATCCTTTCTTACAAATACAATGTGGGCTTGTGTAGCAACCACTTCTTTACTTATCTTGTCAAGCATTGACGTAACAGTAGCGTGGTCTATAATGGGTGTTTTTAACATTCCCTCATGGGGTTATCTATCACCTGTTTTCAACTCTCGGTCCGTACTTCATGGATAGTTACGTTGAAGGCACATGACGTTGCCCACACTTTACGAGACAACACAATCGTACATTCTATTCTATTGAGCTGTCATCCCATCCTTCATACCACAGGGTAATGCTCTCGACGTGTTCCAATGAAAACCAACCAGCATCATGAGTCAAAGATACTGTTGTCAAGTCAAAGACATTGTTGCACTGAAGTAAAACGTTTAGACTATGCAAAAGATGCACTGTGGTCTCTGAAGTTTCAAATACTATGTATCTGTACTCTTACATGCAGTAGGACATCACACGCGGAAAAAACTTGTGGTAGTTGAAATACATTGCACAGTGCACGAATAACTTAGGGGGCAATTCTTATCAATAAACCACCTTAAATCAATCTGTCATTTAACAGGTTTTTGCATTAAAAATTGAACAATTTTAATATCTGGATTATAGAGAATCAATCTTGACAGGGGGATGATGGTAGTTAGATCGCTTCATTGCTCTTGAATGAAAGGTTTACAATAATTCTACAAACATTTACTGACATTCTGCTCCGAAATTGTGACTCCATTAAACCTTGTATTAAATTTTTATTTCGATTTTAAAACAACTTTTAAATTTAATCCCATATTTTTATTAATTTTAACACTCATTTCTAGTTTAAAGTTAACCATTTAATTCTTAACCCAAAAGTATAATTCGGGAACGTTCAAATTTCGGTCGACTTCCCGCAATGTCCCGCTTCGTCAATGTTGTGTCTCCTCCACCTACATGTGTACGAATTTTTCTATCAGGATCAGCAAACTTTACTATCGGCGTCAGCAAATGCTTTAGTATTTGTTAACCGGAAGATTATAACATGCCCACTGTGCATTTTCCATTCTGCGTTAGGATTAAGGGAGAAGAAGCAAAAAGCACACTTCGCATCAGCGCGGCACCCGTGTGTGGTGGCACAGTTATTGATGGCAAATTTTATCGAAACATGGAAACATCGATACTTCGATACATCACCAAAACGTTTTCGATGTCGATGAAAACAGCCAAAAACATCGATGTTCAAAGTACCACTATTTTAAAAATTATGACGAAACAGATTTTTTTCCATCCTGTTTCCATTTTTAAATAGAGTACTTAAATAAAATACCAGTGTATTTTATTGGTTTGTCATAAGTTATATGCTAATAATAATGTTTATCCAATGTAAAGAAGGAAATGAAATAATGGACATGGGAGTTATGATATTATTCAATTCATTTGTAAACGACGCCACAATTTTCTTCTAAAATTTGCAAACACATACGTACAGTATTACCTTGGAACTTATTAAATTTGAAGAACGCCAAGTGAATACGAGTAAAACCAAGAACTGTGAGTAATGTTAGAGAACGAGAACACACCTTCACTTCGCCCCAGGCGTTATAGTGCGATTTTTACTTAGCTGCCCCTCAAGCCCCTAAGGCAGTAGTGTCAAGGTCTTCTACTGGTGGCGATGGCACGCGTCGTGGCACCGTAGCATGCCAGGAGCTTCTCAACTAGCGTCGGGAAAGGGACTTATTACGAGTAGTAGTAACCCCACCGTTTTACAGCAGGGATGGCGTTGTCTCTGGTGGCGGGGTAATGAACTGCGTGGAAGGGCGATTTCGTCGTGGCACTCATACCGCAGACTCCCGCTCGTGACTTTGACCTTGACAACACTGCCCTAAGGCCACGACGGAATATCACACGCCATTTCGCGTCTTTCGCAGTTGTGCCGTTAGATGTCTCAAGAACGGCTTGATACGGTCGCCATCACGCGATATCTAGCGGCACGACTGAGAAGGACGCAAAATTCCGTGACATCTTCCATCGTGAAGACGGAAGGGCCCTGAAGGGGGCAAAGTTATAAAAATCGCACTATACTGCGATTTTTGTAGGAAGAGCTCTCAAGGCCACTCAAATCCCATCTTCGCGATGGAATATCTCACGGCATTTCGTGTCATTCACAGTCGTTCCGCTAGATTTCGCACGATCGCGACCGTATGAAGCAGTGCTTGCGATCATGCGACTTCTACCGGCAAGACCGAGAAAAGACGCGAAATGCCGTGACATATTCCATCGCGAAGATGGGATTTGAGTGGCCTTGAGAGCTCTTCCTACAAAAATCGCAGTATATATTTAAGACTGCGCGGCTTGTGTTAGCCGGCTTCGCGCAGAAGTTCCGTACTCTGTCGCGCGGCCACGCCACCGGCGCACTCGTGACGTCACTTCCGCGGCGCTCGAGTAAACAGGCGGTAGCGGATCCGCTCGACGCTGGGCGGGCGGCGGGCCTGGCCATGGCCGACTTCCGTTGCCCGATAGACCCCGGCACGGCGCGGAGGCGCGCAGGGCGGCGTCAGCTCGCCAGAGAAGCGCACAGAGGGAGTCCGAAGGCCCGTGTTTATACTGCGATTTTTCTAACTCTGCCCCTCAAGCCCCTACGGCCACCATGGAGTATCACACAGCATTTCTCGTCTTTTCTCCCTCGTGCCGCTAGAAGTCGCATGATCGCAAGCACTGCTTGATACAGTCGCGATCAGGCGCGGCTCGTCATTAGAGGCTGTAAGGCGGAGCCTCTCCTAGAGAAATCGCCCTCAAAAAGAAATTAAAAAGTATGTTTAAACATGTATTTATTTATTAATAATGGATTTCTGAGTTGTATTATGTAACAAACATATCAAATTTTTTCTTTGTCGGTTCGTTAACGGCCGTCCGTAACGCATTTGAAGCTGTTGACAGGGAAGAGGGAAGCGGTAGGCTCCCACTTCATTCCGCCATAAAACGAGGAGGCATGACGTCATGCATTCATTGCACAGGGTTACCGGCGGACGAAAGGCTGCGTACAGGCAGCCTTCAGGGGTGGGAGGTCTAGGGTCTGAAGAAGGGCGTGCTCACCAGATGGCATTACTATGCAGTTCAGCGGCTAGCATTGCGCTTTAACTAGTTTTCCCGATACGCGGTAGGAGCGCTTCTCCCTTAAGTCTGTATCAGATTTATTAATAGAAATACAAGACAGGCAATGCAATGCAATGCAATGCTTTTGCAGCCTTCCCCGTTTATAAAACCACGAGCCGCGACTGGTCGCGATCATGCGATATCTGGCGGCACGACTGACAATGTCGCAAAATACCGTGACATATTCCATTGTGAAGACGGGCCTTGAGGGGCAAACTTAGAAAAATGGCAGTATAGAGATAAATCAGGATGAGCACTCTGCTCAATTTGCCTTCTCAGTATCTTATGCTACATAAGAGATGAAATCTAGGTTGATTTTTTTTTATGAATTCCATTTATTTGCAATTTAGTTCCACAATAATATTAGGCAAATTTTAGGCAAATGGTTTAATAATAATATTTACATGGGTTGAAATGTTGCTCAACACTAGCTTTCCTATTTAAACAATTTCTTTGAAACATTTATTCTTCACTATTGTCTAATAGATTAATAGCGAGATGGTTTGGATGATTTTACAGTCTTGTGTGGTATTTCTGACTCACAGGCGTTATTTCTTTGATGGTCTTGATTTGAAGGTGGTAGTGGAGTACTTCATTGCTGACATACCAGGGTGCGTTTGTTACTCATCGAAGATATTTTGACTGGAATCGCTGAAGAATTTCGTTGTTGGAGACACTGGCTGGGCCCCAAAGTTGAATACCGTAGATCCATATGAGTTGTAGAAAACTTTAATAGGGTTTTTTAAACATAGTTTTTACTTTCTCGTATACGTACGTGTATATACGTATGTTTAGCGGCGTTGATGGTGTAACGGTTAGCACATAGGACTTTTATACCCAAGTTCGCGGGTTCAAACTCGATCGAAGCCGTGGAGTTTGAAAGGCGAAAAAACCTTTCAGAGGGAAAATAAAGCCGGCTATCCTATGTTAGTGGATTAACTACATGTGAAAGATCGTCAAGCCGAAATGAAGCCTCTGAGCAAAATTCAAATCTCCTGTTTCGTCGCCCAAGAAATACCTTCGCTAGTTGGTGAAAGGAGAGTAGCGAAATTTGCGTGGTCAGACGGAAGAGCAGGCCTCATAGCCTGAGTCTCGCCACGTAAAATGATGCATTAATTGATTTCAATATATAAGGAGTATAGAGTGAAAGTTGTTACGCTGCGGCAAAAACTGCGAATTATGCGAAAACTGCGATTAACTCGACAGAAAACATGTGGAGCCCTTATACAAAAAAGTGGATAACTTTTGTACCACTGTGAATTAATTGACGATTTATAGGTCCTTGGTACCGAAACATTGGTTTATGGCAAAACATCCTATGGACAACACTCGCGGCTAAACTATTCGTAGGATCTTTTTCCAAAAGGAATACTCCCAGGTTTATCTGACCCGTTTCGCACACACTCATTCAATTTTGGGGTAATAAATTAGTAATAAAAGAGTACTAAATCCTCCAATTCGTTTTATTTGATTGTGTCATAGCGGCGGTGCAAGTGTCAGACATCTCACTCTGTATCAGTGGCGTCGCCTGCGTGACGGGGATGGGGCGTGGCGTGGCGTGGCGTGGCGGGGACGGAGCATGGCGTGGCGTGGCGTGGCGTGGTATGGCAGAGTGGGGCGTGGCTTGGTGGAGCGTGGCGTGGCGTGGCGCGGCGCGGCGCGGCAGAGCGAGGCACGGCGGAGGGTGGCCAGACAGTGTGGCGGGAAGGAGCGTGGCGTAGCGGAGCATGGCGTGGCGGACCGGAGCGTGGCGTGGCGGAGCGTGGCGTGACGGAGCGTCGCCGGCTGGGGCGTGGCGGGACGTGGCAGGGAGGTCCGCGACGGGGTGGAGCGTGGCGGGGAGGAGCGTGGCGGGGAGGAGCGTGGCGGGAGGAGCGTGGCGTGGCGGAGCGTGGCGTGGCGGAGCGTGGCGTGGCGGAGCGTGGCGTGGCGGAGCGAGGCGTGAAGGAGCGTCGCGGGCTGGGGCGTGGCGCGACGTGGCAGGGAGGAGCGTGGCGGGGTGGAGCGTGGCGGGGTGAAGCGTGGCGGGGAGGAGCGTGGCGGGGAGGAGCGTGGCGAAGAGGGGTGTGGTGGGGAGGGGCGTGGTGGGGAGGGGCGTGGCGGGGAGGGGTGTGGCGGGGGTGGGTGTGTGTGGCGGGGAGGGTCGTGGCGGGGATGGGCGTGGCGGGGAGAGGCGTGGCGGCTGTGAGACCTAGAGAAGGGCGGAGTGCGAGGCGAGGAGGGGCGTGGCGGGGAGGGGCGTGGCGGGGAGGGGGCGTGGCGGCTGTGAGACCTAGAGAAGAGCAGAGTGCAAGGGGGGAGGGCGTGGCGGGGAGGGGCGTGGCGGGGAGGGGCGTGGCGGCTGTGAGACCTAGAGAAGAGCAGAGTGCAAGGGGGAGGGCGTGGCGGGGAGGGGCGTGGCGGCCGTGAGACCTAGAGAAGGGCGGAGTGCGAGGCGGGGAGGGGCGTGGCGCCTCCGGCGGTCGCAACGCTCATCGCGTGGCGGCGAGCCGGCAAATAGCAAATTAGCAGGAAGCCAATTACGCGGGTCGATCCCCATTAGAGAGCTCGCTTTTGACCCTCCTCGTGAAATTGCGCCGCAACATTAGCTCGTTTTGCGGCGCCCGCGCGGGCACCGGCGGATACACATGCAAGTGGAGTAAATGAAAACTGTTTTCGAAGTGAGGGTAGTTTGCATTTAGAAAAGTGTGTGTAGTAATTATGACAACATGCATACAAATGTGATATGTTTTATTGAAAGATAGTAGTATCTCTTATGAAATTTCAGAGTAATATAATTTAATTCGATGGGGTAGATGAAATTTTATTGCCTTTACATTTACCCCCATAATGTTGTATGTTTATATTTATCCCAATCATATGGGGTAAATGCACAAGGCGTCATTTGTATTCTTTTTAAAAACAACATGCTTTTGAACAGAAATAATTAAGATATAAAAGTAGCACTATATTATAATAATTTGTATATATTGTAAGCATTTACTTGCAATACACACTGAACTGAGAAATATGTTTATTTGTAACAAGTTATATATAATAATTACTGAAACGTTTGATGCGAATTCATAAGAAGTTCTTTCCCCATTTTCTTTAAGTTACTCATAGGCAACGTACTTACAATCTTCCTGTTTTTAGTAGACACAATTCTATTTTCTATTAGATGGGAAGTTTTCCCACAACTGTCCATGTATCTACATACAATTACAATTACCATTATTTCATCACCGTCATGCATTTCATTCCTTCCTGAACTCCACGTACGTGGGTGTCTATAGATGCGTTCCTTTTCCCGTCTTTCAATCGCACTAACATGAAGTTTCCTTCCTTCATCTTCTCTATAGTCCTTTCTTCCAAGTTAATATCTTCTTCCGTCTCTTCAATTCACTGACTGTCATTACTGTCGTTGTTCAGTTTCATTTATTTCTTCCAACTTTGTGGGATGACTGCTTCTTTTTAATTTTCGAGACTCCATCTCTGATTTCGGCACCCTTTAAAATGTAAAGGGTACATCGAATAAAGTGCTCAGTGCTTTAGAGACTAAAGAGTTGTTTTTCTGTTGCTACAACTAGTGTCAATGCATTTAGTTGAGTAACAGTGGAAGGCTTGGAAGAGACGCAGGAGCCGACATACTTCTGTGCAGTTAATGCACGAATTCAAATACTGAGCGTTTTACGTGACTATCCACGTCAGGAATTGTTGTCCTAGCTACTGGATTTCTATCAAAATTCGACAAATCATTCATTATACTCGATGTTAAGGCGGCGATTGTGTAGAGTTTAGCGTAACGGACATAGCAGCCGTGGATTTTTAGGGACGAAAAAATCCTTCGTACGCCTTCCTTCGGAGGAGAATTAAACCAGCTGTCCCATGTTAGTAGATTTACTGCTTGGAAAAGATCCTCAAGCCTAAATGACGCTTCTTAAATTAAACCTAAAAGTCACATATTTCGTCGCCCGAGATAATACCTTCTTTCTCCGCTAGTTGGTGAAAGGAGTGTTGCGAAATTGCGTGATCAGACGGAAAAGCAGGCCTCATGGCCTGAGTCTTGCCACGTAAAATAAGGCATCAAATTCAATTCATTTCATCCCCGAGATTCAGCATAGAGCTGCCTTCTGGGACTTCTGTTGGGCTTATTTCTGGCGATAACAGATATCCGGTAAGATTTTCTTCATACTCCTCAAGGACTACTGTTGTAAATTCGTCAGCTGGAAATTTAAATTGGTCAAATGGAAAAACGCCCGTTGACATATATCCTCGTATTATATTTCCTGGCAAAAACGCTTCATCACACATCTCAGCAAGCAATGAAGTGAATGTATTCTTGGAAAGCCTTCCTGTTCCTATCCTACAGCTGACATTTGACGAGGGCAAGTAATCTTTTGTCCCAAGCTGATTTCAAGGGCACAGACACATTTGTCTACAGCTTATCAATCAAGAGATAAGATAATTTAATATTCTTTATATTATTTTCTATTGCAAGTCCTAAAATTCTTAAAGTAATGCGAGAAAAATCATTATACACAAGGATAGTTTTATTTTGGTCAGTCAGAATTCTCAGACTGTTCACGTGTGTTGAGGCAATTTTGAACCAGTGGATGAAGTATGGTTGTTCCACGGCTGGTCAACCGGCTGGGGTCAATATTAAAACCTGCCTCATCCGCAGAGATTTTCGAAATCACCGCGAGAGAGCACTGCTCTCTCGTGGAGACTACGAAAATCTCTGCACGACTTCGAAAATCTCTTCTGACGTCATGTCTCCGGAGAGATCACTCTACTGAGAGTGTACACGTATCTCCTGGTGTCTCCTAACCAGTTCCGGAGAAGAAATTCTCTCCGTGCAAACGCGCCTTTAAAGACTCTGGTATCCATGAGAAATCGCATCGCCTGGGAGATAAATAGTATTCAAAGAGAGTCGGAAGACTTTGCTCTCTTGGTATGTGCCCACGTGCTCGATCAGCTATTCCGCGTCTGTCGTGGATGTCTGTTCATTGGGGGAAAATTGTACACTGGGGAATTGTAAATAAAAATGACAAAGAACTGTATGTATCTCCTGTGGCCAAAAACCGTAACGTCAAAAGCGAGTCTCTCTCCGCATTACTGGTATCTTGCTTTCTAATTGCGTGAGATAGTTTTCCTAATAAAAAAATCAAATCCTTCTGGAGTTGACATGACGGTTCCCCATCCCCTCTTCGCTGCAACCTGGTGCTGCCAAGGCACCTCGATCGCGTCGAAGAAGGCTGGTGACGGGGGCGGCGGCGGCGGCGGCGGCGGCGGCGGCGGGGGCGGCGGCGGTGGCGGCGGCGGTGGCGGTGGCGGTGGCGGTGGCGGTGGCGGCGGCGGCGGCGACGGGGGCGGCGGCGGGGGGCGGCGGCGGGGGCGGCGGCGGGGGCGGCGGCGGGGGGCGGCGGGGGCGGCGGCGGGGGCGGCGGCGGGGGCGGCGGCGGGGGCGGCGGGGGCGGTGGTGGCGGCGGCGGGGGCGGCGGCGGAGGTGGTCTGGCATCGCGCCAGCGGGCTGTGCTCGCAGCGCGCGGCTTCGCCCGCCCCGCCCCCGTCCCCGCGCCCGCCCCCGAGCGCTCATCACTTTAAGTGCTTCGACTGCCCGGCGCGGCGGGCGCAGCGATCGCCGGCTTCAGTCGCGCAGCTTCCCACCGCGCCCGGCGCTGCCTTCTTATCACCGGCGTCTTATCCGGCAATTGTGCAACGAGCTCTCACGACAGGCTCAGCGGAGTGTGTGTGTGCACGAGTGTATCAACAAGTCATCGCATTAAATATTGCCAGAAAAAAAGATTCAGGATATTTCTGCAACTGAATGACAAGCAGTAAAAAAAATTAAATAACACTGTTTTTCTTCATTTTCTAACCTTTTAAAAAATGCATTCTTATCTTTTTAGGTCGATGTTCAGTTGGGGGTTGTTACTTATCTAAGTAACACAATGTGTCCAATTATTGAAGTTTCAGAACGAAAAAGTTCCATGCAATTTTCTTTGCCTCGGAAGGTTTCCCCTGGTTCGGATTCTTCAAAATTCTTCAAAAAGTTGCTCCACAATACTAATCGAGAGGGGGTGAGAATCAGGGGCAGATCCAGCCGATCGTTTTGGAGAGGGGCCAACATACATTTTATAAATAATAAACATTTGTTATTATATTGTTTACTATTTTTGTAGCGTATATATGATACTACACAATTTTTTTAAATAATTACATAATTCTAATATAAATAAAGATGTAAATCAATGTTGCGAAAACTTTAGCCCAGTGTTGTCAAGGTCGGCGCCACGAGCGAGAGTCCGTGGCACGAGTGCTACGACAAAATCGCCCCTCCACGCAGTTCATTACCCAGAGACTACGCCATCCCTATTGTAAACGGCGGGGTTACTAATAGTTTCCTCTCCCGACGCTAGTTGTGCAGGGAAGCTCGTAGCATGCTACGGCACCACAGGGCGTGCCACTACCACCTGTAGAAGACCTTGACACCACTGCCCAAGCCCTTTTTTTTTGCAGGAGGCATAGGCTACATGCCCCATCCCTCTGAATCCGCCACTGGAGAGAATGGAGGTCGCCTACAGGTTGGAAGTCGGCGATGGTGTTGACAGAACGGCTGGATGCTGGCGGTGGATGAGGCGAATCTGTACGTTGGCATCGCACTCACTCGGCGGCATAAAATGCCTACGCCAATCCCATCTCGTTAGCGCCGCCTCCCCATTTCAATCCCCCACGCCCCTTCGATCCCCCGGGGCGTGTCGCGATAGCCTCTCGCCCTCCCATTCTCAACACCTTCCTCACCTCGACTCTCCGAAAGACATCTGCACTGCCAAGACAATACGCCAACACAGGGTGAAGTGTAGGCGACGACACCGATATAAATGCGCGAATGAATACTAGAATAATTAATCACAATACAATGGTACTAGAATAAAAATCTGTGGTCGTTCTAAAACAATTGAAACAAAAACTGAGTCGCTTGTTATACTCTTAATACAAGAATTTCAAATTAAAAAGCATTAGAAGAGAAAATTACTTGAAAAAAGTAAGACGACATAAATATTTCAATAAAAATAGAACATATTACTCGCAGGTATGAGTTGTGTGGAATTTTATGCATGAGCAAGCAAACAACCACATCTAAATCTTGTCTAATCGCCTCAGAAGCATGATGGGTTCAACAACCAGCAGGAAACTGAATAGAATCACGATGGATGCTACATTAATACCAATACACTATAATTAATGTGTAATTTTTCTTCTGTTTTTCGTTGCGTTATTCGTAGTATACGTTTGCTTGTGTTTGTGCTACTTAATAAAACGATTCAGTAACTTTGCGGTATTATTTTAAAGCTCCTTCTCAAAGTATGAAAAATTATAATAATACTGATTTTATTTCTGATACTTTCACGCTGCGGAGAAGAGAGAAAATTATATAATGCTGCGCGAAAAAACGGCGAATTTTCGACAGAAAAACTCTTATTACAAGACCGTGGTACGAAAAAGTGGATAAATCTAGTTGCTAAATTTATAAAACAAAATTCTCTAACACATGGTGTAGCCATAATCCATGTATGTATTATGGATTCTTGATAGCGAAAAATCTAATGACGGCAAAATGTCTGCCTGTCCGTCTGTGAACAACGCTAGCGGCTAAACCGTTCAGCCGATTTTCTCCAAAACTGATATTCCCCAAACGGTCCGGCCGATGACTCGGCCCCTTGAATTTGAAACCGATATTTTCATTCTGGAACGTAACATGAAACTTCTGGGACATATCCTAAATTTCAAAAAAAATACTCCACGTTTGATTAAATTTTGTTGTTGGATAGTATGAAGAGCGTTTAACTGAAGTTGCAGGTCTCATTTTCGTTAAAAATCATGATTTTTCGAAAATTCCAAAAAATTCAAAAATTTTTGCGGAGTCTTCCTACAACTAAAATATTAATGATAGAGATTTTTCTCTGCATGAAATTTGTTCCTTAAAGACAGATTTTGAAATAAGGTCATGCACAATTTTTCGAAAATTTGAGTAGGTTTGGCGTAATTTTGCGTGAAAGTACGGGCGAGAAAGTACGGGCGAGAGAGTGCGTGCTATTTTAGCTCCTCCAGATTTTTCAACTGACCGTATTTCCGATTTTTGTCCCGATTTCAGTTTCAAAATTTTTGCCAATGCTGGACCAGATATACATTAGTAATGTTTAGAGGAAATACCAAACAGATCTATTGTTTCTCTGAATAAATAACACATTTTGTGAGGGAGTGGCTTATTACACATTTTAATCAGAAAAATATTCCTTAAAGAGTTAGATAATGGTAACGAATCCCGAATTCTAAATTACATTTTATCGCTTGAAACAAATCGCTCAGCAGTCGAAGGGACAGATATTGGTTAAAGGCATGTGTTGAGATCCATCATCCAGAACTCTAAGTGAAAATCTGGAGTCAGGAAAGCAATGGTTCATTCACTTTTCCAGGCCGAAGAATTTCAAACTGAATTATTTTTAGAAAGCACTATTCATAGCCGGGGCCATATTTCTCTTGAAGTTGCCGAGCGCGAACGCCCTCTTTCGTCCGGGAGTGATAAGAGCCCGCTGATTACAAAACAAGAATTTTGAATTTGGAGCTATTCGAAAATTTCTGCTCAAGCAAATTAGCACTTATTTTTAAAAGCATACCTAACGATCTTTTATATTTTTAAAATAACATTAAATAAGTTATTTTATATTTAATATTAATTTCATTAATTTTCAGGTATGAAGTATTGAATGCTTTTTTTTTTCTCTTCGCAATTTTGGCAGAAATGGTTTTCCAAAACTTTTAGATTTTAAAAAACCGTGAATGCCAGTTTCTTCGAACTCCTCATGATGCAAAAGTCATCAATTATTGTTCTCTTATCTCTCCCTCTGTTGCTTTTGTCTATATTGCCCTTCAATAATTTTATTCTTTGCATGATGCATGGCGATTGACATACCTGTTAAACATCTGTTTATAATAAATTATTATCTTCAGATAGAGGTTCTGTAAATTTACAATAAGTGTTTTGAAAATTGAATTAATTATGTCATTATTCTCAAGTATTTCAATCACGAATCCAGAATGTTTTATTTTAACTCTATACCAAAACATTTTTAACGAACTTTGACTTTGTATAATTCAATTTTCAAAACAGTTTTATTTAAACAGTTAAATTTTCAGAACCTCCTCCTGAATATGTGGTTACATTAATCCACGAAATCGTGCTATGAATTTTGCTACTGGAAAATGATTTCTCATATACTAAGACTTTTCGTTTTGTTTTGTTGATTGTCTACAATTTATTTACACTCTACTTTCTTAATTCATTTCCGAAATGTTTACTTCCTGCAAATATACAAATTATTTGTTACTGAATGAATAAATTATTCAAAAAACATACTTGCTGTAAGTAAATGAAATTTAAGTACAAAAAATGAAATATTTTTCATCAATCACATTTTTTTTTCATTCGATAATCTTTTACAATTAAATCCACCTCCATAATTCTGAAGAGTTTCATGCAGCACATGTTTGAATTTCAAATTGTTTAATAAGTTTATTTTCGAAGTTCCTTTGGAAAATACCTCCTTGGTAATCATGTCAGTTCTTTGTTTCCCGTTTCAGTCCCCTTGGCACCATCTTGAGTAGTCCAGCTCTAGTTAATTCTCGCTAGGGCAAGTCACCGTCTTTAAGGTCCCTTGATTTCTTATAAATTGTTGATCCATGAGGCTTTACTGAACGTTATCAGCCGTTCGAAAGTATTCGTCCACATTCCTCGTTTGACAAGCACATTGATTCGACTTCGAACAGATCTTTGAGTGTAACTCTGTCTACAAATGCTCAAATTGACCTGCAGTTGTGTAGCAAGATATTATAAGGAATGATATTGTGTCATCGCTGTGCGTTTCAATTTTTTCCATAATAGCTTTCCTGCCATCGACTTAGTGCCCCACAGATGTCATTTCACTCTTCGTGATTCGTAGCCGTTGATGAATCGAAGGGTTGAGAGCAGCAACAAGAAGAGTCACATCAGTCACTGTAAGTTATTAGTATTTCTATTTTGGTTTCTTTTCTTTTAGTCTATCACAACCACGCTCTACTACCCGTTTTTTAGACTACAAAGAATCTTAAAAAGATTGTACTGCCATAGCAGTTCTCTTTGCAATGAGCCACGGAAAGCTCGTGTAATTCCCTCTTCGCTCTCTTACTTTCGTTCCACCGAACCGGACTGAGAAGCCGAGTGTATATTTACGGAGAGAGCCAGTAACCGGTAGACATGGACGGAGAGGGCGACAAAATCACAAAGGGTAGACAATGATAAAGAAGACAATATACACTAATGTTAAATACAGGAATAAATACTCGTTACTACTCATTATTTACTTTAGCTGTCCCCTTTACTATAAACTCGCGTTGGAGACTTGACCTCTTGAGATGGTGAGCTGTATTCATTTCATCATTAGCCTCTTGAATTAGCCCCTTGCACCTTGGAACGGACGGACATGCATTTTTGCATGAAAAAGAATCGAGAATGATATTCGGCCGATTATTACACAATAATATATAGTAGACAATATACAGTACACAATAATACACAAGAAATAAAATAAGCTACAAGTAAACATTTCCAAGAGATAGCGAAGTGAGGGAATAAAGAGAAAATAAAAGTGGGAGCGTGAACTCTACGATGAAGAGTCATCCGTTATTGAACCCAACTTTCGCCGAATTCACCATCATCTCATCGTGAATATTTAGGAGCAAAAACAATGCGTTTGTTTCGTTCCCAACGAGGCCAAGATGTCATTCAAATGTATTAATTAACGAGAAAGTACTCGGGAGGAACACGATGACAAAATAGTTTCTCCACGCACGATTAACTGCCTCCGGCGAGCCTAATAGCCGCGTCGTTTACTA
>JAHLJT010004567.1:9507785-9726181 GCA_031308135.1 Acheta domesticus | reverse complement strand
AAAAAAATGACTTATCATTCAAAGTCTCCGAAAAATACAAAACAATTACATATAAGTTGGGTCATTTTTCATTTCGTCATAACATAAATGCATTTCTGTACTAAACGGCATTGTTCTAAAGTGAAAAGAAAAAAATGACATTTCATTCAAATCCGCCCCTTTAGTGCGAGGTGACACGTTCGCCAACCGAATCTTCCTTTTCTTTCCCCCTCATCCCGGACCTTCTCCCTTCGCTGACAGCAAATCACTCCTGGCGGCAGGCCCTTTGGCGGGGCGCCACGTCCCACCACGAGGCCGGAGGACGCCATATTTCTGCTTTAGCAAGCCGAGCTGCGGCCTCTTTAAAGCCGAGTGTCGGCCGCTTTAAAGAGTCCGCTCTTTGAGATTTCGCGCGCGAGGCCCGAAAGGCGAGGCGGGCGAAATCACGGACGGGACGGCGACTGTGTAGGACGTCACGTAAGCGCCGTCAGGTGACTTAAAGCGGAGCGGTGACGCGTCGTGTTAAAGGGGATCGCTGTGGATCAGGGGGAGAAATTCATTTGCGATGCATTTAGAAAGTACTAGATATTTATTGACGTAGATATACTGAGAATGTGCACAGGTGTCTTAAACCAACTGGTTCAAATCGTTTTGGACACAAATGATTGAATGAAATTCGACAGTACAATTACAGAAATTAACAGTCTTACGCTGCACGTTTTGTATTTACATACACAAAACACTGCTGAAGTAGATGCATCCAATATAATTCAACCTAGCTGGATGTGGTGACAACGGTTTAAACAGTTTTAAAACTATTTTCATTTACTGAAAATGGCTACTAGGCAAGTTCTAAATAAAAGTTGTCTGGTAGTGAAACCAGTATACCATATAATTCAGTCTAGAACCAGAACCATATAATTCAATCTAGCTGGATGTGGTGAC
This sequence comes from Acheta domesticus, assembly GCA_031308135.1. Taxonomy (NCBI): domain Eukaryota; kingdom Metazoa; phylum Arthropoda; class Insecta; order Orthoptera; family Gryllidae; genus Acheta; species Acheta domesticus. The sequence goes on along the minus strand of JAHLJT010004567.1, from coordinate 9,725,257 downwards.
AACGGTTTAAACAGTTTAAAACTATTTTCATTTGCTGAAAAGGGCTACTAGGCAAGTTCTAAATAAAAGTTGTCTGGTAGTGGAACCAGTTGCCTGGTAGTACGTGAGGAACCTTTTTCCTTTCTGTGATTGCGTCGAATGATACCTGATTTGTCTCGACTGGTGAACTGGAAGGGGTCTAAAAGCGAGAGTCGAATCGGTCTCATGGACGGATGCGAGTTTATTGTATATTGTAACAGGATTACTTAATGTACTCCGATAATAACATTACTTCCATTAAACATTTCCATTACTCGTTAATGTGCTAGTACTTTGTTACTATTTCTATTTCTTTTAAATTGAAGACCCATTATCTCCAAGAAGCTCAACTTCCATGAAGCTGCATTTGCTCACCACCACATCCAACACCAAAAGTTCCATTAATGTTGATCGAAACCTCATTAATCTAGTTGAACGGCTCTGTTTACTAGGGTATCCACAGGTTTTTAAGGTATCGATGGGGCAAGCTTTATCAAATAATAAGCCTCCATCACTGTCATATCAAAAATGTTTCGATAGTCATCACGATATAGTTTCCTGTGGATCAATGTAAATGCATTCATAATGGGGTAAACAGATTCATGATATTTTGAAAATAAGGAAGACAATTTACAGAGCCAACAGTAATCAAGGAACAATGCCATTTGGGAATTTGCTAGAACAGACTGGCCCACGGTAATAAATCAAAAATTATGATTACTTATAAGAGACAAATCTTGAAATTCTCAAATCAAATCAATGGCTTAAAAACACAGCCCTCAAGGCATATTAAATATTCCTGTCAACATTCTTCACTGAGGTAGGTAAGTGAACGGTAACAGACTTCGATGAAATGCAAACTCAAACTACCCAACTTTGACCAAATATCTTGACCACTATCCACACTCATCATTGTTTACACTGAGATCAGTTCGCTGAAAACAATGCTAGGGTCTAAAACTTGTCAAGAAGCTTCACAACAAAGAAGAGGGCAAGCAAAAATGTATTTTATTGAAAAAAAAATCCAATAGGTATTAGAGAAACAACTCCGATACTACCTTCAACTATTGGGTATGCGAGGCATACCCACACGTTTCTTGTTAGTGTTATTATTCAACAACTACTCAGATGTTTCAAATTGTGGATGACACCATTTAAAGATCTAAAATTAGAATAACTTAATGCAGAGAGCATCCAAGCCACAATAATCAATACCGATGAAAATTGGCTCGGAAAGTTGGGATGCAGATTTGCACGCATGATAACAGTGACATCTTTGCAAACTACAATTATCAAAAAAAGGTGCTGTACCAAAACCAACATGCGAATAGCAAATATTTAATGGTGGGTGACGTCTTCCTTGGGACTTTGTCGCATAACGTCAGGTGTCCTAAGCAGTAGACACAATTCAGTCGGTATGCGCAGTATGATATTCAGTGAAAAAGGAAGAAAAAATGAAAGATAAAGAAAAAAACCCACAGAAATAACAAAAAACAAACCTGATAAAATATTTGCCTTTTCAGTTAATATCGAAACGATGTCAATGTTTTAAAGATCATTTCGGATTTTTTCATTCATTCATTCGGATCATTCGGATTTTTACCCACGTTCGTAGGAATGTGACGAAACTATAGACATTTCTCACGGAGGTTGCATAGTTTTTTTTAATTTTTTTAATATGACGTGTATTTTCGCGAAAATAGTTTTTATTTTTTATTGATGCGTTAAAGCTTTTTATTGCCATCGATACGGAGCTCGATATATGCTGCATAACTTACCTGGATCGAAAGGATCGTGGGGACGAGGGAAATATGAAAACAGTTGGATGATGCTACATGTTCTCTTATGGAGGGAATTAGGAGAGGGAATCATGGGAGAGAAACATGAAAAGACAAACCGATTCAAGTTAACATCTAGTTAATTAGTAAATAAGTAAATATGCATCATTAATTTAAGTAAAAAACAAAATTACTTGTGTACTAGGGGTGTTAACTGGTTCTTAGAACCCTCATATCGCCCTTGGCGCATATAGTATTTTTTCGCGGAGAAAGATCTTTTGCTCGATTACAAGTGCGGGACAATGGGCAATTAGTGCGAGCGCCCCTGAGGCGCGGGTGGATCGATGAAGAGTGGGCGACGGCAGCCCCCACTCCCCGCCCCCGCCCCTGGCCCGCACGCGAGCTCAGGGACGGTCGCATCCGCTTCCAACCTCTGGACTCGAGTGGGGGCTCGCTTCGAGCGAAGTCCAGCCATTGCTCGGAGAGCAGGTGCTCCTCCGGCCACTACCTGCACCCTGCACGGAAATCAATTCAATTCAACGAGGACTTATTTTACTTGGTGAGGCTCAGGCCATCACGCCTGCTCTTCCTTCTGACCACACACATTTCGCTAGGGTTCTTTCATCATCTAGCAGCGGAAGAAGGTATCACTCGGGCGATTGAATGATTCTTGTTTCCGGATGCGTCAACTACTTACGTCATTACTCCCGTAAGTGTAGTGCGTGTTTCCCCCCGAGGATGTGACGATCTTTTCCCCGCAGGATGGCGAGATCTGGCGCCGACCTACCGTCGACTAGCGAGGTTTTCCCCTCAACCAGGTATCTCCCACCAGCGGGGCACCGCCCAAGCCTGGACAAGCTGTAAGCTCCCGACCGGTCTCCCGGCATGTGTGGTAGTGTAATGCATGTTAGTGTAAGATGTGTGTGTAAGCGGAGAGGATAGGACTAGAAAGAGAAAGGAAAGATCGCGCGCGGCCCGTGGCCCGTTTGTTAGGGTACTGCTCCGGCATTCGCTGGTGTTGATCGGAGAAACCACGGAAAACTACCGATCAGAATAGCCGGCCGCTAGAATTCTCCTCCAGACAGCGACTGAATTCCACTCGGGTGAGAAAAGAGGTGATTGTGAATTTAGTTCAGAGGATGCTCTTAGGTTTGGAGAGCTTTTACATACAGTAAATGTACAACATGGGACTGCCGGCTTTTCTTGCCATTCGAAAGTAGGCATACAATGGACTTATTCGCCCTTAAAAATCCACGTCTTTGATCGGGTTTCAACAAACGCGGTTTTATCAACCCGATACGCTGACCGTTTTACAACCGCTATGCAGAAGCTATACCTAAGTCGCTATGCTATTGATCTGGAAATAGTACGAAAAATGGATCTCTCTATGGGAAATTATCTCATCAGAAATAAATGGGAAGTAGTATCAATGTCACTTTCTATGTATTTGCAATGTAGTGCTATTGGATCTTTCCAAAGTCCCAAATTAGTGTCATGAGAAATATTTTAAACGCTTATTTCTTTCCAAAGTCTTTTTTCGTTTTCTTCGCAAGGATCCCTTTACAGCGGACATGTCAAACAGTGCGTCGCGGCTCCCAGGGGCGTCTGGGTCATATAGTAGGGACGTCGCAGTGATTTAATAAAATTATCTTTAGATTTGATTTAGTTTAATCCTTGTGACATTTATGTCTGCAAAATAACTTTTCACTAACATTCTTTCTGTTATTTGTATTATATATGATTTATTTTTCTCTTTAATTGTGGGCTAATTGAACCTAGGAAGTTCTTTACCAATAAGCTTCTATGGCTCCTTTAGCATCGACGTACATCCCTAGTCCCGCCATCGCGGACGGAGGTATTTAATTTTTCTACCCCCGCAGATCAAAGTTCCCGTGCTCCCACGAAAGCGTGGCGGCGACACAGAAAATGTTGTGTTATTTTAACATCTAATTAGAATGGAGAAATAAGATAGCCTATTATATACTAATTTGTACTGAATCTTTAGTAGTTCCTATATTAACCCTCATATTTGAAACTTGTTACCAGGGGAGGCGCGGGAAGTTTCGTGTAGGTCAACGGAGCCGTGGACGAAAGAAGTTTGAAACCCCCTGACATATAGATACATTTTGGGAAATAACTGTCAACTTACTTCTCTAAAAGATTAATGCAGTGGTGTCAAGGTCTCCTACTGGTGGCAGTGGCTCGCCTCGCGGCACAGTGCCGTGCCACGAGCTTCTCTGCACCACTAGCGTCGGGAGAGGAAACTATTAGTAGTAATCACTGCCGTTTTACAATAGGGATGGCGTTGTCCTCTGGTGGCGGGGTGATGAACTGCGTGGAGAGGCGATTTCGTCGTGCCACCACCGTGCCATGGATTCCCGTTCGTGGCATCGACCTTAATAACACTGGATTAATGGGCCGGGTATCTACGCTATGGAGAGATTTGTACACTTTTAATCTTTAAATCTCGCGCCAGTTGGTCTGGACGCGGCGCCCGCGAACTCTAGCAAGCTAGTTCCCGTGCCCCGCGACCCTGACGTGCCTGCTTTACAGTATACCTTTTGTAGTATGACTAGATGGATCAATTCAACGCGTCCTTGGTCCAATAACATTACGAGCAGTAACCCCAATCGGTTTCCCCGCGTCACGTCGCACCGCTCGGCTGTGGTAGTGAACGTACTTGACCTTTCACTTCATCTTCAGCACAAGCACAGCAGCCACAGGGCACTTCCCTCGCCGCTTTTCATTCTCTTTCCCGCACAGGGCACTTTTCGTCTCTTTCCCGCACAGGGCACTTTTCATTCTCTTTCCCGCTCGTGCCTGTGACCAAAACCTGAGAATATCAATAGTAAAATAGAAGTCAGGAGAATACGAAGGATTATAGTAATACAATGGTTTTAATTCACCTCTTTTGAAACGAAATATCTTTTGTAATTACAAAATATATTTGAAAGAATAACGAATCATTTATGAATAAAGTGAAACTAGTGGTGCTACAACAGTATGTACTCACTCGCATCAGTTAAGGTTACGTAGCATTATAAAACAGCAATTTCTCTTCATATTAACACATCTCAGCCAGCACTTCTAAAAGTCAGTACTAATTGTAGTGCATTAGGCGTGAAACGTTAAAGGTAATACACCAACCCAAATCCGACAATCCTAAACGTCTTATATTCGTTACCAGGGCCCGGCTCGGAGTTTTTGTGTCGAAAATTCGTCGTTTCCCCCTTCATCTATACTGGGTAAGATTATTCGAGAAAGTAAAAAGAAACCAATGATACATAACGTATACTTATACGTAATGATACGTTAATGTATGATACGTAATGATACTATGATACGTATGATACGCAATGATACGTATGATACGTAATGATATGTATGATCAGTAATGATACGTATGATCAGTTAGGATACGCATGATCAGTAATGATACGTATGATCAGTAATGATACGTATGATCAGTAATGATACGTTAACGAATACATACAAACGTATTTATATAATAATATTTAACATTGTATAATATGTCAAAGTAACAACTCAAAACGTGTGTTTTAATGAAACTGCATGCTTCAGCAGACATCAAATACTTGCGTACTGTGACTGGTAGTTAATTACCATGATCTTAATTCTTCTTAGAATTTTATCCACTAAAAGAAAGCCATGAGAATGATACCTTTATGGAAAAGCTAAATCCAAAAATTAGACTTCTTTCCCTAAGGAGCGCCTCCGTTTTTCCAAACACAATTCAAGATGTATCCTTGTGGCATTTTTCTATACAAGCAAAAATAAAATAAAAATTAAAAAATCGCCAGAAAATGTCGATCTAACCTACGCCTGCCCCGTTTGGGGAGGCGCTGCTTGCTCATCCATCAAACACCTACAAACCTTCCAAAATAGAGTCTTGAGAATTGCTATAAATGCTCCGTGGTATGTTTCTAATAACCAACTGCATAAAGACCTCAATTTCCCAACAGTCTCCCAACATATTTCGCAAATCTCAGATAGGTTCTACTCTAAATTACCTAATTTTCCAGCCCAGAACATTTTTCATCTAGACAAAACTTCTGATCCTCTACAAACAAGAATCTGCTCCAGACTTCCCAAGGACATATTTCGCTCACCTTAACCATTCCCATAAGATCTTCATCCATACTCTAATTAAATATATTTTTAAAAAGTTTCCAAAAACTAACAAAACAGAAAAGTGAACGCAATTCTGAACTGCTAAATGGTTGAAGAGGATCCCAGAGAGGACTCCCTCCTCATTTATAATAATCTAAACATAGCATGTATATATACTATGTGTGAAATGTATTGTAACTATCCTGTAAAGTGGTTAATCCACTGTACCAGAAAAAAAATTTTAAAAAAAATCGCCAGAAAATGTCGAAAAAAAGAATGTCGCGAAGCAAAAAATTTTCTTTTCTTGACGTCGTCGCTTGTTAGCCCACTTTCCATTGCGCTTATTCCGGCCGTTAATTGCCACTCCACGGCGGCGCGGCGCGGCGCGGGTCCGGGCGGCGCCAACACCGGGAGCCTCCGCGCTCTTTACGCAACAGCTGATAAGCGCCAGGCGCTTGCGTAACGGCGGCAGCCGCGCTATCGCCTCGCAGGAGCAGAGCGGCTTCGCAGAAAGGTCAGACACGCCCACGCCGAGGGCTCACTGTACTGCGATTTTTCTAACTTTGCTCCTCAAGCAGCGGTATCTACGGTATGGCAGACAGGGCAAGTGCCACGAGCGCCACTCACAAAGGGCGCTATTTAGAGTATACCCGTTAAAACAAATAACAACAGCCCAAATTTGAAGTATCCTGACAGGGGCGCAAATTCGATGCTTGCCATGGGCGCCTGAATACCTACATACGCCTCTGCCCTCAAGGACCCGTCTTCACGATGGAATATGACACGGTATTTCGCTGACGTTTTTAGGCGTGCCGCCAGATATCGCATGATCACGACTGTATCAAGCAGTGCTTACGATCATGCGACGTCTAGCGGCATGACGGAGAAAGACGCGAAATGCCGTGTAATATTCCATCGAGGACCATAGGGGCTTGAGGGGCTGAGAGTTAGAAAAATCGCACTAAGGACGACGTTCCAACAAGCACAGAAAACAATCACTTTTAAACATCTGTTCAGATTGATTTGTCTCCTTCCTTTTTAGGTCTGGGCTACCTTCCGCCTTGGATGGACCTCGTCCTGGCTGCGGGTGTGTTAGTGATGCGACACAGTCAAGAAAACATCGATGTTGTATTCACAAAATTATTTTCTATAATAAAACTATGCTACAAAGAAAATCAAACTCTGTAATGGCTGTCAATATTCAGGAACCACACCATCTTATTCAAAGGGTTGGTAAAAAACTTGTCTTCTGGATTCCCCCTCATCTAGATATACCACTAGCTGCGCCAGGAAGTCTATTCCAACATCACTAGTCGACCTACAGTCAGTGAAAAATGTGCATAACATAGCATGTACGACGAACGATATCTGGAAGTACTTGTATGGAAAAATGAAAACCAAGTACAGCCAGGATTGGAAGACCTGTAAAGCTAGCACTATCCATAAGAAGTTAGAAAACTTCTACAACCTGCATACTCACCCAATTTGCAATATATAAATAACTAATATATATTATAATGTATCAAATTATAATGTATAAAGAACTGTAATACACATTATTCAGGAATGTCCTATGTTCAAACAATCCCGACAACCAATCTTATAGAACTTTAATATTGTCGTTTTACTTCATTCAAGCTCCATACAAAAAATATTTAAAACTGCGTTCGTTTCGATCGAAAACCATCAGTTATTGTTTCTTATTTCAACTTTTACGAAATTGTGATTATGGGCACCTTTCATCCACGAACAAAAAATCGGAAACGTAAAAACATTGAACCCAAAACATCGATGTTAAAAAACGACGTTTTCAATACATTGATGTTTAAAACATAAGATTTTTTATAGAAACATCGATGCTTTAAACACGTTGACATCAGTGTCGCATCTCTAGTGTGTATCCAGGAGCCAGATCCACAAGGACCGAAGACATTAAGTTTGAAAAACGAGGTTATTTATTCCAATCGTTCACGGAATGTATTTGATAGCTCACAAATGATCGTTGGGCGCCTAATGGTGTGGCCAGCGCGATAGCTTTTCAAAGCTCATTTTGATAGGTATCGGGGGTTCAAATCCCAGCCGACCATGTGGAATGAGGTGACCAAAGCGGGTTCCTGGAAGGCTTTTGTTGGGGCCCTCCCATTTCCCTTGTCACTCATTCCTCTTAAACGTTCATAACACATTACATCACATGTCCTTTGCCTCGACGTCATTATCATAATCATCAAACCTCAAAGTTTATTCTGCATCGCTGAGACCGGACAACAGCCAGCGAATGGCTACTGGGCCGGCACGGTGCCCAGTATTTCATATCATACGGTTACGATAAGTTGTAGTTAGTTGTTCAGTTTTGTGATACAGTTTTCTTTCCACTGCTGTCATTATTTGTCAGTCTTATAATTGACAATTATTAACCATCGATGCATATACTGACAGGAAGGTACTTAACTAAGATTGAATTCTGAATTTACCTTGCTACCAACATTACTCCAAGACTGGATATAAATTTACCTACCATTAAATATGTCTGTTAAAATTAATCAATGTCCACTTGTCACATCTTTTACATCGTTATGTATCAGTTCGATTTTTTGTTAATGTTAATTTAATTTTATGACTAGTTAAGACTCCCATCTATAATGAAACAAAACAAAATAAACTTAACTAAATGTCAATGAGAAGCGCTAGAAAGAAAGTGAAAATTGTCTTTGAGAAACACTCAAACGATGAAAAAGCGGGAATATTGGAGGAAGGATACTTAAGAAAGGGGGAAAGGAGTTTAGAGCAGTCTCATACATAAGCTTCCGTTCCATATGATTCCTACGTTCGTTGCTGATGAAATGTGTGGTAAACATTCAACGCCCTAAAATTAAGATTTCTTTCGATTATTAATGTTCGTTATGGTTTTTGTGTGCTTCTTCCTGAATCCATACTAAAAATTATATTTATCACGATTTGCATTTCATGATTTACACGAGACAATTGTTCTGACATATTTCGTTGTCCTGACAGTTGTCTCAATCCTTTACAACAAATATCTATGACACTAATCTACATACTCCGCAATGTTTTTTTATGATCCTTCTTTTCCCCAGAGCATGGTTATCTGGTATTCACGAAAATAACATGTGTTTCTTTGGACCAAATGTCTTCCTTTCCTTCAAAACGTGCAGTCGAGCATGTTCCTAACTCGGTGGACGTCAACGGGTCCCTCGTTAGTCTCTGTGTTAAGCTGAGAGCAAGATGGCGGAGAAACGCCCACTCGCAGTGTCCAAAAGTAGAATTTGGGAGCAGCAGATATAGGCGACAGTTTCGTGCTTTCATGAATATTCAAACAAGGAAAAGAAGAAAGTGTTAATTTTGTATAGAATCAAATACTGATTAATTCTAGGTTGACAATATCAGAGAAACAGAGACTTAAGGACAAATAGTCATCCTTCTTCGCTAATTTTTGATAGGATGATTTTTTGATAGGATTTGATAGATGAAACTAAAATTTAAATGTACATCCTCATTTTGTCCCTCAAGATGTAATGGAAAAATGTCAATTTCAAAAGCAGAAAAAATGGTATATTTTGTATAAATTAAAATGAGTGATTTGATGTAAAAAATGCGATGGAGTTTAAAGAACCTCTTGCTAAAATATTTCCACTAACTCAGTCTTCTGTTTCTCTATTTTAACATATTTCGAAGTCTTGACACGTACCGTGTTACAGTGGAATACCCACAAATACACAGACTAAAAAGTAAATCACGTTTCTTGTCAAGTACGTAAGGCGAATCAAAAATTCGGAAAAAGGAGCCCAGTCAATTATTATTGTCAAACAAGAGTGATTCACATTCTTGCATTAATAAGTGGGAGTAGTATACGTGTACGCGTGAGAGTATGTATGTTGAGGAGGCCCGATAACAGAAGTGGAACATGTATACAGGCTTCCCAGATAAGATGATCGAGTAGCGCTACTGGCGATTCTTAATTACGCTCCAGCGGCAAATGGAAGAGAGGCAGCACAGAACGATAAAAGAGAGGCGTCGCATGAAAACGGGATGAAGTGATTGAGTGTAAAAGTGTGTGTGTATTGGTGCGTAGGATGTAACTACGGGAAGTAAAGGGAAGGTGCAAGACTGACAATTTGAAATTCACGTATTAGCATACTGAATAAAAGTTCATTACATTCGATTATTACTTCCTCTTTTAGGTTTAAAATATCACGATTTCCTAATTGCAAACTCACACGTTCAATTAAATCGATCGTTGAAGTAAACACACAGAACTGATTTAGTACGAAGAACGCATGTTAAAATACAAAATTATTTTGTAGAATACAATTAAATGAAGAACAGTAAATGGCAATAAAAATACGATTGATTAAAATACTATTGACAGGGCAGGGCCTGAAGAGATCTCCCTGCGGCAAAACTTCTGTCTGTCCTTCCATCCGTGTGTGAACAACGTTAGCGACTAAACCGTTCAGCCGATTTTCTCCAAAACTGATATTCCCATATCGATCGGGCTGATGCCGCGGCCCCTTGAATTTAAAACCTTAATTTTTTAGGGGGTACTTTACATAAAGACCCTGGGACATTATCCAAATTTTCAAAGAAATGGAACCATCGATTTTGATTGAATTTTGTTTCTGTATAATGTGAAGGACGTTTAAGTGAATGGTGTAGGTCTCATTTTCGTTGAAAAGTAATTTTTCGAAAGTTGCAAAATGTTCAAAATTTTTTCGGGGTCTTCCTATAACTACAGTTAAGAAGATAGAGATTTTTTCCTTTAATGTCTGTCTGTTCCTTAAAGATTTGTTCCTTAAAGATAGATTTTGAAATAAGGTCCTGTACCATTTTTCGAAAGTTTGAGTACTTTTCGCGTAATTTTGCTTGGAAGTTCGAGCGAGAAAGTACGTGCTATTTATAGCACACTAGTGTTATTCTAGAATCGATACAAGAATCGAACTTCCCTTCTCTCAGCCTTCGGGAAGCCATCGCGGGGCCTTCCCCGCTGGCCACCGCCTCCCCCTCTGCATCCAAACCCTCGGCAGCGCCACAGAGATTGACTGCTTCGAAGCGATTTACGAGAGGGCGCCTCGAGGGGTATCGTTCGGGCCACCCGCCGTCGCCTCCTCCGCCGTCCCCTCCTCCTCCTCCACCATCCCTCCTCCTCCTCCGCCGTCGCCTCCTCCTCCTCCTCCTCCGTCGCCTCCTCCTCCTCCTCCGTCGCCTCCTCCTCCTCCGCCGCCGTCGCCTCCTCCTCCTCCGCCGCCGTCGCCTCCTCCTCCTCCGCCGCCGTCGCCTCCTCCTCCGCCGCCGCCGTCGCCTCCTCCTCCGCCGCCGTCGCCTCCTCCTCCGCCGTCGCCTCCTCCTCCGCCGTCGCCTCCTCCTCCGCCGTCGCCTCCTCCTCCGCCGTCGCCTCCTCCTCCGCCGTCGCCTCCTCCTCCGCCGTCGCCTCCTCCTCCGCCGTCGCCTCCTCCTCCGCCGTCGCCTCCTCCTCCGCCGTCGCCTCCTCCTCCGCCGTCGCCTCCTCCTCCGCCGTCGCCTCCTCCTCCGCCGTCGCCTCCTCCTCCTCCTCCGTCGCCGTCGCCTCCTCCTCCTCCTCCTCCGCCGTCCCCTCCTCCTCCTCCGCCGTCGCCTCCTCCTCCTTCTCCTCCTCCACCGCCGTCGCCTCCTCCTCCTCCTCCTCCGCCGTCGCCTCCTCCTCCTCCTCCTCCGCCGTCGCCTCCTCCTCCTCCTCCTCCGCCGTCGCCTCCTCCTCCTCCTCCTCCTCCGCCGTCGCCTCCTCCTCCTCCTCCTCCTCCGCCGTCGCCTCCTCCTCCTCCTCCTCCTCCGCCGTCGCCTCCTCCTCCTCCTCCGCCGTCGCCTCCTCCTCCTCCTCCTCCTCCGCCGTCGCCTCCTCCTCCTCCTCCTCCTCCTCCGCCGTCGCCTCCTCCTCCTCCTCCTCCGCCGTCGCCTCCTCCTCCTCCGCCGTCGCCTCCTCCTCCTCCGCCGTCGCCTCCTCCTCCTCCTCCGCCGTCGCCTCCTCCTCCTCCGCCGCCGTCGCCTCCTCCTCCTCCGCCGCCGTCGCCTCCTCCTCCTCCGCCGCCGTCGCCTCCTCCTCCTCCGCCGCCGTCGCCTCCTCCTCCTCCTCCGCCGTCGCCTCCTCCTCCGCCGCCGCCGTCGCCTCCTCCTCCGCCGCCGTCACCTCCTCCTCCTCCTCCTCCTCCGCCGTCGCCTCCTCCTCCTCCTCCTCCGCCGTCGCCTCCTCCTCCTCCTCCTCCTCCGCCGTCGCCTCCTCCTCCTCCTCCTCCTCCGCCGTCGCCTCCTCCTCCTCCTCCTCCTCCGCCGTCGCCTCCTCCTCCTCCGCCGTCGCCTCCTCCTCCTCCTCCTCCGCCGTCGCCTCCTCCTCCTCCGCCGTCGCCTCCTCCTCCTCCGCCGTCGCCTCCTCCTCCTCCTCCGCCGTCGCCTCCTCCTCCTCCGCCGCCGTCGCCTCCTCCTCCTCCTCCGCCGTCGCCTCCTCCTCCTCCTCCGCCGTCGCCTCCTCCTCCTCCGCCGCCGTCGCCTCCTCCTCCTCCGCCGCCGTCGCCTCCTCCTCCTCCGCCGCCGTCGCCTCCTCCTCCTCCGCCGCCGTCGCCTCCTCCTCCTCCTCCGCCGTCGCCTCCTCCTCCGCCGCCGCCGTCGCCTCCTCCTCCGCCGCCGTCACCTCCTCCTCCTCCGCCCCCTCCTCCGCCCGCCCCTTCGGCCCCCCCGGCAGGTGCAACAAAGGTGGCGCGAAGACGTCAGGGCGAGGAGGGGAAGGGGATCGGCGAGAGGTGAGGTGATAGAGCAGGGGGGCGCGCCGGAGGCGAGGTAATTTATATTTAGTCAGCGATAAAAGTGTTCCGTCTCCGGAATAGAAGGCCCGTGGGCACGGCGTCCACTTTGCATGCGCGTCTTCGGCGGAAACACAGCCGCTTGTTTTATTTCCGGCCGCTTTGCAGCCCCTGCGGAGCACCCGCAAACGAGGCTCCGAGGCGAACGGGAGACTGGCGACGCGCGTGGGCGCTGCAATAGATGCAACACCGTGCTAAAGAAACGAAAAGGAAGGAAGAAAAAATGAAGGGGGTTTCGGGAAGGATGAAAATGCGAATACATTTTCGATGTTGCCTAAAGGAGGAGCTATAAATAAATCGCATACCAGTGTTGTCAAGGTCGATTCCACGAGCGGGAGTTCGTGGCACGAGTGTCACGACGAAATCGCCTCTCCACGCAGTTCATAACCCCGCCGCAAGAGACAACGCCGTCACTATTGTAGAACGGCGAGGTTACTAATAGTTTCCTCTCCCGACGCTAGTGTCGCAGAGAAGCTCGTGGCGTGGCACAGTGCCGCGAGGCGAGCCACTGCCATCAGTAGGATACCTTGACACCACTGACGTATACTATATAAAATCAGGGAGATGAAGAGGAAGAAAGAAATTTCAAAGAATGTTCACGCATCGAAATGTATACGCCAAGAATTATAATTAAAATTAAATTAATTAATGACGTGTTTAGAGATATGAAAAAAGCGTAACTGAGCGTATTAAATTTCCTTTGACGTAGTAAATTCGTAATAAATTAGGACGGTCGAGATTCTATCCATGTACATTCCATGTATGTCTGTTCCGGTGCGTTAGGGGAGAAAACAGGAGAAAAAATAAGTGGTACGTGACTACTGCATTTTAAATGTTAGGAAGTACAGGTTTCAAGCGTTTAGTATAAGTTTCAAATGCAAGAGATTACTTTTAAAGATTTGTCATTAATTATTCTTTTTATTTTTAATTTAAAATCTCTTTTTATTATTACCAAGGAAGAAAACTTGTAATATCAATTAGAACATCCACAAGAGGTTAAAGAAGGGTCTGTATGACAGACTAGTTTAACATCGTTCAGAAAACTCTTTCACGAATCATGACATTACATGGCATTGCCTGCATTTTCGCAGAGAGAAATCCAGAGAGGTCAGAACCAATAGTCTAAGTCAATCCACCTTTTTTCATTTCAATTCATTTATCTTTGTCTGAATCTACATCGTTCAGCCTTTCAGCTCTACAGATAATTGGTAACTTATAGCAAATTTAAAATGTACGATTGGGGAAACTCATTGAGCACCGCCAGAACATCACTGGAGATGATTTTAATTAGCTGAAGTTAATTATTATTCAAAGGTGCAAAAGCAGTTTAAGAATGAATGAAGGGGATATCTGCTTTTTTATTCTCAGGAAGGGAGGGTTATCTATGCCGAAGTTGTAAAAGGATGACAATCCACCCTTCTTCCTTTTTTTTCTCCATTTATTCTAGCTTGGCCATTGGCCCTCTGCAGCCGCATAAGATATGTACATTAGAAAGACATATATACATGAATATTCTGATACATTAGAGACAATATTCTAGTTTTAAATATAATGCAATTGCGTGCTTATGTGATTTGTCATGAGAAAAGACTCATCGGTTCTACACTATGGGAGATCGAAAAATTCTCTTGGAAGCTTTCTTTTTAATCTTTTTCGATGAGGATTCTACTTACCAATATGAAAGTGAATGGCTGAAGGGATTTTTAATATTTTAGAATAGAATTTTGCGGCTAGGAGGGAGAAGTGGACGGGGATGGGTGTAATGCCAAGTTCGATATGTAATTGCGCATTTGGAGCACCTTCTTCCTGTGCAAAAACACTGCGTCCGAAATCGTAATCCGAAAAACGGGCGGGGCTAGCGGGCAGGTGCGCTGGGTGTGGCCGGAGGGAATGCCGTTGGGGAGGAAGGGCTGCTAAGGAGGGAGGGCCGTTAAGGAGAGAGGGCCGTTAAGGAGAGAGGCAACTGCACGTGACATGGCCCCGGGGAACAATCGCCGGCGTGTCGTAATGAGCGGATTAATATCCTATTTCCCGTCGCTTTGGCCTCCCGGATGTCCGCCTTCGGCCCTTCCGCCTCTCAAGGCGAAACTTCCATTCGAATCTCAAGAGTTCCAACGCGAGTCTTCTTCTCAGACGCATGGGTAAATTAATTAGAGTGCAAACGACACAGAGTTATCCGCTTAGCCACACAATTTACTAATGTGGCCCAAAATAGCAAATAGATAGAACACGCAAGGACGCAATTCGGTGCAAAGCACGAAACAAATTGGCAAGGCGGAAGCGCCGCACTGCCCAACGCTGGTTAGCGAGTGATTAGATCATCCTCATGCCAAGCGAAGGCTGCGTTGGGAATAATTTACATTTACGTTACAACGAAGTTATAATTTACCAACTCGTCACGAGACAAAAATGAGGACGAGTATAAGCTCTTAATTCTAACATTGCTAATGGACCTTTCTCGTGAAAACTCGAAGGAAAAATCTCCTTTCATCACGGAATGATGGCTCAAATAAACCGATTTACCGACTCCATGCCGGTCGCTCAGAAAAGATCCCAGCTTGGTCCATCCAGTGAGGTTTTGAAGATTCATTCATGCATTCATGCATTCATTTGAAAAGGAAATGAGGTGTGGTTCACCCCATAAAGAACCATTCTTTATCAAAAAGCACAAAGGAACATAACCCCTTAATATTAATAATTTAAAAAATTGGACGTTAATAAGAATATTGTATAACTTAGACTGGAAAAATATGTAGTATTAAACGTCAAAATATGTACATAAATATGTAATGAAAACAGTAAGAATATGTAATAAATATGTAAAATCGGATATAATACGTAATATTAAAATTCTCTAATTAAAATCCATTTACATTTAAACAACTGCTCACTTTACATCATACAACTTTCTCGTCAGTAGTAAAAGCTTAATCTATTTTAATCCAGGTCCGTAGTTTAGCAGCCGGACTAATCGCAATAGAAGCCATCGCACAGACTGGCGAGATCTACGACCAGGAAACATACAGTGTAGGATCTTCATCGAAGTGTTACACGTCGGCAATTGCAAATTTTTCTCGGAAATTAAGGTTACAGATCACAAAATGCAGTGTCAATAATATTTTGGACACCCAGATTTCCCCAATAACGTAGGAAAAATACTGATTCAAAAAAATACAACTTTTCATAAAAAAATATGGAATTAAATTGAAGAAAATTGATAAAATAAGAAAATATATTGTGAAAACAGCAAAATATGTGAAATGTGTAATACAGAACTAAGTATGTAAAAATATGTAACGAAAAAATTCGATATTGTGTTAGGAGGGCGATGATTGGCCAAGATTACAATTTTGAGAACGGTAAGTGGAAAGACAAAAAATGTGTAATTACATGCAAACCCGGTCTGTAATTATAAGCATAAATAGAGACAATACATTCGTATTTCCATGAACAACCATTGTTTTTGTGTTTTTCCTCAATTCAAATTTAAGAAATGTTGGTCCTCCTTGATTGCGAGTCCAAGCGTTCATTAAGCACTTAAACCCCACTGTTCTTTCAAAGGTTTCTGTTGATGGAACGACCAAACGTTAAACATTGGCTAGTTCCCCGGAAGAGTAACTTAGCTCATTTAATTGTACGAGGAAGAAAAGAAATAACGTTGACGCCGCACTGCTGATCAGTTGAATTAATACATTGTTACTAGCTGAATACGGCATCTCTGGCGCTTTAAACTGTTTTAAAAATATTGTTTAATATTTTGTTGAAATACAATATAAGTTGAAAATACCTACAATCCAAGTTCTAAATTAAAAGAAAATTTAAACATACAATTGTCTGCAGTTTCATCCTGGAGCTGAGTAATTCGTGAAAATGTGTATATTAAGAATTAAAATAAAATAATAAAGAAATTACAGAAATTTTTTAATCACAGTTCTTCTTGACGGATCATTTCAGGCTACGGCCACCACCCACTCAGGAATACAGTGTTCGAGAACCGAATCAAAACGCTCCCAGAAGAGTTGTTCTGAAGAGAACGTTCTTTCAGGGTATTATCAAGCGTCTTTTTAAAGAAAATTTGTAATTTTTGCAAAATCATATTTCACAAAATAGTTTCATTCTTATATGTTTATATTACAATGTATTTTTCCACTTGAAATTATCGTAGAAAAGGGGATTATCCCATTAGCAAAATCGTTTATGATACACAACAAAAATACTCTACAAAACGATATTAATCATAAGGGATAGAAACAGACCAACGACTTTTTCCTTCCGAGAGACCACAAGCCTTCCCAGCATACTGTAAACAGCGGCGTCCGGGTGACGACTCTAGCGTCCTGTGTTATTCATTGCCTGGGTGCCGTCTCACAGGCGTCACGTTTTACAGCTATGCAAGTAAATCGCTGCAGGCGGTCCCTTGGCATGCTGATGGCCATTGACAGGCGAGGAAGAGCGCGAGGCCGTTTCTATGAGTAAAGCCATGAACAACTTTTTTCCAACAAATTTTTATTTTGCGTGGCATTGGTCTTGCAAGCGAGTCAAACATGATACTGCTACTTCAAAATTACCCAACATAGCTTGCCTTCATATCGAAGGTACACTAACATAGAAAATAATTCTAACTCAGGAAATGAAGTACAATACATCTCATTATTGAACAACTAAAGAAATTAACATGCAATTTACACTGGTTTAATTGCACTGTCTGAGATAGCTGACTTAACGTCATTATGTCCTAATAAGTAACTCTTCATTTAGCGTTTGAAAATATTCGAACACGTAACATTTCTGTAATCTATTTAATTTATTAACAGAAGGAACTTTTATAAAAAGGTCCGTTCCTCACATTATTCTGTAAAATTTTTGTTAGTCTTACGAATTATGACCTAAGGATTCATGCCAGAAAAGCTGTAATTGTAGAAGTTCACAGAGTTCACCACAGATTGTGCCTTAAAACACCCTAAAACATGTTTATCCATTTGTTTTTTTAGAATGTACTAAAATGCTCTGCCTAAAAATAATGTCTATCTACTTGCCTCATTTAGAGGAATCAAATGAGCTATTGATTACCTTGGTGCCGCAAGTCGTTCCAAACAAGTTTTAGCTGCTGAAAATACGCACGTTTTTTGCCAAATAACTTTGAATATTCTGAAGAATTGACTCGCAAACAAATCATCAGTTCCCCACCAGGAGACCCAAGACGCGCCGAAAGACACCTCAATTGTCTCCATTGGAGGACAGAAAGGGAGCTAACTGTGAGTGACAGAATAGACAGGCAGATTGACAGGCAGTTTGACAGATAGTCTGACAGACTGACGGAGGTTACTCAATACTATATAACGAGCCAAAATGTATTACTGAATTTTCTGTTTTCCAGTAATGAACCGCTATTTTTCTTTTTTTTCTGGGGGGGGGGGGGCTAAGTCGCTGTAAGTACGAAAGTTCTAGCAAAAACTATGTAACGAAAAGTGAAAGAGGACTAGCTGGGAAGCGGATGTGAGGGGCACCCTATGCAGGATGTAGTCGGGCGACTCCCTTACCCCTTCCGAAATAGGATGCACGATGCAGTCGGGCTACGCCTTTTAAGGTTACGAAAAGTAAAAGAATATGGGCTGGAGAAGCGGGGGTGAGGGTAAACTGATTGCGGGTTGCAATCTGGCGATTCCCGCAATCCTTCCGAAACACAGGATGAACGAAACGGAACGCAGTGCGGCTGTGCCTTCTCAGTCCACTTAAAGTGAAAGGGGATTAGCTGGGAATGGTGGATAAACTGTTCATCCTGTTACTGCGCCATTTTCAACTATTCTTCTGGTTAATAGGCGAGGGAATGCTGATCGCGGGATGCAGTCGGGCGATCCCCGAGCGCGCGCTCGCTCGACGGCGCGTCGCGGAGCGTTTTCCTTGTTTTCTCTGTGTGTAGTGGCAGCGCCGGAGCAAAGGTCGACGGGAGCGACGACGA
Organism: Acheta domesticus; assembly: GCA_031308135.1. Taxonomy (NCBI): domain Eukaryota; kingdom Metazoa; phylum Arthropoda; class Insecta; order Orthoptera; family Gryllidae; genus Acheta; species Acheta domesticus. The sequence goes on along the minus strand of JAHLJT010004567.1, from coordinate 9,706,526 downwards.
GAGCTCGCCCTCTTTCGGAAAGACGCCACCTCGCCAGCCTCGCTACTCCGCTCTCCGATTTTTGGGCCAACCACGTTACAAGACGTATCTTGAACGTGGCTGGCCAAAACTCGAAGAGCGGAGTAGCGAGCTTTTGATTATAGTACGGTTCTTCTATCTCTGCCCCTCAAACCCCTATGGCCACGGTGGAATATCACACGGCATCTGGCATCTTTCTCCCTCGTGGCGCTAGAAGTCGCATGATACGGTCGCGATCGTGCGATATCTGGCGGCAGGAGTGAGAACGTCGCGAAATACCGTGACATATTCTATTGTGACGGGCCTTGAGGGGCAAAGTTAGAAAATTCGCTGTATACGTAATTCCGAGGATTGCATGCCAATTTGTTCAAAGTGTCGTCTTGAAACTCAACTCTATAGAATGCAATGAATTGCTATGGGCAATTTCTCTCAAATTATAACGTACAAATAAACTAATGTGCCAAATATTTTTTGTAGAATAAATGCTAATAAAACTGGTTGGAAGAAAATACTGCTTGCATTGCTGAAGTAGCTACGTACAACTGCAGCGGGAGTGAGGTGCTCACTTTCTCAATGAAGTTCCAGAAACGAAGTAGTATTTGTGATCACGCAGATTGTTCAGCCGTCTACAATGAAAGTAAAAGAAAAAGGAAGTATGATTGGCACCTAACTTTTTTGTAGGTCATTAGCGACCACTATTGGATTTTAACGTTATGGTATCGACAAAGAAGAAACGATATGGTGATGATAGGGGGTGAAACGACGAACACATACAACCATGCCCGAGGTGGAACTGGAACCCACGACCCTTCGGTTGGAGATCGCTACGGCACTACTGCTTTAGCGATGTCGGCCACCAGGCCAGCACGTCTTAACTTTCTATCGACACAAATTGCTTGTACAGCAGTGTAAGTCTTTTAGTGTTAGTTTCACAAATAATGTAATTTAATAGTAATAACTAAAATTCATCGGATAACCGAAAAAAGGATCTGTCACTGCACCTACGTACAAGATTATCATGCGGTTGCCAGATTCTTGCCAGAATAACGAGGACACAAACTAAAGGTATTCCGGATACTACTTTACAGAAAAAATAAATTCCTAACAGCATGCACGACGACGCCGAGAGATATTCCAATGCGATTCGCTCTGTATCTGTCAGCCTGCTCTTTACAGCCGCTTTGATGCCTCCTATACTGCGATTTTCGTAACTTTGACCCTGACAGGAATCAGCTGTTGGCGGTTTCATCCAATAGGGAGTTTGAACGTCACCATTAGTGACGTCACTGTCGCGAAATATAAGCTCCCGATTGGATGACAGCGAAACAGCTGATTCCTGTCAGGGGCAAAGCTAGGAAAATCGTAGTATAACTGTCCTGCGGCATCCCCAGGTCCCAAAGATTGAAGACGAATCATGAGATCTCGCTCCAACTTGGAAGACAGTTACACGGAAACGTCGAAATGGAACCTAAGTGATCGTAAAACACAAAAGGTGGTGAGTGGCAACAAATGCGCCATTTTGAGAATCTGTCGAGATAGAATTACTAAGATCCACAACACACACACACACACGCGCACACGCAGCACCACGCACGCACGCACGCGCGCACAAATATGCGCGCATGCACACACATACAAACAAGAGGCATGCCTGCGGTTGAGGCCTACCACGCCTATCCTTCACGACGTGGATAACCTGCCATCAATATGTTAAGACATTCGCCTCGTTCGATTACAAACGTAATTAAGAGCTTTTTGAGTACACCTCTAGCTTCTTTAAGATTGATTGACTGCTTCGTGTTTCCGGGCGCGTCAACTACTTATGTTATTAGTCCCGTAAGTGTAGTGCGTGTTTTTCTCGGGCGGTGGCGATGATCTTTTCCCCGCTGGATGGCGAGATCTGGCGCCGACCTACCGTCGACTAGCGGGGTTTTCCCCCTCAACCAGGTATCTCCCACCAGCGGGGCACCGCCCCAGACGGGACAAGTTGTAAGCTCCCGACCGGTCTCCCGGCATGTGTGGTACTGTATGTTAGTGTAAGTGCGTGTGTAAGAGGAGAAGATAAGACAAGAAAGAGGAATGAAAGATCGCGCGCGGTCCGTGGCCCATTTATTAGGGTACTGCTCCGGCATTCGCCTGGTGTTGTTTGGAGAAACCACTGAAAACTACCGTTCACAGTAGCCGGCCGCTAGAATTCTCCTCCAGGCAGTGACTGAATTCGCCCAAGGTGACAAGCTGACTAGCTGACTTCGAACATCCTGCCGCCGTAGGGACTGGAACCTAGGACCTCCCGGTGAGAGGGATTGTAGTGACATCAGGTTGATGCACTGAGCCATCTCTCCCGGTCTAGCTTCTTTAAGATCAACAGTGATAACCTCGACTATGTCATAAACACATGAACAGCACTGGCGTTCTGGAACACTACAAGAATAATCGAACAGACGTGAGCATAACCTCAATCTCCAACTAGAAAACAAATGACAGCTCATCGCACAACGCTCCGCGCAACGACATTGTCGTAGTACTTGGCCCGCGGATGCAGAGGCCACGACATTTTAGGAGATATACTGCGATTTTTCTAAGGGCTCTCAAGATAACTCAAATCCCATCTTCGCGATGGAATATGTCACGGCATTTCGCGTCTTTTCTCGGTCTTGCCGGTAGAAGTCGCATGATCGCAAGCACTGCTTCATACGGTCGCGATTGTGCGAAATCTAGCGGAACGACTGAGAAAGACGCGAAATGCCGTGACATATTCCATCGCGAAGATGGGATTTGAGTTATCTTGAGAGCTCTTCTTAGAAAAATCGCAGCATAATAGAAACGGTTCAAGAAAAGCGTGCACGGGGGAAGAATGCATTAATTTTACTAAGGAGATATTGCTCTCTCGCGAAAAGAAGAACTCGTTAAAAGTGTTAGCACATGCTTAATGAAGAAAGATGAAACAACCCGACCGTCGAATAAGGCGGTATGGCAAGTCGCTTTTCAGTTAATACGCCCGGAGTGGTTAATACCACTCTGGAGCAAATTACATTATCGATTACCGCAGAATCGCCCTCAGTTCCCTTCCCTCTCCTCCTCAAAGCTCTACTTCAATTCCTCGTTACGTAAATAACTACCTAATAAATAATTTAATGACGATTGTATTTTAGAAAAATAATTTACACATTTTGGTGAAATACCTGACGGCAGATGAACCTAAAGACGTTTCCTTCATATATCATACGGCCGACTACTTGTAAGCGAAAAACGACCGACATATCGACTTGTTTGAAACGCTGACTCAACATTCGTAAAAGTCTGAAGAATGTTTACGCCGTTTCACGTAAAGTACTGACGCCATTTCTGACTAAAATTCACCTTCTTTGCAAAAGGAGTTCTGAAAAGTAAATCCTGCGTCCTTTATCAGCTGCCCGCATCTTCATCCCGTGCGGGAATCGCCCAACTACAGCCTAAGTTCAGTTTTTCCTCTCCCCCGCATACTGGCTAATCCCCTTTCACTTTTCATTACCTGAGAAAGCATAACCCGACTTCATCCCGTTCATCTGGTGTTTCCACGGAGTAAATATTTTCGTCAAGTTAGTATTCATAAGTAGTGCATATAGATGTTATCGCACCAATCCAGAGAGAACATCGAACACACGTGAACGTGACAGAATCTTCGGAATTGAGCATGTTAAGTCAGCGAAGCAAGAGATGCTCGTGGGAGGTGGTTTCAAGTTTTATTTCCACAAACGTTTAAGCGGAGGTTTTCAACGCTCTAAAAGGATACCCAAATGTTTCTTGAAATCTGAAGTAGATCAAATATAATCGGACAATGTGGTTCTAAACAGACGTAGAAACGCAGGGAAACGTAGAAATAAATCCTCATCCTAAGGAGGGAAAGAGAACGAGATGGGAGTCTGCCTATCCCTTTCTGAGGAGGTAATTAAACGGATTAGGAAAAGCTGACGGCGGGACACAGTCTCTATTCGCCCCATATACGAAAGGCTGACGACTTCCAGCGAAAGAGATCGACATATCTACTTGTTTGAAAAGCAACCGTAAAAGTCTCAAGTAGATTTGTAAAACATTGACGCCAGTGCTCACTTTACATTCGCATTCTTTGCAACAGAGATTCTGAAAAGTAAATCGTGCGTCCGTTATCAGCTGCACGTTTCTTCATCTCAAGCGGTGGGCGAGTTTTCCGTGTTCCCCGAGAGCGGCTGTCAGAGCTGAGGACTCGGCATCCGTTCTCATGCAGGCGGGGTGGACGAAACGTATAAATTGCAGGTGGATAGTACCGTGGGTGGGAGAGTAATGTATTTTTTTTGTTTTGAAGTTTTCTTAAAGAAAAACAAGATAACCATTTAAAATGTGCAGTTTATTCAACATTTTTGAATAATAATTAAATTTGTTCAAAGAAAGAAAGCTTCCAACAAGGTGACAATTATTTTTAATTAATAACTTATATAAGCACACTAATGATTTATTTCTAAACATTTTTCACTTGCCAGCGACCGTAGGAATCACTTCTACATCCGTTTTTAAACTTTTCGGGTACGCGGTTAAATTCAACGTTCTCGGAGGCTGCGGCGTGCTCTTCTTTCGCTCTTGACTGAAACATTCGTCAGTTTTGTCATTCCCTCGTTTACCTCGGAACCCTCGAACAATAAACAGGTCCAATATCTCTTCTTTTGGATACAACGGGACACATTTTGGATACAACATGTTTTTGGTCGATTTCGAAAATAATTCCTTCAGTTCGATGGTGTAATACATCTGTTTAATTGGACATTTTGACCCCAATTTTTGGAGTAGGCAGCGAAAAACCAGGCTCGTTACTTGGCTTTGAAATGGTCGTGTCTGATGAACAAAAACTTAAATTTTGATTCTAAAAAAAACATGCGTTAAATAGTAGAAAATAAGCATTCACACGTTGACACCATATACTTACCAATTATCAACTGGGTATACATCTGCATTAAAAAAATCATGAGTATCTGATAAAAGTTAATTTACCACTCATTTTGTTCAATCACCAGTTATCTGTTACCGTTGTTTTTATTTACAAATAAATAATACCTAACTTTTTTCAATATATTTGAAAGCTCGAGGCCAAATGATCCTTTGATGCGATATTTGTGGTGCCTTAAGTAAATCAACCTTGAGCCTCCTAAGTTGGCAGCAAATCTTGATTAAGATGCGTTTACTTGCAAAGCGATGTGTACGCCCCCGTCCACGACCCACGTTCTTATGAAAGAGCTCAACGCTTATTTATGTAGGTTAGACCAACGGTGTCTCTGGCAGGTGGGAGAACACGTCCTCTATTATTTTCAAGAACTTCCAGTACTTTTATTCTAATTTCATTTTTTTTATTTAAGGTCGCATCAACTACTAGGTCATTATCGACTACTATTGGATGTAACGTTATGGAATGAGGATGGAACGATTGATGATGATGATGATGATGATGATGATAAGGTGTGAAAGGTCGAACACATACAACCATGCCCGAGGCGGGACTCGAACCCGCGACCCACGGTCCAAGATCACTACGCCACTACTGCTTTAGCAATCTTGGCCACGGGGCAGACTAATTTCATTTTTTACTAAAGGTTTTCAATACAACACTTTAACGATAGTATTTATTCGTAATACAACATTCAGTCTGTGAAATGATAATATAAGGTTTACAAAATTGTTTTGACGTCCTTCATTAGACAAATAGCCAAACATTCGCGGGAAAGAAAATATATATAATGAATATACTCTTCTCAGCTGGCGAATAGACGTAAGAGTAGCTTCGCGAGCTTCATTTCCAATCAGAGCTAACCATCAAAGCAACTGCCTCCCACGGTCACTGCTGTACCCGTCGCCGCCTTCGTCTCCGCGGCTGCCGTCGCTTTCAACATTTATTGTCACAGTATATTATTAAATTCAAGAAGAGCAACATCATTTGGTCTTTTTTACGTGCAAATTGTTAACTTAAGACGATAAACAAAATGGTCGTGGCTTATCCTTAAATTCCAGAGTTCCACATTTCCTTTGCTGGCTTCCCCAAACTATTTAGATGACACGCGACGTCCGTCGACTGACAGTTTTTTGCAGAAAGGCGGCGTCAAATTACATTTGTAGGAAACACCTCATGGCGCATCAATTGTAAGAATACCGCCAACCTTAACGTCATCGATTTCATGTTAAATTCTGTAGAAAGCCAGGGAGATTTGTACGTGAAATTAAGGGTTTTAAAAAGTTGAATCAGAATCAAACACGTTTTTCTGTCAGTTGACAAATTACTCACCGACATTGAAGACATTCTCCGAAATCTCTAAAATAATTAAACCCCTATCCCTAACAATAAGTCCTGATAGATTCTGATCACGCCGCGTTCTACCATCCCTCTACTTTTTTTCTTTTCGAAGTCATTTCTAACCTCATTTTTCACTACAGAACTCCAAGTTTTACGCAGACAATTGGAAATGTTTTTCACTTCCCTTAGCTTAGCATAATGTTCCCTTACTCAAGCGAGTTTTGAGATCCATTTCGTGGCAAGAAAAAAGTGTACTGAATAACTACTTTCGACCAAAAATTAAAGCTTCTTGTCAAAATGTGTTGCAGATCTACAAGATAGCTGAAGAGTAAACAGTGCAAGAATGTTCGAAGAGATAAAGATAAATGCTTATGTCACAGACGGACTTTGTCTCAACGCACACCAGTCAGAAACTTAGAGCTCGTCCCAGCTGGGGCAGTGCCTCGCTGGAGCGAGGTTTCTTGATGGGGAAAACCTCGCACGTCGACTTGTAGGTCGGCGCCGGATCTCGCCATTCCATGAGGGATGATTGATTGATTCGTGTTTCCGGGCGCGTCAACTGCTAAGGTCATTAGTCCCGCAAGTGTAGCGCTTGATATTTCTCGGGAGGTGGCGATGATCTTTTCCCCGCTGAATGGCGAGATCTGGCGCCGACCTACCGTCGACTAGCGGGGTTTTCCTCTCAACCAGGCATCTCCCACCAGCGGGGCACCGCCCCACACGGGACAAGCTGTAAGCTCCCGACCGGCCTCCCGGCATGTGTGGTAGTGTAGTGCATGTTCGTGTAAGGGGGTAGGAGAGGATAGTACCAGGAAGAGGAAGGAAAGATCGGCGTGGCCCGTTTGTTAGGGCTACTGCTCCGGTATTCGCCTGGTGTTGATCGGAGAAGCCACGAAAAACTACCAATCAGAGGAGCCGGCCTCTAGAATTCTCTTCCAGACAGCGAATGACTTCGACCTAGCCGACATGTGTCGATAATCCTGCCGCCGTCGGGACTCGAACCTAGGACCTCCCGTTCAGAGGGACTGCAGTCACATCAGATTGATGCACTGAGCCATCTCTCCCGGTATTCTATGAGGGAGAACATCTCCAAAACATACTTGTCACCTCCCGTGATAATCCCGAGTACTTACACCTCTCATGATTAAAAACGCACTACACTTACAGCACCAACGACCACAGAAGTTGAGGCGCTCGGACACACGAAATAATCAACCTTATCGAGACGCTGTCTCGCGTCGACTGAGTGTGACCTCTCCGAAATCGTATGAGTTCATAAACTTAACCCATGCAAATCATTAAATTACACACTATCATTTTCCTTTTGTAATATGATAACATTTATTTGCCAAAATTCCGTTAAGTGTACAAGAATTTAAAATTGCAAGCAGATAAACTTTTATGATAAATGCATGAAAATTGTTTTTCTCGTGGATTGTGAAATAGAAATATACACTTACATATGAGGAATTACAATGTCAATAATAGTAATTGGCATAGCAAGTTTCAAAGGAAAATTATATGCGGAACCGCTGTTTTAATTGTAACGCTAGCGAATCCGTAACTTGCGAGCGTGTTATTGTTGTCATTTGTTTCTTGAAAGTGCTTATTGCGGGACGCCCTCTTCTTGACGGACAATCTTGTTTTCATCCATTCTATAATACGTTATTTACAACCACCGAACGCCTCAAATTTAACTGAACATATTGTTCGCCTTTGGAAGAATATTAAAAAAATTAACAATTCACCACTGCTTGAAAATAATAAGAAAACATTTGGAGCAACATAAAAACCAGTAAAGGCGAATTCCTTACCTGTATTTAAAAAACGCAACGGCCTAAACTAGTATAAAAAATAAGCTGACAACTGAGTATTAAAATTCCAGGAATAAAATTCTAGGGAAAATTCTAGTCTTCCCCAAACCCCACTGAAATGAAAAAATGCGAACTTACTAAAAATCTCACTATTAATAAATACCGCGCGGAGCTGTTGTATCCCGTAAAGTGTTCGGAGGCTAGAACTGTACCGGCCTTCCCACGCCTTGCTAGGCTGCGCTAGGAGGGTCACTAATTGTGACGTCAGTTGTGAGTCAAAGGCGCGTGTGAGTGAATCAGAAGCGTTCACTTGCGGTGTTATCGTCCTAGCTTTCTTTGTGGAAGCAGCAGGCGGCTAAAGGGTCTTTTGTGTCCTTCACACGAAACTACTTCTTTAAATAAATGAAAAAAATAATCACAGAAAAAATTCAGTGTCCGGCAGTAAGAAAGTTTGCTGCAAGAGTTCTTTAGATTTCAGGAATGACCTGGCCTTCATCGCATACCCTGAAAAATCACAGACCTGCAAGCTGTTTTCTCCTCAGGGTTACGTGCAATACTTCAACATCGACAAATAAAATAGAACGGATCCTTCTGTTAGTCTCGACCGTGGGTACCAAATTACAGCAGAGTGTTCCACTGCACTCAATGTTTAAAATACAAATAACTAGTGATTGAGTGAAACATCCCGTGTACGGTAGTTACGAAAATGTTCAAAGAGATAAAATGTTTCGTTTGCCTTTTTCATTGAGTGGGTCAAATTTACAATGGCCCACAAAGTTTCTATTGAAACTGTTGAGTGAAATACACAAGATTTCACGAACCATAGTATACCATTATGTGGGGTTACGAGGGTTAATTTTCGGGACAATTTAGAAACACATTACCTTTTGTTAATAGAGGGACGCGCCCCGATGAAGTTGCAGCGAGCATAAACATTTCAATTATATGGAGATATATTCAATAGTTGCATCTAATAGAAAACAAGAGAGCCATTGCTGAAAAGACAGTTTTCTTAGAACTTTTTCTGGGTGCTGGAGAAGGAAAATTGATCATAATGTTAATAGGATTATTATTTTACGAATAACTCTTCGCGAAGTTTAAGAAAAATACTTTTTAATCAAAAGATATTCATCTGGATCTTCGAACATCTTAACAAAAAATCTTGGTTGTGCAAGAGGTCCATTTTGGAACCGAACAATGACCACATAAATATTAATGCGAAAATCCTTCAAAAATGTATGGAGAAATAATTGTACAAATCATAATAAGTGATAATTACATATTGATACAATGTACCATTGCCAGACAGTCCACTATTCAGTGGAACATTTAAACATTAGTGTGAGTGAGCTTCATCGTAAGACACAGCCAAAAACGGAATACCCATCATATTACTTAGAAATATAAGCCTACCGAAATATTATAATGTACTTCGTTTGAAAGTCACTGCATTACAACGAAATATATTCCGAAGGAATTCTAATAACACCCACACACTACTTTTAGTTCCACTGACTGCAGGTCACCGATACAGTATATTTCAAAGTCAATAAAGCACAAGGAGAGACTTCTTTAAACGTTAAGAGTAGATTCTTACAAAACTTGCTTTAGTAATAAGTATTAGTAATAGCATACCCTCGAGTGAGCGATTTCACAGAAGTATTGATCACTGCTCCTGAACGTAAACCAAAAACATAGCGTATAAAGAACGTTATTATAGGTTTCACCGTAATATTAATGTTAAAAAAATCAAATAATTATTCTCATCCTTTATTTCTACATCTTTAAATTATTCTGCCTAAATGAATTTAAGACTACACAAACCAAGTATACGAATAGATCTAGTTTTGAAGAATTTGGCATCAGTCAAACTATGCGTCACCTCCCGCTCCATATCCGACCATTTCACTCCTGAACCTTCAAGTGTTGAGCTGTGACCTCCCTTCCCGCTTCGCGCGTAATTGGACGGTGTTATGCATCAACCGACTATGCGACATCATACAAGTTCTGAGAGAATCGTGTTCAAAGGTTTTATTACATTGTCAGCTCCAAAAACTGCAATTTAATCATTTCATTCATTGAAGCGCCTAACTACACAAACATGAGTGGAATATCTGGCGCTTGCCAGCATAATGTGAATTCAAGAACAGCAGATTTAAAGATCTAGGATTGTAGAGCCGGTTTTTGCGAAACATAAAATCCCTGATATGACTGATGGCGTTTATATTTTTCGTTAATTATAAGGCTATTTTTACAGATTCGGCGCCAAAATTTTGCGTACACTTAGAACATGGTCCAATGCAACCGATGGCGTCCATATCTCATTTTTTTTCAAAAATGGCGCTTAGCCGGTTGATGCATAACATCGTCCAATTCGTCCAGACGGCGGCCTGACTGAGCGGAGGCCCCAGCTGAACTCGCGGCCGCCGCAGCTGTCCTGGGCGGAGGTCACACTGGAGACGATTTTGGACGAATGTCGGCCAAATGTCGGACGGACAAAACCAAACTAAACAGATCTTCGTCCGAAAGCCGATGTTTTCGGATGTCGTCGGAAGAGCTCGTTCGAGATCTCTACGCCCATTTCCGTCCGGTTCCGTTCCGTTCCATTTCCGGCCATCACGTGTTTGAACGAATTCGGAACGTCGTCAGCCAAAACGGCAAACCGAAATTTCAGGCAAAGTCGTCTCCTCTGGGACCACCGCCCGGACGCATGTTTCGAATTTGCACTAGACTTGTGCACGGGGTTTATTTTAGAGCCCCCTGATTGGACAGTGAGGCAGCGCATGAAACGCAAGCGAGACATCTCTCTGAAACAGATACTCTTTGAAGAGACAGACACAGCTGGTGCATTCGAAAAGAGTAGTGTCACGGCGCTTGTGAGAATACTAAGTTTATGAAAGTTGGTTAATGTAGAAAAAGAGTTTGCGGCTGAATTTTCAACTGGGAGGTGTGACATAAATGAGACATATCCGTCTGTCTCTTCAAAGTGTACGTGTTTCAGAGAAATGTGTCGCTTGCGTTTCGTGCGCCGCCTCACTGTCCAATCAAGGAGTTCTAAAATAAGTCCCATGCACAAATCTAGTACAAATTCAAAACATGCGCCCAGGACAGCTGCGGGGGCAGCGCGTCCAGACAGCTGGGGGCTCCGTTCGGTGACGCCGCCGCCGCCGCCGCCGCCGCCGCCGCCGCCGCCGCCGGCAAAAGCCACGCGACGACAAACAGCTGAGGTGAAAAAACACGCGTCTGAGGCAACGGCGGCGGCGGCGGCGCGGCGGCCAAGGACGGAGCCCCGGCTCCTCGGACGCACATCAGCGGCCACTCGGCCTGTCGTCGCTTGCGCTCTCAACGCCGCCGCCGCCTTTGAGCAGGGCGATGCCTGGCAAGGCGACACTTCCTCGCAAAGTACACCGCGCTTTTTCTAACTCTGCCCCTCAATCTCCTAGGGCCACGATGGAATATCACACGGCATTTCGCTTCTTTTTCCATCGAACCGCTAGAAGTCGCATGATCGCAAGTTCTGCTTGATACGGTCACGCGATATCTGGCGGCACGACTGAGAGCGTCACGAAAAACCGTGACGTATTCCATCGTGAAGACGGGCCTTGAGGGGTAAAGTTAGAAAAATCGCAGTATAGCTCCCACAGTAGGCATCTGAAGGAGTCCAGTGGGGCCAAAAGTAAGAACGCAAATTATTAGTCTCTCGTCATCTATTTCATCGACACATTAACGCAATAATTCTGTCTTCATGCACAAACTAATGTTAAAAATATATAAACTAGACGTTCTGCAACAGAACGTAGTTTTTCGCCTCACTCATGGTTACGGAAATAATACCGCAAATTTAGTCTACTTTAACGAACTTCAGCAATCAATAGTAATACTCATTACCAATCGCAGTGCATTACGCTGAAATCTCAAGCTAATACACTAGAAAGTCGTAATTCGACAATCCGAAACACCATTCATTCACCAGAAACACCTCCCTGCAATGAGAAGTTATTCTAAGAAATTCAGACCCGTGTCACGGCATTCCCACTGAACGAAACATAACCTGATAACTCCTGAAAGATTCTAGCAAAATAAGTGTGTCAAATCCGAATCTGCTATTTCGAACATGTGCAAAATTACACGAAACTACTAATATTTTTTTAAAAGTACACGAACTTTTTTAAAAATATTGTTTTTTAGAACAGATTTTATTTAACAAAAAATCTCTTATCAACTTTGTGCTTTTGCAATGTTAATTTGTTGTAGTTGTCTGCAATTTCCGAAAATTCGCCGAAAATGGAACCAACACCACTTTCTTGACTGTTCTTTGCGACTTATGAGAAAAAAAGAAAAATTTGAAGCCGTTTAGTGAAAATATTTTTTTTATTTGCTTAAAAATTCCCTCTGTTTGAAGCAAAATTACGCAAAAACATTCATAACTAGGGTGAAACGCAGGTAGGAAATTTTAATAGTATAAGCTGTGAAGGAAGGGTAGAGTAGTTTTAATTGTAGAACATACACCCACACATTGTAGTATATTAAAGTTAAAAGCAAAACCACTGTGCAGAGAGAAAGGCTGGGAATTTCATGTAGATGAAAGGGAAGATTATGGCCGGAGAAACAAAGAGAATATTGTGCCTTTTGGAAGTAAAACAAAACAAAAAATCCGAAGGAATGGTGAAAGAATAAGAATGTCTTATATTTCAATAAACATATTATAAATTTAATATTATAGATAACACGGACATAAAATTAGCTGAATTCCAAGAATACTGTTCTAAAAATAATTTTTAAAAATATTTTAGAAACTACATAATCCGACTGTGAATAAAACAAAAAATAAAATGTTGACCCATTTGTACTATCTTAGGAAGTCATGAGTAGTACTGATCAACTGTCACTGTCGTACGCCTGTATTAGCCTGTAATTGCCTCAATAGTAGGAACGCCCTCAACCGATAATAAATACAATTTATACAATTGTATTATCGATTTAAGATTATAACTTTCACTTAAAACATAAAATTTTCACATTCGTCATTAAGGCATTTCATAAGAGGTTTTTGCAAGGTTTTTCAAATGGTCAATTTTACAGACTCAAACACCACAACAATAAGCCACATTGTACAAATTACTTCTTCATTCATATATTCTGTACTTATTTACAAAAAAAAACTATTTCTAAGAAAGATAATACTTCTATGTTGAAAGAACAAGTTGATCAAGAATATAGTACTTAATTCTTTTTCTGGAGAGACTTATTTACGATATGCTTGGCAAGCAAAACACTGCGGAGAATGAAGTGATACGGTTTTTATGAGCTATTTCGCGCCCTTTCTATCGTTTTCTCCCTAAAAAGAGAGCTATTGTGAAGAGAAAATATATTACAAGGTGAGTGCAGAGTTGAAATTCATCGTACAGCAATACAGCTTTGATACGTCGTTTGCGCTCTCATTTATCTTACTACGTGATGTTTTCGCATGCACAATTTGAAGATTTTGTCTTGCTACTTACAATGACCCATTTTTTTTATCTTAACTCGCTTAATTATGTTATGATTTTTCACTGGCGGATTCTCAGCATGGGATGGAGGAATGTCTTCCTCAAACATTCTCATATTTTGAATGTAAATTTTTTGCTGTGTTATCTGAGGGAAAATGTATAAATTCGTAGTTCTTAGTTATCAGGTAATTGACTGTGATCGAATTTCAACTGCGCGCACTCTGTAATGGACCCGTATAGCTTTAAGGAATTCTGAGCGTTTCCTCTTGTGCAGTGAGTGTCGATATCACACGCCACAAGCAAGAACGTTTTTAATGCAGTTCTACGGCCTGAGGGGAGAAGTTCCTCCTGTAAACCGGTGTCTCTTGTCGGCTATTTTATTCAACTCAGGGCGCCTGCCGAGCGCGCACAGGTGCAAGGTCAGGACGTAGGCAATGAGAGGATGTAATCTCCATTAAAACGCCATGGCGCATCCCGGTTAACACGATGCGAACAAATACAAATTATTCCGTGTTTTTCATGCGATACGAGTATTTTGTTAAATTTGAGGGATGGTCGTGTGCTATTAAAAATTTAGGTGGCAGAATTCAGACCCAGTGAAAAGGGCAAATCTAACCGACATATATCTCCCTCCCTTTCCCAAAACTAATGCGACAAAAATGGGAATTTACTATACAGAGGGTTTTGATATTCAGTCAGTGAAGAGTGTTGGAATAAAAAAAGGGTTGTTTTTCTCTCACTCCATTCACAACCTCGAGAGCTAGCTGTGCTGTACTCTTCTGAGCTCAGAAAATCACGGGAGCATCTTGATTGTTTGCTGAACTTAATACTTTTCGATAAAAAAATTTATATCGCATTGATATGACATGAAGTAAATCAATCGGAGTTTCTTGTGCGAAGCACAATGTATATATAAAGCAAACTCGACATATTTTGTCTAATTCAATTGACGTTGTATGTGCATTTAAATTACACATCTCAATAATTTGCAGTGAGTTTCATTAAATATACTAACATTTGCAATTGATTTATTTTCTTCTCTTAAGAAACGCACACGAGTCGCCACTGAGCTTTCTTTATTCTCTTACAGTTGAACGTAACGACAGAAAGTTTTTGAAAACATTTCACGACTTACGTCACCCGCCCTCTAAGCATATTCAAAAAATTTTAATATTTTCGAAATAAAAATCAATCAGAACTTCACTGTGCGTAATAAACTAATGATTTTTCTCCTTACAATTTGTATGAGAAAAAATAGCTGTCGGAGCTTTGTAATGGCGTAGGCTACGGTGTCACTCGATATTTTTATAATGTATGGCTGTAAACTGTAAATATGTTCTTGCGAATCGAATATTTTTGTTGCATTGTTCTTTGAGGAAGAGTTTCCGAGATAAACTTGTGTAGAGCATTTGATCTCCATGAGCACTAAATTAACTTTCCACTTTTCAGGATTGCCGAATTCGTCGACGACTTAAGATTGACGCAACATACGATTTACTGGTAAGAAAGTGTCATTTTCATGTGTTAAACTCTCATATTAGAACTCTTAGGGAATATCCATACAAATCTCCTACAATGACATACGAAGAGATTATCTGAAAGTTTCAGACGGCAGTTCCAATTTTATCAAAAATTTGGGTTAATGCTTTTACAATAAATAACATTTTCGTATTTTAGACAATTTGTTTACTGTGTACTATTTTAATATCCCCTTGTTTTGTTGTTTTTACGTTATTATAAAAAATCTCATTCAACGCTGCAGCAGTGAAAAGAAAACACATTCCTAAGTATGCCAAGTTAAATTGTAAAAATTCTGTACGTATACTATTAAAATTGTAAATACCGAATTGACCGAATACTGTACAGAAATGAAAATTAGACGAAGTGTGAGAAAGGCAATTCTGAAGTTTGGGGAATTAAATAGACAAGATAAGGAAGAAATACTACATTAGTCATAGCACACTCAACTCAGTACGTTTTGTATTTCTAACCACAGATCGTGACAATTCATCGTGAAAATGACAGGACAAAATAACAGTATACGTGTCATTGTTAAATAGAAAATTACAAATATTATCTACGGTATTGATTGCACAAGATAGCTGAAGTTTAAGCAGACGCTAGTTAACGTTCCTCAGTTTTACGTTTCGTCTATTTTGAAAACTTTATGCACACACACGTCATTCGCGATAACGTTGGACGATCACTAGAACACACAAAACGATTTTGTGTGTACAAACCGACACAGAAACGAGACAGTATTTGTTTAGTAGATACCCCTTCCAGCCGGAATAGAGAAAGCATGTTTACTAAACGCTCAATAACAATTAAGTCGCGGCCACATACTAGGGGAAATCCCCGTTTATGCGACAGAAGAAGTTCAAGGAATGTCTTCCTTTCCAGGATGTGGCTAAGCTGCTACACCTTCGTTCAGCCGCTCCTGTCATCGCGACTACAGTGGGTGAATTCCGTTTTTCACGGCGAGTAAATGATTTTCCGTAAACTTCATTGATAGATACGAGGTAATGTCATATCAATTTACGTGAATCATTAAGCGAAGATTTTTTTCTCGTTAATGTTTCTTTTCACTTATCACGATGTTAAGAACCCACTGGTACATAAAACATATTTTAGGAGGAAAATGTAGAGAAGCGTTGGAACCGAACTTCGGTCCAAGTTTTATTTCTAGCAATATATAACTCTCTATAATTTTACTCTCATGTTTATTAAATTAAACAGATGACGCACATCAGTCCGTTTTACAAATATTGATAAGAATAATAAACCTAACAAATGCCGTTCATTCTACCCCCAGAATGCACAACGCCGTTTGACACGAAGTGTTTGATAATTACAATGTGTATTTAGTTTCATTGTTAGAGATTAAAACAAATGTTGCAAAGTGTATTTGTCTCTGAAATGTACAGGCTCTGAAACTTCAAAATTAATTTACATTTACTCTTTCAGTTCAAACGAAAAGCTTATTATGTTTCAAAATACATATGAAAATTTGTTCATTTGTTTCTGGTCTACATGTTCTTCTAAACAATAAGAATTATACATCCAACTTAATTATTTAAGTATTAGCACGAATGCTGGAATTATTTGAACAATTTAATAATTTCATTACAAACATGCTTCACTAACTTGTTTTGCAACATGTCATGTCACAATATGTAAAAACACAGTCATTAGACAACGTCAACTAATATGAAGTCAATAAACTCATTTATTATAGTTTAAAATTTAAAACATGTTTTCAACACGATATAAAATGTAAGTAGTTTAGAAAACGATGAAATGTATTAAATAATTGGGACTGTAATGGATTCTGTACTAGACTAACTACTTAATGATGATCGTAGACCCAACATTCATTACCTATTTCTCTACTCCTACAAATAGCCAATTTAAAACGTAATATTTACTGAATAGACCTATCAAATAGGGTGCCATCACAGATAAGGCATTGTCACAAAGGATAGATGTTGTCCCGTCACGACGCATTATATCTGATGGTTTTTTTCCCTTCGCAAGTGTTTATACAGAACAGAATCTTTTGGATCTCACAGGAAACAACAGAAGATATTTGAAACAAGCAAATCCGAAAAACAGCTACCGGGTACAGCAAATATATAGATACATTTATCCAATACATGACCAGTTTAACTACAAAATTTATTTTTTTCACACGATTATTTCAATAAGACTGATTGTAAATACCTACACTATGTCAGAAACGGAGACACGCCTTGAGAAGAACAGTAAAATAGTTTAGAAGCTGGGAGTATTTCAGGACGACAGACCGTCGTTCGTTGAAATAGAAAAAGACACCATAAAGAAGCACGAGATAAAACAAACTACGCTAAGTGGTGTTTACGCAAACACCAGCACTGCAAGAAGGCGTTCCTCTGGCTCCTCCTCACGTGCTGCCCCGCGCCCGCACTTACCGTGGCCTGCAAACGCGGTCGCAGCGCGGTAGTCGCGACTGATCGGATGACGTCGGGTGGAGATCGCCTCCTCTTACGCCGCCTTGTCGCCGCGGCCGTCTCACATGACCGACTGGGCCCGGCACAGGCGCTCGCGGCGAGCGACCGCTCGGCGCCCACGACTCCTCTTCTGCGCATGCGCGCGCGCGCGCCAATCACCGCGCCCGACGTCACGCCCCGTCCCCCCTCCCTCCGAGGAACCGAGGTTGTTTGCGACGGAGCGCAAACGTGAGCGCGTAATTTGACTTGACGTGGCAGGCGGCTGGCGGACGATTAAATAACAACTAGAGGTGCTATTACAGCATGTACTTTCTCGCATCAGTAACAGTTACGTAAAATTATAATACCCCAATTTCTGCGCTTATTAACACAACTTAAACATCACTTGTAAAACTCATTACCAATCGTAGAGCATTGTGCACGAAAGTTTAATTAATTTAAAGGTAAAAATTCGACAATCCAAAAATCCGTTTCGTTCACCTACAAACACCGCCTAACAATGTGAAGTTATTCTGAGAAATTCAGACTACAGTGTCGCGGCCTTCCCATGGTTATTTGCAATGCGATAAATCATGAAAGATTCTAGCAAAAGAAATGCGGGGAATACGAATTTACAAATTCGAAAAATGTTGACGTTTGCCTACAACTACAGTATTGAAAAAAGCTTTTTTTAAAAAATAAATCAATTATTTAAACACGGCTTGAGATATAGTCATGTATAGAGGTATAGTCATCTTGAGTTACAGTCATGTAAAATTTTTCGAAAATGACAGTAGTTTTCCTGAAAATGTGTGAGAAATATAGGCAAGTTTTTAAACAATTACTTTATAAAAACGATTACAATGTTTTATTTGAAATATTTTCTGGTATGTAGCAAAGAACGATAAAAATTGTTGCTGGTTCCCATTTTCTCTGAATTTTCAACAATTGCCAAACATTTACTTTGCAAAAGTATAATATTGATGATAAAGACTTTTTTCTTAGATAAAATATGTTACAAAGAATTAGATCTTTAAATAAGGTCATCTACAAATTGTATTTATTGAAAAAACGAGTAACTTTCACGTAATTTCTACGTGAAGTTAAAGTAAATTGTGAAAAAATATGAAAACGGTTCCAAATGTTTTCCTCAGATAGAGTAAACGACGCTTAAGGAACGGTGTATGACTCATTTTTGTCTTTCTACTCCGCAATCAAATACATTCATCTAATGAGACGTGCCCTTCCATCTTCTACATCTTATTTCGTTCAAGCCACATGAAGACTTCGCGTTCTTAACTCCCTTAAGGCTTTCTACGTTCTCGGTATGCTTTTACTCTAAGTATATGTGCTGTTCTTCTTTATTGAATTCATCCATTATTTGAACAGGGTGTGATTGATGTTGGAGATTCTAGTAAATCAGTATACATTATAAGGTTACATTTCTGTTGTGTTTTGTTTGGCCCTTTTTCACTTGATTTAGATCTTATCACGTGCAATCGTCATACAAGAGAATCCCATTCATAAGATCCGCCAGAGTTAACACTGAAACGCCTTTGTCGCCAGCAAATATTTATTTACGTCTCCGAGCCCAAGGGTTGGAGCGACAAGAATAGAATATATTCTGAAAATATTCTATCATCTGGTACTAAGCATGAGGAAACTTTGTGGGCTTACGTCATCAAGAGAGTGTGAGGCCGGAGAGAGTGTCTTCTCAAAAATAGCTCCAAGTTCTTTTTTTAAGAGTTTGTTATTTATTAAAGTTATGTCCCTTATTGATACATTATTTAGTCAAATTCAGAATAATCCCACTGGCATTGCACAAAGCCTTCCGAATTTTCAACAAATTATGACAAAATTTAGAAATGACAATGAATGAATTTTTAAACACTTACATATCGCGACCTCAGAAACAAAGGGTGCTCTGTACATTTTTTGTCATTTTACAGGAGAGTATTTTCAAGTTTGCTGCTTGTGGTACGTCAACATTGCAATTAATGCAAAAAGACATTATATAGAATGAACAGACCATGGATATGTGCTCTAAAGATATTTATTGTTTATTGATGAGTTATATATTGTTATTGTCTTCAATACGGAGTTCGATATTCACTGCGTAAGTTACCTGGATCAAGAGGATCGTGGTTTCGAGGGAAAGACGAGAACAATTGAATTGTGCTACATGTTCTCTTGTGGAGGAAATCTAGGGAAATATGAAAAGGCAAACCGAGTCAAGTTGACTACTAGTTAATTAGTAAATAAGCCAATTTGAATCATTAAAAATACCTAAAAATACAATCATTATGTACCACAGGCGTTAACTGGTTCTAATGATGTCGGACGACGAAAAGTCCTTGGGCCAAAGGCCCTTGGCCTATTTGTCACCGCTCGGTCATTACAACCCTTGTAATGATGCGTAAATAACTATTTATTATTTATGATTAACGTACAAATTATTAAATATGTTTTAAAATTCTGAAACTGCAGATAGAACATTTGTTTCAAATTTAACTGTACAATTCACATCCTGAAGGTTCATATAATATAACTGTCTTAAAATACTCATCAACTGCAGACATCAATTTTATCATAAATTCTATGACCTTATCCTTCTCCCTTGATATTTTTTCTTCCCTTTTACGACAGTTGCTCCCCAGCGGATGTTTGGCAGGAGTGATACTGGTCTTTTGATCTGCCTGCTTTTGATTACTTTATCAGATTGATACAACTCCGAGGATTGTAAGGATTATGTCTGGTTTTGAATTAGCACTGTCAGCGAATCTAAACGATGACATTGAAGCAGGAACGTTTTGTTTGTAGGGACAACGTTGGCAATCATAAAGTTTAGTTTGGGTTTGAATGTCATAAAAGTCACTAAATGAAATCTGGATTAAAGAATAAGCTGATTTTTTATTGGACTCTAGAACAACTCTTATGAGGGAAACTGATGATCAACTTTCATTTTGTATTTGCTCTCGAACAACCTGAAAACGTATATCCAATTTGAAGTAATGTATATTTACATGTTTGTTCCATGTATTCCAATAATTCGGATCACATATTACTTTTACTATCGGTATTATTATATACTTACTAACGTTGCAAACATTACTAAAATGCTTTTACATTAATACTACAGTAAAACCTCATTAACACGAATTGCAAAGGACCGAAATTATTGGAGTTTGTGTTATAAAAATTTGTGTTTTCCGAGTATTATAAATAGAGACCGCAAAAATTTGTAGTATGACACGTCAAAATATGTACATAAATATGTATTGAAAATGGTAAGAATATGTAATAAATATGTAAAATCGGATATAATATGTAATATTAAAATACTCTTATTATAAAACTCATTTACATTAAATGAATTTATATTTATAAAAGAAACCTATAAAAATTTAAAATTAATACAAACGTTTTAAAAATCATTAGAAAAGCACAGGTTGATGTACACTTGACTTTATAACTTTCCCATCAGTAATAAACCCTTCACAAATTGTTATCCAGGAATGTAGTTTAGCAGACTAGACACAATAGAAAGCATCGTACTGACGAATTTTACGGCCAGCAAACAATCACTGCAGCATGGAATATTCTCATCGAAGTGTTACATGACGGTGATCGCCAAAGTTTCTTGGACGTTAAGGTTAAAGGTTGTCAAACGCGACGTCAATGATACTTTTCACACCAAAAGTGAGAATGATTTGTCGCTGACATGCACTTCCCGCCTTTGAGATAACTGAGGCAGGCGCGTCGGACTGCGAGAATATCCGACCGCGTCTTCACCGAAGCGTACCTCGAGTAGAGTACGCAGTAGCATGTAGTAATAATGTAGGAAAAATGCTTAATTTTTTTAAACAACTGCTTAATTTCATAAAAATATGCCCGAACATTGATAAAATAAAAAGAAATATTGAGAAAATAGCGAAATATGTAAATATAATATGTATAATATAGTGCCAAATATGTAAAAACATGTAATGAAAAAATTGGATATTGTCTTAGGAGGGCTATGATTCGCCAAGATTACAATTTTGAGAACGGTAAGTAGAAAGACAAAAAATATGTAATTACATAAAAATCCGGTCTCTGATTATAAATGTCCTAATTCCTCGCCGGAACCGAAGTTTTGTTAAGCGCGTTCATGCTAAGGAGGGATTACTGTATTATAAAACATAAGCCGCATCAAACTATATGTTTTAGAAAATGCATACTGTAATCAATAGATGTTTATATTACAGGTATCCTTAACTACAAACACCTCCACTCTTAACAAGAGTGCATAAATAAAGCAACCTCCTCATCTTTTATGAACTCTTTTTCTTTCTCGTCCTTAAGAAGGTACTTCTTAAGAAGAGAAAATTATGTAATGCTGCAGGGAAAACGGCGAATTTTCGGCAGAAAAACTCTTACTGCCGGGCCCTGGTAACAAAAAAGTGGATAATGTCCAAATTATAGTCAAATGATTTCTACATCCAATTTATTAGTGGAATGTCCTTTCACTAATGATCTCAAGAAAAAACGTAAATTTGATTCTGATACCCATGCTTTATTAAATTCTTCTTCGCAGTGTGACAAGCGTGACAAAATTATTACATTTCTATGAATTGCAAAATTAGAAAAATATATATTATATTTTCTTCCTTATTAAATATAATTAATATGATTGTAGTATTATGTTTCTATTTGTGAATGTTTTAATTTATTAAATTGCCGCTTTGAAACCTTGGCGTGGGCGTTAGCGCTTGCTTTGCCTCTGTTACATACATTAGTGCTTAAAAAATTATTCTTTGATTCAGAAATAAGTAAGTTGCGGATTTTTGCCTATTTCCTATTTTTTCCTTCCATGGAAAATGCAATCTTTTAGGTTACTTTATTCATTTTGAGGAATTTAGGAGTGTTTTAAGAGAATTTTATAGTGCCTATAAATGCCTGTTTCACTAATAAATGCCTATTTTGTGTTTAAGTGCCTAACTGTTGCCTATTTTCGTATTTATTGATCAAAACGCAAAAATCTTTAATAACAAATTAATCAAATATACGTGTTGTTTTCCCGCAAAGTACTGAGAAATCGAACAACTATCGAAAAATCTCTATTGCGTTTTTTTGCCACCAGAGCGCGGGTATTTTGTATTACAGACTCTTACTTGGATTTATTTAGAGGTGCGTTTCACACCAGCTGTTGTGGTTTCATCCAATCTGGAGCTTGAACGACACCTAGTGGCGTAACTGTAGTGACATAAA
Source organism: Acheta domesticus (assembly GCA_031308135.1). NCBI lineage: Eukaryota > Metazoa > Arthropoda > Insecta > Orthoptera > Gryllidae > Acheta > Acheta domesticus. The sequence continues at coordinate 9,683,695 of JAHLJT010004567.1, read as the reverse complement.
GGCTTCCGATTGGATCAGGGTTTATCACGTTTTCGCTTCGTAGCGCCAAGACCGATTCTCCCGGCCCTCAGCAGGCGGCCGGGGCCGAAGGGGAGCACTATACTTCGTTTTTTCTAACTTGCCCGATGGCTTTAGGAAATTATTAGACCTCCTGCTTTATAAAATGAATCTTTTTCATTAATTCGCGACCGTCCTTCTCAACGAGGCTCGTGGCCTCAGAAATGTGGTGACCACTGTTAAAAAGATTCATTTTATAAGGCAGGAAGTGTAATAATGACCTAATGTTATCGGCCAGGTAAAAAAAACGAAGTATATGAGAAATTCATGTGTCCAAACGCCAGGGTATGAGAAATTCGTCGGTCAGTGCACGCTGTCGCTTCTCGCTCTGCACTCAGGTGCTTTCGTCCGTAGACATCCGTGGAAGTTCGCAAGCGCAAATACCAAAACGGCCATTTTCATTGTCTACGGATAATTATTGTCGCTTCCCCTCACATTGGATAACAATAATTAAATAATTCGGTGAAGGAAATAATTTCAGTGAATACCCTTGAGAAAGGCTTGCGATAGTAACAATTACTGAATGTTGAATTGACATAAATATTATAAATGCATTTGTCTAAGAGTTGTAATACAAATTATTTCAAAAAGTACATACAAAAATCTTACGTACTATTAATTCTTTCTAGAGTGTTAAAATCGTTTTTCTCGCACAATGCGTTCAATATTTAGCACAAATGATTGAGCGTAACTTAACCTCAGGACATTTGCCAAGTTCTGATCTGTGAGAGAGTTCCTCAGTCTCGATTTACAAATTTTCATACGAGAAAAAAATTGCTCACAAACATACGTAGGCCCTGGGGAAAGTTTTTGTAAAAATGAAGTAGATCTTCCTTGTGCTGGAATTTGTCCTTCAAATTCGTATCATTTTGAAGATCTAATATTTCCAACTGTAAATCATTATTTATGCTGTCAACATTCACGGAAAATGGTAAAGCAAAAATATTGATCTCAAATTTTATATCAGAAATTTCATGAAATCTATTTCAAATTGGTTTTGCAACATACTATTGTTGATGAAGTGTTATTGTTGTCAGAAGCACTGAGTGGGAGTGCTTAGCGTCACTGCCTTACTACTGTATTGGTCTCCAGCAAAGTTCGGGGCAATGAAGTATTGCCCAAAAACTTCTTGTGAGGCAGAAAGAAGTTTCTCCCATTATAGAAATATTCTGGCAGGCAACCGACATCAGTTCTCTGGAAGGAAATTTAGAGGAATACATTGTGGTTCTGTCATTCTTATGAATGTTAATTGAAGTACTTATATATTGCTTGTATTGCTGAGTACTTGATTAATAAATTTATAGTGTCATTTTAAGTGCCTATTTTCGAATTTTAAGTGCCTATTTTGCTTGCCTATTTCTACTGTTTTTAGTGCCTATAAATCCGCAGCTTAGAAATAAGTAATATATATTCTACTAGTGGTTTCTCTCCCTTCCTATGTAAAAGATACATGCTCCATCTACAAGTAGGGTTTCTGCCATCTCTGTATGCAGTTTTACATAGAGAACCGTGGCTGGGACCCCGCTTGAAACCTCGCCCTGGCCAAATGATCTTGGCTGTCCGAGTGATGCCGTGTCGAAGGCTGTTGCCGACGTTTCGACCATCTTGTCGTGGTCTTTCTCATTTTTATCACTGGCAGACCAGCCCTGAGGAAGACCACGACAAGATGGTCGAAACGTGGGCAACACAGCCTACGATGTCACCTGGGCACCCAAGATCACTTGAATTGAATTGCCTTATTTTACGTGGCGACACTCAGGCTATGAGGCCTGCTCTTCCGCCGTGACAACGCAAATTTCCTTATGCTCCTTTTCCCAACTAGCGGAGAAAGAAGGTGTTACTTGGGCGTCGAAACAGGCGGTTTGCATTTAGTTCAGAGGCTTCATTGAGGCTTGAGGATCTTTTACATGCAGCAAATCTACTAACATGGAACAGCCGGCTTTATTTTCCCTCCGAAAGATTTTTTCGCCCATAAAAATCCACGGCTTAGATCGGGTTTGAACCCACGAACTTGGGCACAACAGTCCAATACTCTATATAGCGATTTTTCTAACTCTGCCTGTGAAGGCCTGTCGTCACAATGCAATATGTCACGGTATTTCGCGTCTTTCTCAGTCGCGCCGCTAGGTATCACATGATCGCGACCGTATCAAGCAGTGCTTTCTATCATGCCAGTCCTAGAGGCAGGGACGGAGAAAGACGCGAAATGCCGTGTGATATTCCATCGTGGCCATAGGGGCTCGAGAGGCAGAGTTAGAAAATTCGCTCTATAACCGTTACACCATCGACGCCAGTGACGTAGCTAGCGGGGGCAGGGGGGGGGGGCAAAATTAAGTGAGAAATAAAAAAGCACCCAATTTACACAATTCGACTGGCTTTTTATTTCTCGCTTAATTTTTCTGTCTGAGCAAATAGTATTCATTTGTTTTGTAAATAATAAACAACTTATAGGTTTCTGGAGTGTTTCTATGCTTCCATAATGCAAATATTTTGCCCAGAAATCAATTTTCCAAACCAACTTTTGAGTGTTTATTGCGGCTCAACCATTCAGAATATTCACGTAGTGTATTAGACAAAATATGCTTAGAATTGTCTTTAGAGCTTATTTTCGAAGTTTGGACGTTTCCTCCCCGGACACCGTGTATATCTTACACCGTGCTCTGGCCGCGGAAGCCTACGGCTCGGCCGTGGGCGTTGTCGGCGGCGCCGTGGGCGGCTGCGTTGGTTATCGCCCCGGGCGGGCGGCGCGGAGGGCGAGTTAGCGTAGTTAGCGCGCTCGTGCCCCGCCACATTAAAGGCCGGCGCCGCTCGTGCCGCCCCACTGGCCCAAGCGAATTCGCGCCTGCGCGGTGCGTGCTCCGCCAATGAGCGCGCCCCGCAACCGGGATGGGCCCAGGGCCGGATTTCCAAATACGCTCAGTAGGTATACTGCGATTTTCCTAACTTTGCCCCTGACAGAAATCAGCTGTTCACGGTTTCAGCCAATAGGGAGCTTGAACGTCACCATAGTGATGTCACTATCGCGAAATATACGCTCCTGATTGGATGGCAACGAAACAGCTGATTCCTGTCAGGGACAAAGTTACGAAAATCCCAGTATAGTTACTTTCAAATCTGATGACAAAATTACTTTAAAAAAAAAGCATGGCGGATCCTATACGGTGATCGAAAATGTGATGTGACGACCGTAAATCAGCTGTTGACGGTTTCGTCCAATCAGGAGCTTAAACGTCGCCACAGAGACGTCACCGTTGAACCTGTCGATTGAATGACACTGTGACAGTTGTTTAACGTCAAGTGCCAGGTTATAAAAATCCAAGGATACTGAGTATACAGTGACCTCCGCTCCTTTTTTTTTAACCTGCCTTGTTTAAAACCTTCATTGGGAGCCGATTACGAGGGACATCAAAATCATTTTCTGAACAGCTTTAATATAGTACACGATATCATCTATCGGCACAAACTACTTATAAGCAGGGCCGGATTTCTAAATAGGCTGAGTAGGCTGCAGTCTAGAGCGGCAAAGTTTTAGGGGCGGCAGTTTCGCAATTTGTTCAAATTGAACTCGTATCTTCAATTACATATAGTCAAACATAGACATGAGCATTAAAGTATAAAAATATGTTCAAAAAAAGTGATCTCTGATCTCCAAGAACTAATTAATTAAGTTCGAAGCCCATTTTATATTTCCAACGAATCTTGAAAGACTTTAGTGAAAAACAAGTAGAAGAACTAATGTTATTATGTAATTTATTGTGAAACCCATTAAAATTGTAATTTTATCTATCCTAAATGAAAGCTTTGTGCTAAATGTTTAATGTTTAAAAAAGATGAAAACACGAATAAACTCTACCGTTTGTTGTGTAAAACATAGGTATCATTGAACTATGAACAATGAAGGGGGCGGCAAATGGACTTTAGCCTGCAGGCGGCGTACTCTTAAATCCGGCCCTGGCTGGACCTTGTTACCGAACGGGGACGTTAGCGAGCCCCCTCTAACACACTCGCGCCAAATTAATGACCAGCGCGTTGAGCAAGGGAGGAAACGCAGCTAATTTATTAGCAATGCCATCGCGCGTACTAAACAAAATTAATTGAAAATTGCAAGAAGTGTGCATATTTCTAAAAAAAGCCGTTCCTGTTCCGTTTTAGGAAGGTGACATGTTCTTCAAAATTATTTTCTTTTTGGAAGGACAGTTTGTTTCATATTTAGTACACATAGTTGTTTCTTCAAACAGTTTCCGTTTCTTATTTTTTTGAAATCCATTGGTTGAAATGTCAATGGCAGATATTTTGTAACCGCGTTTATTAAACGCCTTGCATTAAAGAGAACACCAAAAATAGAAATATTTGTAAAACTGATTGAACTGGCTCTGTGATTTCCCAAATAACTGCCGTTTTACAAGCTCTTATCCATATGCCTTTTTGTACCTAAATAACGGATTATAAAAACGTCTTTTTTACTGTCTGTTCGTCCTGTCTGGAAATAATTTACCACAAATAGGCAGAGGAATTATCCGCTACTAGCTAACTGTTTAGCTAGAAGCGGATAATTAAATTAAAGCAATGAAAGCAATGACAGCAATTAAAAAGCAATGACATCGCAAAACAACAAATGAATTAAAAAGAAACTGAAGAAAAGTTACAATCTAAAACTAGAGACACTGAATAGCTCATACTTTCTCGCATTATTGGAAATAGTTACGTAATATTAAAATATTGTAATTTCTACCGTACTAAAAACTCAATTATGACTCAAAAAGTCCAATTAAACGAATGTAAACGAAACGGCTGTGGCGTATATCTGCGTTTATTTCGGTACCCAGGAACAGTAATAATTTCTAACTTTTATAAATGAAAGAAGCATGAATAAAATTGACAAATGCAGTTTTTGCAGCACATTGTACACAAAAGAATGTAATCATATTTCACAGAAGTTTGACAACATCGAAGAGAGCTAACAATTTCTGAAAACAGCGATCAATAATCACCGATCAAAACTTCGTGAAGTAAATGAAATGTATTGGTTAGTTCTACTTTCTTAAATCTATTTTCTTTCATAAGATGGTTATATAAATCGTGCTATTAACAAGACAGGCAACAATCACAAAATCCCTAAGAGTTTCCAGCCGCCGTGTTGTTATTTTGCGAACTGACAGCTCATCAAAAGAGGGTCGGGAAATTCGAATTTACTATTTCAATTTTTTATTTCAATTTTCGAAAGTTCAGAGAGTGCGTCGAAAATTGCACTACTTTCTTTACGGTTATTTGCTTTATACGTGAAAAAAAAATTAAAGAAAAAATGTTAAAAATCTGAGAAAAGAATTGTTTAATAATTGCCTATGTTTCATGCAAAATAACAAAAATACTCATATTTTCGAAAAATTAAACTTATTTGAAGATCTGATGCATATATTTCTGATGACTTCAGCCAGATTGATTGGGGAATATCAATTATGGAGAAAATCGGCTGTCGGTTTAGCCCCTAGTATTGTTCACAGACAGCCAGGCGGACGGACGGACGGACTGACAGATATTTTGCCGCCTTTCGATTTTTCGGTATCAAGGAGCCACAAAATATGGAATCTGGCGACACTACTTGACAGAGGATTTTACCCCCTGAATTTAGCATCTGGATTTATCGACTTTTTCGTTACTTGGGCCCTGTAATGAGAGTTTTTCTGCCGAAAATTCGCCTTTTTTTCGCGCAGCATTACATTACTGTCTCTCTATTCCGTAGTGAGAATGTAAAAATTACATACAACAGACTTAAATTGCTTGTAGAATCAAATAACTTGATATCACTGTTTCAAAGTTGATTCCGACTATTCTGGTCCACCAATGGTCATTTGGTCGAAATTGATTCTGAAATTTGTAACAGGACAACATTGTGATTGCTCTCCCTCTCTCTCTATTTCTCCCTCACTCTCTCTCTCTCTCTCTCACACACACACACACACCTACACTTGAAACAGAAAAGGCATATGAAAGGATAAACCCTGACTTTTGAACATTTTACTAGAAATGAAAAGGTAAAGAAAATCTTAAGAAAAATGAAGAGATAACATACTAACATTGATGAATATTTTTTATCTCGTAGAGTCCTCAAAGTGCGTTATAATAATAAAAGAATATGAAAAACAATTTGGAAACCGGCTTCTTCAAGAGTCAATAATGAGAGTAATCGTTTTCCTAATAGACATGATCGAAGTTACTAATGTAATTAAACCTCCTGTTAAAATGTTTCTCTTCATTGAAAATGGTACCCTTCTCTGCAGTGGAAATGACCGGAGTTTAACATTGAAAATCATGCAGTATACTCTAAATTCTATGAACAACAGGGCTAACAAATTAATTTTCATCTATCAAGAGAAAAGTCAAAATTTATTTCCTACAAGATACAAAATATTTTTCACGAAAAACCTGGACATTGGTTATTCGTAGTACAAAATAAACATAATTACGATCTGGGATGTGCTTGTTTTGTAAACTATAATTTTTATTTTGAAAGACTCATATAACGAGATACAGGAAATATGTACTACGAATTGTGACAGATTTTAGTACAGGCGTAGGCATCGAATCAAGGTAGGTGACTATCGGGAAACAAGTTGTAGCAAATGACAAAATTTCTTACAGAAAGTTAGAAGACAAACGAAAGTGGAAGTGGCATGTTTTCCTCAAAACCGTAATTCTGGCAGGAGGTTTTTGATAGCGGTCATGAGCACGTGCTGTGATTTTTTTAAAGAAGTAGTTTGTGCGTAATGTTTGCTTCAACTTGACGCAATTTATAAAAGAAACATTCTCAAAAATAGCTCCAAGTTTATTCATTACATTTTTACATGGCTAGAGCAAAGGGTGCCTAAAATATGATTCAGGTCTCATTTTCCTCGAACTCTCTAAATTTTGAAAGAAAAAAGTGTAAAAGATAGAAATAATGCGAAAAAGTGAGTGTTATTGTAGCCCCACTAGTTTTGAGAGGCGCACCCACTGCTGGTCGAGAGAAGGCGGTGACTCGCTACAGCACGACAAGGAAGTAATTTCAGAGCGCTGACGTGGATAGTACCGAAAGGAAGAGGAAAAGCCTCATTGAGTCGAAAACAGAATAAAGTCGAAGCCGCGCCACATCTCATACGAGCCCGTTCTTACGGCCAAGCCTCAAACACGAGGTTTCTCTGTTAGACCCCGTTACTCAAAACTTTCGATTTTTCGAGAAATTTCATGAGAAATTATTTGCAACAATCGTACTCAGAAATGCGATAATGTAGAGGGAATACCCGTAATGTAAAAATGTACGATATGAAAGATATTAAAAAAACTTTCGTTTATTTTTTGAAAAACAACAATAACATAAGAATACATCGATATGCCATTTGTCATGTCATGTAGTCCGTTTAGTACTATCGGTTTAAAAAAATGCAGGTCACACAATGACATAAACGCCGTTTTTCTATGTTATTTTGTTTTTCCAAAAATTGTAGGAATATATTTTTTGCTATCTTACGTCGTTAATATGTACACTACCCGTGCTTTATATTATTGCATTTGTGAATTAAAATGCTTCATCTGATTAGTGAAGGAATCTTCAAACCCTTAGGATAGAAAGGGAATTTCTACATCAGTCATCGAAAAATTTGCCACAACAACAGTTCGACTCCATATATTTAATATTGCAGGATGTTTAGGAGAATTTATTCATATTTATCTTATAAATTCTTATAAAAATGAATATGACATTCGTACTATATTTGGGGTCTTTTTGGACCCCATCATCATTCATTTTTTAATATTTTCCTAAATATTTGCGAGATAACTTCAGTCTTCTAGATATGCCTTCGTGCACTAATTAAGCAGGTACCAAAATAGTTTCACATATTTTCCAAACTATTAGAGTTATTAATGTTTTTTCATTACATGAGACTGGTTTGACCTAAGGTATAGCCTGTTATTTTCTAGTTCTTATTTAAAATATCTTACCATGAACTTCAAATAATGTCTGTTACAGTCAATATTCGATTTATCTCGTAAAAACGTTCGTAAACTATTGTAATTATTTCTGTATCATTATGTATCAACAATCGAGGTTCTGTACGGTAGAGGTTATTCTTTAAATGAAATATTTAATATAAGTAAATTATATTTACTATGTTATTGAAAATAACTTATAAAATGTATACTTATATAAAACAATTATTTACACTCAGTATACAAACGTACAGATTCGTGTTTACCATTTCCAATTGCCAGTAAAGTTTGGGGTCCAAAAAGACCTCAGGTATAATACTTGATATAACAAAAGCTATGGTATGAGAATGACAGCTTCCAAATGTTGCACATTATTTTAGAAGATAAATTATACACATCCTTCTTTTTTCTTTTTCTTCTTCTTCTTCTTCTTCTTCTTTTTATTAAAGTTAACACCTGTTTTTCTTCATACTTCACCGTTAGGATGACCCAGGAGATGTGGAAATCCAACTTTCGACCCATCTTTTCTTCGATCTGCCAGGATCGCGTTTTCCTGTGGATTTTGAATCTCTCGCAATCTTGATTATTCTTTTTTCTGTCCGACATGGTAACGTGCTCATTCCATTCTGTTCTTCTCGTTCTTGTAAATTTTACAATGTTTATTATGTCACATTCATTTCTTATATATTGGTTTTTCAATCTATCCCATTTTGTTACACCCAATATTAATCTTAATGTTCTCATCTCTGATGTTCTAAGTAGAGTCTTAGTTCTTCTATTATCGGCCCTTGTTTCTGCTTTATATGTAGGTACTGGTCTTACCATGGTTTTGTAAATTTTTACTTTGCTTTCTACATTAAGAAATTTATTTCTCCATGTCACATCTTTCAAATACCCTGATATTCTTGCTCTTTTCATGACTTGCTGTTTAACTTCATTATATGCATTACGTGTGCTTGAAATTTCAACTCCTAAGTAAGTGAATTTCATTACTTGCTCTATTATTTTATTCCTAATCATCAGTTTACACCGTATAGGCTCTTTGGAAATCACCATTGATTTGTTTTGCTCAGTTGAGATGACCATATTATAATATTCTGCTCTTTTCGAGAATTTTTGAAAGAGTCTTTGCAAGTTATCTTCTGAATCTGCAAATAAGACTGCATCATCCGCATAACACAATATTGATATTCTCTCACTACCTATTCTATATCCTGACATTTCTTTTACACTGTCAATAAGCTTGTCCATAATTAAATTAAAAAGGATAGGGCTTAGAGAATCCCTTAGTCTATGCCAGATACACATGTAATTTCATCTGTTACCATATTTCTAATTTGCACCTTTTGTGACAGTGTTTGTATTCATATCCTCTATTACTTTTATTAATACCTCTGGTATGTTCTTCTCTCTCAAAACTTGTTATTATATCTTGTAGTCTGACACGATCGAATGTCTTCTTTAGATCTACAAAACATAGAAAGGATGGATTGTTAAATTCAATCGCCTTTTCGACTACTTGACGAATCACAAATATGGCATCTGTTGTTGATCTATTTAAACGAAAACCTTGTTGTTCCTCATTTATCTCTATAAATGATTGTATCTTTTGTAGTATTATTTTTGATTGTACTTTTTGTGTCGTGCTTAATACAGTGATACCCCTATAATTTTCAGGATTATTCTTGTCTTCTTTTTTGAATATGGGTATGGTTATGCTGGATTTCCATTCTAATGGTATTCTTTCTTCTTTGATTATTATATTAAATAATGCAGTCATTTGATCTACTAAGTTCTTTCCACCATATTTTAATAACTCATTACTTATCCCATCACTACTAGGTTCTTTTCTGTTCTTCAAGGTTTTTACCATCCCTTGCACTTCTACTGAAGTAAATTCTACATTATCTAAGTTGAAGTCGTTTTTATAACATATCTCTCGGTTATATTCTGTATACTTCTACAAATCTGCAAAATACATTTTCCATGTTTCCTTGTCTATATTAACCTTTCATATTACTGTGATTATGTGTGAACTGTGACATATTTGTCTTTCATATTAACCTTTATGGTTTCAGTAATTTCAGCTTTTTGGTTTCTCAATAATCTCCACACCTTTCTTTGTGATCCATCAAGGTCTTTTTCAAAATCCTTTGTGAATTTCTCCCAGTATTTTTCTTTCAACTTTCTTATTTTCATATTAGCTATATTTCTTTCTTGTTTATAACGTAAGTTATCTTCTGTACTCTGGGAAGATTTGCATTGTAAATATGATTCCTTTTTCTTTTTCACTATTTCCTTTACTTCTTCTGTGAACCATGGTGTTTTATATTTACGTGATGGGACACATTTGACTTTTCTTTTACCTAACGATTCTTCAGCAGCTATTATAATATTGTTTTTAATTTTTCCATGCATTTTCCACTTTATCTTCCTGTTTTGTAGGTGTATTATCAATTAGATTATTAAGTCTAGAGATGTACAGTTGTTTCGTACTTTCATTTTCCAGAGATTCTATGTGAAGTTTTTCCTTCCATCCAATATTTGTTTCTTTTTTAATTGGTAGGTTCATCCTTATTTTACATAATAGCAGTGAATGGTCACTTCCTATCTTAGCAGAGTTTAATGTTCTTACATCTAAAATTTCTGATGGTGTAAACTGTCGATTAGTTATAACGAGGGCCCGGATAATTATGTACTAAAAATTAGGAAAATATGTACATATATATGTATTATAATCTATAGAAATATGTACTAAAATATAAGAAATATGTAACACTTTAATTATTATATCAATTCGTTTTAATAAAATACTTTTGCTTGAATGTTGATCTGTAGACTTTATATACTCGTAAATAACAAAATTAAAACATAATACTACTCACAATTCTGTTATTTACAATGATCTCCGTAACAATGAGAAACAAATATTTGTTTCAAATACTTAGAAAGTAGCTCCCGTCGCCGACGCTTTAAACTACCTTCGGTTGTTTGACTTGTTTTCTTTTCTTTCTTCGTCTTCGTCTTTATCTTCTTTGTCTCCTCCTTCTTCTTCTTCGTCGCCTCCTCCTTCTTCTTCGTCTCCTCCTTCTTCTTCGTCTCCTTCTTCTTCTTCGCCTCCTCCTTCTTCTTCTTCTTCGTCTCCTCCTCTTCTTCTCCTTCTTCGTCGTCTTCTTCATCGTCGTCCTCGTCTCTCTATATTTCTCTTCGTCGGTATTGGTACTGGAGTTTAATCAACGCCACCTACATCTAGTTAGGTGGCGTTGATTTAGTTCCCGTCATACTTATCAAGATCACAGCGCCAAAACACGAAAAAACACGTTTATGGAAATTGCTTAGAATGTTTTGGCCACATCTGGCAACAAATTATCAGTTCCCCATCAGGAGGCCGAGACGCGTCGAATGACACCTGGTTTGTCTCCACTAGTGCACGGAAAGTGGTCTACCCACGAGAAACGGAACGGCTCATCCGCAAGCATGCACACGAGGAGTTTACTCAAATACTCTATAGGGATGAAATTTTTCCTGTTATCTGTTTGAGGGCCTTGTACCGACTACGTGTTCCACATCGCAGGAAGTTACTGGTGTATATTTAAACTTTGTCCCAACATGCCACTGTTCAATGCTATTCACGGATTAGGGAATAAAAGCAATGCTGGTTGATATTTAATCAATTGACTCTTAGCACAAATTCCGCTTTCTTTAACAATGGTCTTACCCAAGACACTATTGTTAGACTTCTATGTAAAGATAAACCAAACTTTGCCTGTGGTAAACTCCCAGACTGCGTTACCACAATGTTTAAGCCAATGGCCGTGAGTTATTTTCTGTGCTTTTCTTATCTAAAAGCTGCAGTGCCACATCATGATTTTCCTTAAGATTTTCACCTCACAAAGATACTTTACAAACAAGGGTTTAGGCCCCGGTGCAACAAACGGCGAAAGAAAACTGGCGCTTTCTGAGCTGCGTTGGTGCGTGTAATTTTTGGCGAAGGGTAATAAGGTCAAGGAATACCTCTGAAAAGTACCTTGTGGGCGCAAGTTATCGCTTACTAGACGTACCATTTTCATACACAATTTTTTTTCTGAGTAGTATTTTGTTCTCTGCTTTATTCGCGCTGAAATCTACACACCGAAAACTTTGGAGTGCAACAACGCCTTGTCGTTTTGTAGGATTCTGCGTCTTGCAATATCAACATTTTTACGTAATGCAATAGCGCCAATTTAGAGAGGAGGCTTCAGAAAAATTGTTTGACAATGCTGAATTGTTTGTCTTGGTTATTCATTATCAAAAACATGTAGGATAAATGCAGAATTATACAAAAATAATGCAGAAAAACGAATATATTAAGAAACATTTAAAAATATGTACTTTTTTGTAAAATATGTAAATATATCTACTTTCGGGTAAAATATGTAAATATATGTACTAAAAAGTCATCGGTTTTAGGCACTAATCGACATGAAACGTAAATATATCGCGGTTTTGACTTGATAGAGTTAACTTACGGAAATATGTAATTACATAACTATCCGGACCCTAGTCATAACGTAATCTATCATAGATTGTTGCCCTTGTGCATTTACAAACGTATATTTATATTTAAAGTCATGGTCAAAAAAGGTATTGTTAATCCGTAAATTATTCTGCGCACGTAAGTCTATCAGCAGATCACCGTTGTCATTGGTGATATGTTCATGAAAGCGTTGTTTTAATCCGTTTAATGGCTGGTTCCCAACTCATGCATTAAGATCTCCCATTATTAGGATTTGGTGATGTGATGGTGCTATGTCGATTAATTTTTGAAGTTCTTCATAAAACATCATTCTTTGTTCCTTAGTTTTCGTGATATCCGGGGCATAAACACTAATTACATGTAAGTAATTATTGTCAATCTTCAATTTAATCTTCAATATCCTTTCATCAATGTAGTCAATGTGTTCAATATGCTGTAAAAATTTTATATGTAGGAGCACTCCAACACCAGCTTTGGCCCTTTGGTCTTTTTGGGGGGGGCACTATATACTAGTACATGATTATTTATTCTACATGCACCTTTACCCTTTTTCTTAGTTTCACCCTCTCAGTCTGAATCAGTGAAAAACTACTGATTGGCAGTGACTATTCACTGATAGGTGTCAGTTATAACACTGCCATTGACAATCAGTGAATTGAGCTGAACAAATCAGTGAATATTGGGTCCACATTTTGAATCAGTGAAACTTCACTGTTTGAATCAGTGAAATCTGTGACGCTGATTGTCAGCAAAACTACTCATTTCGACTGAAGATATCAGTGACTTCGGCTCTCACTGATTGAATCAGTGACAATTTCACTGATTCAGATACAGAGAGCAGAGATACAACAGATGTCGATCTTCTTTTTTTCCAATTCCATTATTATTTCTTGCTCCTTATTCTGCCACGATTTAACATTCCACGTTCCGAGTCGTAGTATCTGCTTTTCTTCCATCGATTAGTCCTTTTTCGTTGCCGTGTCGTCAACTTGTTTGGTGCAAATCCGAGGCTATGTATGGTTCTACGAGCAGTGGTGTGTTTTACAGTGGGTAGATTGCTAGTCTGGGCCCCCAAACCCTCCGGGCTTGGGACCGGCCAGGGCATCAGCTTGGCTACTCGATCCACCAAGCATCCACCCCAGGCGGAGTTATACACATTATTATGAATTTAAATCACTTAGAATGTAAATTTGTATGCATATCCAGATCGTGCCGCGCTGGTGGGAGACACCTGGTTGGGGAAAATCCCGCAACTAGAAGATAGGTCGTCGCCGGATCTTGCCATCCAGAGGAAGGAAGATCACAGCCACCTCCCCGATGAAGAACATGCACTTCACTTACTGGAATAATGGTCTCAGTAGTTGACGCGCCCTGAATCACGAATAATCAATCAATCATCACCAAACGAATTTTAAAATAATTGTTTTATTTCACATTTATGGGATTGCATGAAATTCAGTTTTGCCGTCATAGCAAAATATCTAAAGCATTTCAATATAGTCTTGAGAGAATCCAGGGGATTGTTTTTAAATATTAAAATTGTCCGAGAAATATCCTCAGTTTTAACACTTAAACTATAGAACATCCTACAATATTGCCCCTCCCCCCATCGCTGCGGAAAGTTAGACTTCAATACGAGGAAATTCACGTCACGATGATGGCCACGCAAAAATGTCACGCCTTGTCATCGAGTATTTATGTTACTTCTTGCTTCAGAGAACAACTATTACGGCATGGGTAGATACAACGAGAAAGTATAATGGGAAAGCAGCTTAGGGAGCGCTGCCGTCGTCCCTGAAACAGCCAACGAGTTCCTTTAAGTAGATTTATTCCAATAGAGGGCATTATTTTAACTCAGTAATGGTTCATAAAAAGATAGTTAAATTAACAAATGAAGATATTAATTTTCAAAAAAATATTACGATACAACCGTATGGACTTTATTTTTAGAATCAGGACTTCTAAATTACTGTAAAAAACACCTCAAAATCTAAAACAGCAAAATAATTTTTGAGCTGTGTTATTATTAATATTTTAACCTATTATGCCCTGTACCTAGTTCTCGTCCTTTATATTATGACTGTTCCTTTGTACGGAAAGAGACATTTGATGGAGATAGTAAAGAAATGGACAATGCACTTAACAATTAACTTAACAAATTCAATCAATGTTTCGTAAGTAGCATTAAAAGTATAGTACAAAATGTTGACCCAGGAATCAAAGTATTTACGGAAAAGAAGAAAGATAATGTGTCGGTGAATTTAATAAATTTGAATTGATAAAAAAGGAAGAATTATGTAGAAATATCTATGGATTATCAAAAAAGACAGAAGCAGACACAAAATATTCAAAAGTATTAAAAGAATATTAAGAAATATTAGAAGTAGTATTGGTGAAAATAAGAAATCATTCCCTAAGAAAAGGGATTTTCGGAGTCATAGGAAACAGCCACCGTAAAAGATAACGATTCATGAAAAATTATTACAAGAAATAGTAAAGAAGCAATTGAACGAAAATTTGTATTGAAACCAATAAAGTTATGAAAAAAAACAATCAGGCTTTGAGAAAATCAGTCATGTGAAAATGCGAAACAAGCAGTTTTAGACGAATGAGAGATACTATTGATACAGGAAAGGAAGCAGAAATCATCTTCATGAAGGCATTCGAAATTATTGACAGGACAATGCTTATTGAGAAAATATATAAATGTGGAATCAAACGAGAAGTCAAAAAGTAGTGTATTTCATTTCTTAAAAATAAAAAACAAAAATTGAAGTATGTAAGTGTTATCTGAAATGAAATTAGCATAGATTTAGGTATTCTTCATTTATTAAGGTAAGGTTGATAGCCGGTACGCCAAGCAACAAAATGTACGAAATACAATTTTCAAATAATAATCAGAATTCCTTCTCCTCTTTGATGTTTTCTGTAGATATCAGACATTTATATCTATCTTTCATTCGACATCGAAATTTCATTCTATATATTTTTGTCATAAAATATTTTGTGTCACTCTAAGGTTCCCTTAGACATTTTATTAATATTTCCTCATATACAGCATGGGATTCAGAATGAGATGAATATGACTGATCTCAATACACCTTACTAATTTCCTCCAATGTAACTGTCTTATTCTTTAGCCCATTCTTTTGTTTATAAAATATTTTCACATTGACTAATGATGAAGTCTTGAGAGGTGGTAGTGTGTATTGGTTCTTCAGCTATTATTTTTCCAATCTCTTTTATATTAATTTCAATATATATTTTAATGAGATCGTTATAAATTAATAAGTAATAGTAGTATATGTAATAAGTAAAGTATAAGATCATATTTTGACGGCCCAGACGGTCTCGTCAAAGACAGTTATTAAGCTAGTTTTAATGAGGACGAAATGCGACATGTTTGCCAAAACAAGTGACGAGTTCGGGAGCTCAGTGATATTTATTTCCGACTCCAGAGATGACGAACTGTTTAATTACAATCAGACTGGAGTAAAAAAAATAGTAAAGATCAATTTTAGGCTGACCTAAAGTAAATACACTGTATTTTCCAAGATATTTGAAATAATTCCTCTTTTTCGTGGCAAGAAAAAGCCTCTAAATAGATGAGGGGCGTTTCCTGCCTTAGTTTGCATTTCGACTCAGATTATTCCCGCATGTTTGGATGTAGACCAGACCAAAGAAATTAGAGAACGTAATAATATGAGAAGTCAATGCCATTCTGTAACGTCACTAGTTTAAGATATCTTTGCGTTTTGAAATATTGTAAGTTTGGTATTCACTTACAGAAGCAACTCGTAAACTGAATGGTGTTTTCTAATAAGCCTTTAATCGAACTGCACGCTGGAAAAGAATGTGAGGGTACTAAGATCGTGCCTCCGTCGTTGTTTTCAAAAGAAATAATTATACAAAATTTAACCTTTTAATTTGGTCCCGTTAAGAAGGACAGGAGAAATTTGATTTTGTATTTTGGAGTACTTTAACCCGCATGACATCGAAAACAGAAATCACAATTGGTACATTTTTAATATTCATTGGACACATAAATGTTGTAATTGCATTTTTTTTAAAGACTGCACTTTCCTTTGCCAAATTGAAACTCACCTCCTTATACCCCCACTTTCGGATTGATATTGACATTATCTAGGGCATTTGACTTGAATGAGGTTTCCGCAGAAAGGCTCCTGAGAGCAGTTTCACGTGTGCCAAATAAGAGCAGTAAATGTCAAGGACAAGAACTGTGAAAGTCAACAATCGATATGACACCCACGAAAAGTCATGAAATTTCAACACCTTCATTTCACACGTTTTGAACTTGTTTTGAGAATTCCCCAGAACAATACGCTAACGAAAGTAAACTCTCGTCAGGGCTTCGCTGCGAAGGAGCCGTATTCTGAAAGACGCCCGAGTTTACTACCGACAACTACAATCAGAGGCGCGGGGCGAAGAAGAAGAAGCACCCAGAACGTGGGAATCATCGGCGGAAACAAAGGAAGACGCGTTCGAGGGGCACGGCCATTGTTGCCGACCGGCCGCGCGCCTCGCGCCCGAATTGCAGCGAAAGTGCGGTAAAGCTGCTGCGGAGCGTGTGATCCGGGTCCCGGCGGCGGCGGCGGCGGCGGCCGCGGTTCCCGTCCCATATCCTCTCCCCGCGCATACAATGCGCAAGCGCGACGCGCCTTCGCCTGGAAAGCGAAAAACACACCCCGGCGCGCGCGAAAGGAAAACGCGCGTCGCGCGCGCCGCGCCTCGCTTCGCCACGCAGCGGACGCCCTGCTGCTGCTGCCGCTCGGAAATAAAAGAGAAACGGCGCCCGGGCCGGCGGCGCCCCTGGCGGCCGGCCGGCGAACGCGCTGCGCGGCGGGTCACGTGACGCGGGAGCCGCGGCGCCGCTCCGCGCCGGGCGCGCCAGTCGCGGTCGAGCACGCGAGCAGGGCGGTGGAGAGAGGGACCCGCGCGCGACCACGCGTCGCGGCTGTCAGCGAGTGCTCGCGTGCCTCCACCTGCGCTCGCTCGGCGCGTGCTTTCGTTTGGTGCGTGTGCTCTCTCTCTCTCTCTTGTGAGTCGGCGTGTGTGCTCTCTCTGTCTCTTTGCGAGTGTCACGTGCGGACCTTGGTATTGGATTGATAAGCGTTGAGTGACAGTTTGTTCGAGGAAGAGGAATAGTGGTGCTCGTTCGTGAAGTGTGTGGATACAGGAGCGGCTCAGACAGGTAGGCAACGTTTCATGGCGTTTGTGTGTCAGCGTGTGTGGGTGGGTGTGCGGGCGGCTGTGCGCCGGCGGGTGACCGAGTGAGGCGCGACGGTGGCGCCGTTCTTGAAGCACGACAGCCGGCGGCTTCAAACCTGTTTTGCAGGAATGCACAAAGGGCTGAGGGTGGACGCAGCTACGCATCTCCACCTCCCGTGTGTCCGTTCGATAAGTACGAAAACGGAAACGAAGGAACACGTCCTGTTCCATTACTGTCTCGTTTTTTCTTCGTAGAAAATAGAACTCAAAACCAGTTTTCAGTGGCTTCAATGTAACTTCACTCAGCATCTTTGTTCCCAAAAGTGTCGGGCCGAATTGTGCCACAAGAATTCCGACTTGTCTAATTTCAGCAGACAACTTCAGGTGATACTTATGAATAACCTCTTAATACTGAAATAAACACATCCATACACAGAACAGCATTTTGTAAGTTTGTCGATGGACGAAATGGAAGACTATGGGTTTTTTAATTGCGGAATGCAGTTTCGCACGCTTGCCTGCTCCGGAAACGTCGTGCGGGTTGCGTTTGTGCAGTGGCTAGGGGCTGTGGACGTGCAGTGGAAGGCAGGCCCCGGGCGATGCATCGGCGATGGCCGGTGCAGGACAGCGTTCTGCGAGTCGGGTCTTGCCCGCGCGTGTCGTAATGGGCGGGGGACTTTCGAGCGCGCGTTGCGAAGCTAGCGTGGGACAGCCATCCGAGCTCGCGCCTATGGAAAGATTATTCGCGCAGTAGGTCGCCGAAGATATCTAAAACACCTTCCTTCCCGCAAAACTGTAGCCAATTTGTTGTTGTCGTTGAAAGATGATGTGGAGTTGACAGCAGAAGTGAAGGAATATTGACTTAGGGGAGAAAAAGATGTACGTAATCCATCTTTTAGAAATCGGAATTGATGTTGGGTAATTTATCATGGTTGGAACTATTTCACGTACACTATTTTGAATGGGCCATGCTGGATACTTGTTTAATTACAATTATTTTTTACATTCAAATTAAACAATTATTGTATACATTTCATGTATCATGAATGAATACAACAGATAAAAGAGTTTCACGTGCCTACATAAGAACCTTCTTTTCTGCTTCCAAAACCTATGGTATAGAAATATTTATATTTCACACTTCAACTACATATAGTAATTTGTATTACTCTCCTGCTACGTTTTGAATACTTAATGCTCGGTTATAGAGATTCTAAGGCCGCCCAAACAGACTAAATAGCCTTACTTTGGTCTTTAGATGCCCCTTACCTATTTAGGGTAGTACGCGTTGAACACTTCGGTTTTCTTTCAAATCGTTGTGCGGGCATTGTGATGCTAATTACACCATTCGTTGGAATTACGATCTGTTGCTACGATTTACTTTCTAGATCATTGGAAACTATATTATCTGTCATTCTAAGCTGTGGAGGCTCTTAGAAAACATGGCAATGCACTCTAAAAGAATGCATGTAAAGATTTTTCATTTTGTAATAGAAAGTATTTATATCTAAGTAAACTGGGAACCAATTTCTTGTAACACTTTACAACAAAGCCCACTTCTTTATTCTCATCAATGATATTACTCTTTTGAAATGCAATTTGTTGCTACAAAGAGGTCGGAATTACAGTAAACCCTCGTTATACCGAATTGCAAGGAAAGGTGTTCGGGTTATAATCGGTGTTCGGGTTGTAAAAATTCCTGTTATACGATTATAAATATCCGTATTTTTATGTTTCCTTTCCGCGCCTCATCTTTTGTTCGTGTTCAGGGAAATTCGTGTTAAGCGAGCTCGTCAAGGTTTTACGCATTTCCGGTGGTACAGGCAGCCCAACAGAAAAAAAAACAGCAAACAATTTTCTCCCGATATTACGGCAATGGTTTTCCAAATAATCATTTAACAATCAATCACTCACGCAATAAATAATGCATTTTGATACCAGATTTACCATTTTTAATTACAATTGTAATAGCCAAACTACATATACCTGATTTTACCTCAATCCATAAACTATAACAATTCCATACAAAACAGTGTCTGAAAATAAAAACAATGTGACCGCGTACTATAGTGTAATTTTTTAACAAAGTGATAAATCCTGTGAAGGTCTCTTGAAGAAATGATGCGTAACAAGGTAGTAACATGTACAATTAAAAAAGAACAATAAAGCATCATCTTTATTGCTGTCGTAACTGTTTTATGGTGTCCGCGTGTGGCATCATCCACAACTAT
Source organism: Acheta domesticus (assembly GCA_031308135.1). NCBI lineage: Eukaryota > Metazoa > Arthropoda > Insecta > Orthoptera > Gryllidae > Acheta > Acheta domesticus. The sequence continues at coordinate 9,663,697 of JAHLJT010004567.1, read as the reverse complement.
TTCTCATTCTTAGAAACCGGGACACATCGCAATGCCCGCCGAGGGAAGTGGCGACGGGAAGCCCTCGGGTGACGCGGCGCAAGGGCGGGGCACTGACCTAGTGACGAACCACGAGCACGCGCTTCCCTTGGATTGATTGATTGATTGGTGTTTCCGGGCGCGTCAACTACTTAGGTCCCGTAAGTGTAGTGCGTGTTTTTCTCTCGGGAGGTGGCGATGATCTTTTCCCGGTTGGATGGCGAGATGTGGCGCCGACCTACCGTTCACTAGCGGGGTTTTCCCCCCAACCAGAATTCCCATTAGCGGGACACCACCCCAGCCTGGACAAGCTGTAAGCTCCCCACCGGTCTCCCGGCATGTATGGTAGTGAAGAGCATGATAGTGTAAGTGTGTATGTAAGAAGAGAGGATAGGACAAGGAAGAGGAAGGAAAGATCGCGCGCGGTCTGTGGCCCTTTTGTTAGGGTACTGCTCCGGTATTCGCCTGGTGTTGATCGGAGAAACCACGGAAAACTACCGATCAGAGCAGGATCAGAGCAGAAATCTCCTCCAGGCAGCGACTGAACTCTCCCTATCTGACAAGCTAGTGTCGAAAATCCTGCCTCCCGGTCAGAGGGACTGCAGTGACAGCAGGTTGATGCCCTGAGCCATCGCTCCCGGTTTGCTTCCCTTGGGAAGGAACTTCGGTGCTGTAGCCACCGCGCTAGGCGCTCTGTATGACGCAACCATCGACGACTTCTCACCACTTACGGAATTTCCATTGGGCAATAACGTACCGTGACCGCAATTAATCATAATCCATTCGAGTTTCTTTTTATGCTTCGTGAAGAAAAGGAAATGATCTGTCGTAATATTTTAAAGATTCGATCGTATTATCGTAATAAAAGATACTCGAAAGTCGAAGGAGAAAGGTGGTATTCGACATGCAGGATATTAGGGCGGTAGGCACGTGAACCATCTCAGGAACAAGAAAAAGCAACCAATGTTTAAAATATTGGGCTCTCCTAGTCAAGTTAATGGAAGACAAATCCCCTTGTTCAGTTCCTCTGGCTTCAAAACATGGCGTCTCTATCGAAGTATACTGCGATTTTTGTAACTTTGCTCCTGATAGAAATCAGCTGTTGTCGGTTTCATCCAATCCAGAGCTTGAACGTCACCATAGTGACGTCACTTTCGCGAAATATAAGCTTCCGATTGGATTGCAGCGAACCAGCTGATTCCTGGCAGGGGCAAAGTTACGAAAATCGCAGTACAATAATAGTCTGCTAGGACGCCGGCGAGCGCTGACGTCTTCAAACGATGAACATTCGCCGGACAGCCGAGTGGAGGGCCCCGCCCACTGCCCTGTTGGCTGCCGGGAGTGGGGGAGTGCGGTGGCCCAAATCCAGATGCCGCGCAGGCGACGGTTCACTCTCGCTCCCGACTAGAGATGCCGAATTTCAGCAAAACATAAATACTTCTGTACATAAACAAAAGGTTTTCGATGTTGATGAAAACATCGACAAAAATATTGAGGTTTAAAATATCCGAGTTTTAAGTTTGATGAAAAATTTCAAAGTAAAACGTCCTAGTTCTAATGTGATACATAACACGTTCATATTAGTTTAATGTATATTCTGTCCTAAACTTTGCCTGTCATCTTCATTTTCTAATCTATGTAATCAAGGTTCCAAATTAAGTTTATTACCACATAAAAATGATCCAAAAAGGAAACAACACTGGAGAAAGGCTAAAAATAGCGAACGGTTTCGTACCGTCTAGTGATCGACAACAGTGACAGTTGTCAACGGCTGTTGATTGCGAGCAATACACGAAAGAATTAGGTACTGGAAATTTTATTTATATCGTGAGAAATTATTTTTGAAAACAGCGATGTTTCTGGAAAAATATATATTGATCTGAAGAAAACATCGAAAACAAAACGGCGATGTTTCTGCTCAAAAGTATCGATGTTTTGAAAACATCGATTTTTTGTCTATCTTTACTCCCGTCGCGGTCGGGCAGGCGTGGCGTCTTTTAAAATAATTCTGCCAGGTTCAAAAATCTCAACTTCAAAGTCTTTCCCAAGTTCCACGTAAAAAATTAATTAAATTGCATCCTAACAGCCGATGTGTACATCGGCGCGGGATCTCACGTTCTAGCCGGGGCGGAATACCGTCATCTACTACATTTACGGGAACAATGACCATAGAAGAGGATTCGCCCGGAGACACGAAATAATCTATGTTTCTACAGGAGGGAAATTCAGTTTTAAATTCACTAGAGAATAATCTCATGTATAATGTCTAGTTAGATCGTCAAACTAACGTAAAAAGCAATTGGACGTAATATTTACTTCTCTCTGAGCCTCCTGCTCCCTTTAGAGAGCACCGTTAACAATAAATATCCGTTTTCTGCCAGGATTACGGATACTAAATTATGAGGATTTAAATGCTTTCCCTTATCGTAACTTACGTATTCTATCATTCACAACATCAATCGTTCGTATTTATTGCGCAAACATCTTTATTTCAGTAAACGTATCGCGTGTAAAAGAAGAATATTGATAATTTGGAAATTTTGAACTATTTAATCGGGAGTTCACAATCTAATAAGGAGTTTATTTGGGGAAATAGCTCTTAGTAATTATTGTTGCCTTGTCCTCTCGTAGTAACAATTGTAAATTTTTCTTCTTGTGAAAATAAATTCCTTGATAAAAATTCCTTGAGGAACTTTCAACACACTCCATAAAATGACACAACGACAAAAACGTCGTTAGATCTAAACGATGCGGTAGCGATTATAGGAAGGCGTGTGCTGACTTTCACAACAGGCGCGGACTTGCATGAAGCGATGATGCAAATAGCACGTCCCAGGTGAAAGATACGATAGGTGAAACAATTCGTTGAATTGGCCCTGTACAATGTCTTTCTTGATTTTTAATTTTGGAAGGTCAGAACATAACAGAACGTAAGTAATTGTTTCAGACTTCATAAAAAAAAATATATTACGAGAATTTTATTCAGTTTCATCATTTTGATATAAAAGAAATATTTTGAAATAATTAATAGCAACATAAACCAAAAATCAAAATTATAAAAGACTTTAATGATGAAGGCCAAAGACTTTCAAAACGTTGGTCAAAGAATGTTATTAAGATAGTTAAATAAATGTTGTTGTAATGTGTGTCTGCCTGAAAAATATTATGGACCTTCTAAGAAATTAAAAATCGTATTAAAAAGGGGTCAGTCGTGAAATAGTTTCATTTGAAATTAACTTAAGCAAAGAAAATATCTCTGTTGACCCAAAATCTTTAAATTTTTAATTTTTTTGAAATTCCAGGCTCTATTATTCCACCCTGAAAATGTATTTCGAACAACTCGTGTAAATTGAGAAACGTTTGTGTTATCTCACTCATAATTTTTCAGACTCCAAAATCTGTAGAAGAATTCCGTCACTGGAAGTCAAACGGTCGTAAGTCAAAATTTCAGTTATTTTTATTTGTGCTAAATATGGCTCTTTGTGATTTCTACCTGGTGGCAAATTCTCGTATGTCTACAACTGGTCTGAAAAGTGGTATAACCAAATGAGCTAAACCAAATTGATCTAACATAAATAATATTAACTGACATCACACGTTTCAGAGGAGAGGCAATCTGGTATTACCATTTACAACAAATTATCTGTGCAAGTCAAATCTTTACGAGTGAATTTTACTGTCATTTGTTGTTTATTCTTTTAAATTTCTTGCAATATAGAGAGAGTAATGATGCAAGAAACATTCCTAACTGTAAAGTCTAACTACACACTGGGGTCTAGTGTACCACAACATCCTTTCAAATTCGCACAGAATAAATTTCTGAAGACTACCGCATAGCGCTTTACGTAAATCCGAATTGAACAGTTAGCTGGCCCTCAGTATTTACGATCTCAGTACGCGCCAATAGTTAGCCAAGGTTAAACGCTTTTTATCATTATTATATATTTTTATATTTTATTAAAGAATTGATTTCTCTGATTGAGCCATTATTAAAGAAAAGACTTCATCTACGATAAAATCTGAGACTAGTCATTCAGGAAATTCTACGTCTGGATCCACCTTCATGAAGGACACAATCACTAGGCAAGAAACAGATGTTCCTTGTGCTCAAAAATAAGATGCAGAAAGACAGAGAAAGCTTTGTGAGTCGTGTGTAATAATAATGTGCTAGGAAAAAGATCTAAGTTTTGTATTGAATGTGCCGAGAGAATTGCACACTAAAAATTAAATTTGGAAAAAAAACTTTTTTTAATGGTTATTCGATGACCTAATGTGAATTAATTATTATTTATTTGTAACCATTAATTTAAAAACATTGAAGAAAGAGTATACCATAAAAATACTTGATAATGTTTTGACTTTTTAAGATATGTTTTTGTAATTCTTTTCTTCTCGTGCATTTTACAGTGAAAATAAACTACAACATTCTTCTGAGTCATTAATATTTTCTTAGATTTTTGTAACATGTTAAAAATTTTAGGGTTTGTGAGATCCCAGAGTACTTTCAGTAACAAACTAGTGGTGCTAAAATAGAACGTACTTTCTTGCTCGTTATTTTGCGTACTTCGCAAAATAACGCGAAAACTACTCAATTTTTCAAAAAATAGTACATGAATGTATTTCAAAATCTATCTTTAAGGAACAGATTTCAATGAGGAAAAATCTGTATCTTTAATATTTTAGTTGTAGGAAGACTGCGAAAAAAATGTGAACTTTTAAATTTTTTGAAAAATTAGGATTTCAACATGCGACCTGCACCATTCTCTTAAACGTCCTTCACAATATCCAAAAAAAAATAATTAAAAACGAAGAAACCATTTTTTGAAAATTTGGAAAAGGTCCCAGGGGCTTCATGTGAAGCACCCCAAAATTAAAATATCTGTTTCAAATTTAAGAGGTCCTGACATCAGCCAGATCGATTGTTGGATATCAATTTTTGGAGAAAATGGGCAGAACGGTTTAGCCACTAGCGTTGTTCCCTTATGGACGGACGGACAGACGCCTTCATTCGATTTTTCGGTATCAAAACATGGATTCTTGTACGCCACGTGTTCGAGAGTTTTCCCGTCAAAATTTAAAAACTGGATTTCTCCACTTTCCCGTTACCAGGGCCCTGTGATGAGAAGTTTTCTGCCGAAAATTCGCCGTTTTTTTTCGCGCGGCACTACATAACTTTCTCTCAGTTCCGTAGCGAGAGAGTAAGAATAAATGTGTAGTTGCAAGGGCAAAGATGAGATGAGAGAGAGCTACTACGTGTCATTCTTAAAACGAGTGATCGTAATTCGTGGGCAGTGTGAGCTGCGTGGACCGCGCGCTCCATGTGTGGGTATGGGGCGGAGTAACGGGACCGGTGCGGGCGTGCCCGTCCGCGGCTGCGGGGCCTTCAGCAGCGGAGGCCCCAACGCGCTCCGCTTCAAGTACCTCTTTATTGGGACGTGTGGCTCCCGGCGAGTGCTTTTAACCCTCCCGCGGGCGCGTCCCGTCATCTCCCACCAGCAGGCGCGTACGGCACTCTGTACCGCATTTATCAACTCCGATTTTCGCCTCAATGGTTGTTACTTTTGTTGTTGAATATGAGGGAAATATATATTATTTATTTTTTTGTACATCTTATTTCATAATAACTAACTTAATACCAAACGAAATAATATTAATTAGAGTCTGATCCATCACTCGCTTCCTTCGTGTCTTGGTACGTGTTACATGCCAAGAAATGAATATGATGCAAACGTGACTTCTAACGTTTCTTCGGAAGAAACACTTTTAAATTTGAATTAGTAGTTAATACTTCAAAATCTGTGTCATAAAGCTCAATAACAAACAGCAGTAAGAATTCGAATGCATAAAAAACGCAAATATTATACTTACATGACAAAGCACCTGCGGTACGGAGCGCCGCAACCGTTGCAGAGTTCGAATTACTAATGAATAGCAGTCGATCGGCAATGTCTGAAATCGTGATTTAAGTGTCATCCGGTTGAAAATATAATGAAAGAAGAATAACTATGAGCTCATATATGTGACACCAATTATTTACACGAAATCAACAAAAATGTAAGAATGCGGCACTGAGTGCCGCTACGCGCCCGCCGGAGAGTTAAGTGTTTTGTTCTGCTCGAAATTGACCTCTAACAGCACAAATGTATATGGCGCGAGACGACTTTAATATGAAGTAGTGAGATTTCATATATATTCCATCAATCGAAGTGATTCATTACATGACATAATTTTCGCCAACTCCAATTTCGCCTTTAAAATGTTTGGTTGAAGTAGTGTTTAGTTGCATTCATGATGATTCAAGAAACCTTTGTGTGAATGGACATACGTATTAGATTGTCAGGAAATACCCATTTCGGTGAAAACCAGATGTGCCAAACGACGTTGAATTATTTATTGTTTCGTCAATTTGCTTGCTCATATCATTTTTCTCGATCCTTCCTTGAATTTATTAATTCTTTTTCATTGGATACTTTCTGCATTTTGAATTTAATATATTTCAAGTAATGTGTATAATAATGAATGTAATATATTTCAATCTTCTTTGGATGGTTTCATTTCCCTTCATACAACGATAAATTTTATAAGAAAATTGCTGGTGCCAATACGATGCTTGAATATTTAGATTACCTGTTATAATGCTCTCATTTCAGACTTCCCTTACAACTGAAATAGTAGTCCACTGAAATAGTATTCTGCATCTACTCATGGCCAATATAGTACGTCATTTCCGAACACTCCAAATTCATTCTATACGAAGGAGACTAAGAAGGTTCTTGTACTAACTGCAGCTATTACTGCCTGGAGTTGGTTTCGAACATTCTTGCAGGATGAGCTCGGAAGGAAGCATATAGAATGGAAGGAAGACACATAATACATTTAGTTTTGTGTAGAAAAGCTTAAATGTAAATGTTCGTATATGTTTTAGAGTCAGAGATGTAGAAACTCTGTGTGACTAAAAGGAAGGAAAATCGTAAAAATATTTCAACTTCATAAAAGTGTAACGTATGACATTTGATCAGTAGTAGAAGTAGGATCTCTTTGGGGCTTTGACTGCTATTTTTTATGCCTTTTTAGTTGAATATCATTCAAACAGATTTTTGCAACGAGATAAAAATATGAATTATTAAACTAATTTATTTTACGACAAAAACATTTACAATCTGCAATTTTGTGTGGCCTAGATGGGGAAGTGCAATATGCAAGTTATTTCTGTTCTAATCCTGGACAATGGGATACTTTAGGACGTATTAAACTTGAATGTTTTGTGTTGGGATAGATATTGTGCGGTGTTTTGCCTTACACTTTCCTTGACAAGATCATAAATTAGGTTCTTTGACATCACCAGTAATCGCTGCAGCGTGTTCATCGTCGCCTTCTGTTCGAGTAAGAAAGTTAGGTTTCCACGGCTTGCGAGATCCGCCAGCGCAGAGAATGAAAAAGCTATTGCGGGACCGTCTTGCAGAAGACCGAGTAAGTTTGTTAAGCGGTCGCCCGGAATCCTCCCACGCGGTAACGGCACAGCAATGAGGTGTGTGCCTGCCGCGAGGGGGTGGGGCGGGGTGGGAAGCGGAGCGTGGCGGGGAGCGTGGCGGGGAGCGTGGCGGGGAGCGTGGCGGCGCTGTTGTCCTGCTCGGGGCGAAGTGCAGAGCCTCCTGCAGAGTACAGAGCAGTGTTGTCAAGGTCGATGCCACGAGCGGGAGTCCGTAGCATGAGTGCCACGACGAAATCGTCCCTCCACGCAGTTCATTACCCCGCGATCAGAGACAACGCCATCCCTATTGTGAAACGGCGGGGTTATTAATAGTTTCCTTTCCCGACGCTAGTTGCGCAGAGTAGCTCGCGACATGCTACGGAGACACGACGCGTGTCCCTGCCACCAGTAGAAGACCTTGACACCACTGGTATAGAGTGATTTTTATAAGAAAGGGCCGTTTCGACAGCCAGTGCTGGTAACATAACTGAAGGTTCAGTGGTCGTTGTGTCCATGAGCCCATTAGACTCTCCTTCCTCCAATCGTTCGTTTGCAGTTCGCTAACTTGAAAATGGCTTCGACTCTTCCTTTTGTGATGGTCTCCTCTGACGAAAATATAGTGCGCCACGAGAAATAATTGAAATTAGGAAGTGCAGTGCTACGTGCTCTTCTATAAAAATTGTTTTTTATAAACATTACATTGAATATACTTTTTGGGTGATAAGTATTATGTTTCTTTTAAAACTGAGTCTAGAATGTGAGGGGCATACTGGTGCACGAGTTGCCTACTCCTGTGCGTTAAGGTGACGACCTGTGATCCAGAACTTTCCGAGGCTCCGTGCTTTGCGTTTTATCAAATTATTTTTATATAATTACACGGTTGTGAATCATGAGAAGCCGTGATGTCTTATCGGGAGCCGTAAACAAACATAAAAACTTTACGCAAAGACGTGGCTGAACAGCTTTCGCAGCGGAGGGAATGAATAACATGTGATGTTCACTTGTCTAGCGAACTGTCACTTTGGCTCAGTCTTAGGTGGATTCTTTTATAGGGGTGCGACATAGATGTTCATGTTTTCAAATCATCGATCTTTTTATAAAATCATCGATGTATTTTAAATCGAAATTCTGAAGCCAATGTTTTATTAACATCGATATTGTGTGTTCGATGTTTTTACGGGCTTGATATTTTTTTAATGAAAAATGTACCATATTATAAAAATTCTGTAATCATTTTTACATATCAAGAAACTAAATAATCTTCAGACTAAAGTACCAAGGGTGGCAAATAAATAAAATCAAGTTGTGTCAATAAAGAAGCCTGCATTATTTTTGAATTCTCGAATCAAATAATTAAAATGTTGTTAAATATTTTGTTTATTTTTAAAACTTAGTTTGGTCAGATAAATATGGAGAATGATAAATTAATAAACTAGATTATATTACATTGAATTCCATCACGCAAACTTCATTGGTTGCGTATCCAGTTTTAATAACATGGATGTTTAATAACATTGATGTTTTTGGGGTCGATAATTGTTTAACATCGATGTTTTAATTTGACCATCGACGTGACATGCGACATGACATGCGCATGCGCAGAAGATCGATAATGATTAACGTTCGAGGTGGCAAAAACTCCCTAGTTTTCACCACCTCGAATGGTAAGCACTATCGATTTTCTGCTCATGCGCAGTTCAAGTTTCGCATCACTTTTGTACATCTGCGCATGCGCAGAAGATCGATAATGCTTAACGTTCGAGGTGGCAAAAACTCCCTACTCCCTGCTATTTTGTTCTCGATGTATCCGTAGAGTAAAGCAGCGCGTGCATTCGTCCTTGGCGGCGACGCCGAAGCCCCGCTGTGGCTCCACGCCGGCCCCGTTGGAATGCGAACGCTGCCTCTCCAATATGACCTTTTCAACGCTTTCTTCTCTGACACTCGTCTCATTCTTACGCGGAAAACGAGATGCGGCGGTGGATAACAGATATTTTTACCTCTTTGGAAGAACCGCAATTCTTAAAATTTATTGGAAAATCTCGTGTATTTCTTACAATCAGTATACATTCGATTCAAATAAGGTGCCAAGAATTTCGAATACGTTGTGTCTGGAAGTCTTTAGAAAGGACGTTCGCTGGATATTTATTTTTAGACTTACGACCGACAGACGTGTTAAGCCATTATGCAATTAGCTCTCGTTGGCCGTTGATTTTGTGGTGTTCGCGTCTACCGCCGACCGTGGAAAACCCGTGATGTCCCGTTTCAGCTGGCGGTAGACACGAGACTCACATTAATTTATATTTACTTTCAGGGTACGTAGGAACTTTCGCTTTCCCCACACCACTTGCGATACTACGGGAGAGCAGGAGCTGTCATTAATACGTGAGACTTTTAGTTTTACAAGAATTATGATTATTCTAGTAAGTTGGAATTTTGATACAAAATGATGGCCGAGATGTCGCTTGAGGCTAATTACTGGAATGTATACTTCTACTGCAATTACTGTCTACGACTACAAATTCAGGAAGAAGCCGTTGGTTCTGCATTGAACTGGTATTTAAATTCACAGTTTCTTTCACCTTTCCATGTTGACATCACGAACTCGACTTCGCGTTGGCTCATTTCACCTCCTGGTCATTAGTCTCCGTTTCCGCATGGAAAACAGGAAGGGCCGCATGGAACTCATGGAATATCCCACAGTTCCAATTCTGCTGACAAGTGGACCTAAAATGGCGGGATCGGTGGAACAATGGAATGCGCTAGTCTCTGTATCTAGGGACTGTAATCGGAGTTTATTGTCGGACCGCGCAGTAGCTCAGCACCCGTCACTCAGTGGTACTCGCACCTCCATAACGGCGGAGATTGTTAATTGTTCTTTCAATTCCCGGTAGACGCGTACTAAGCTCGTCGAGCGGCCCTGATTCTTTATCGCGTCGCGAGGTGAGCCAGAGTTAATGACTCGTAAACGGCGCAGAGCCACAATCTACACGAGGAGCGGAAGTAAGGGAGTGTCAATACTTACACGAGGAGCCTGAGAAAGTAAGTGATTTAATCGTCACGCGAGGAATTTCAGTAAGCAAGCGTTTTAATCATTACGCGAGGAGCTTCAATAGAAGACTTCATCGGTGCGGGACGAGCTCCAGTAAACAAGTCTCTCTCTTTGCGTTTCGTCTCCCAACATTTCGCGTTTGTGCTTCCCTCCACCATCGCGGGACGCACCTTCTACCTTCAAGAGTTGTAATTGGTGGAGGCGTCGCTGCGATCCGGTCACATGTCGAATTCGATTGGTCGCTTGCTTCTGACCTCGTCACCAGTCTTGCCCCATTTGGCAAAGGAGCCACCGTCTCTTTATAAACATATATATTTATAAATGTTCATCGTCGCAGATTTGTTCAAACAGAAAAAAGTCAATTTCGTACCTGGATCCGTGTGTGGTGGAGTAGTGCATGTAAGTGTCTGTGTGTGTAAGAGGTGACGATAGGACAAGGAATGGGAAGGAAAGATCTCGCGCGGTCCGTGGCCTGTTTGTTAGAGTACTGCTCCGGCATTCGCCTGGTGTTGTTCGGAGAAACCACGGAAAACTACCGATCAGAGCAGCCGGCCGCTAGAATTCTCCTCCAGACAGCGACTGAATTCAACCTAGCTGCCAAGCTAGTATCGAAAATCCTGGCACCGCCGAGAGTCGAACTTAGGACCTCCCAGTCAGATGCGCTGCAGTGACATCATTTGATGCCTTGAACCACCTCCCCCGGTTTGAGGATAGCAGAAGGAAAAGAGAGGCCAGTGGTAGTTTGTTATGGTACTCGGAGGCGAGGAGCGTGGCGGAGCGTGGCGCTGAGCGTGCGAACGGCGTGCGGAATGCGCGCCAATTAGATGAGCTCACGGACGCGAATACCAAGATGGCGCCGTGAGTTGCGCGGGGTGAAAGAAGAAAAGCGAGGGTTATGTACCACGCGCGATGTTTCGCCGGCAGATTGAGCTAGTGCTTCTGACGCGTTTGTGCGAGTCCTCTTCCCCTATCCGACGCTTTTACTCAACTTGAATGGGTTGAAATAATGCATTCTGGTTTTAAACTAATGACATTTATTTAGAGGTTCCTCCACCAAAATATTGACGTTTGAGAAAAAAAATTTAAGAAATGTGGTTTGATTTCAGTTTCGTAATATATTCAATTACGTATATTCAATATAATATATTCAAATAGTGATTTCCGTCACTGGTATTAGAAAATATTGTAATTTTGCGTCGGAAAACGGGGAATTTTCGACAGAAAAACTCTTGTTGACGAGCCTTGCTAACGAAAAAGTGGATAAATTTTGTTCCTATGTACACGTAATTTACTGTTGTAAATTACTTCCCATAACACGTTGTGCACTCGAACTCCATATTTTGTCGAGATCGCAGTCAAACACCGTTTTTCAAGATCGTAGTCTGAAATTTCTTTAATAAAATGTTTCAGTTTTATCGAAATCCAAAACATTTCACAAAACAATTAACATTGGAAGGGGCTGTGTCACATTCCTTCGGAGTATGTGACTTTCCCCCGCAGAGCCGCTATCCTGAGCCAGTACAGTTCATCGGTGGAAAACTGCGCGAGAGCACGTAATGAAGTCAAATTTTAAGTGATGGCTTCACACTTACTTGAAATGGCAACGTGAATATTGTTTTACGTGATCGTTTAAACGCGAACATTTTAAATTAGCTGTAGTTCTGCCATTTTAGATGTTTTCAATAAAGTCTGATGATACGAAATTTTGTTTGCAGAGTCGCAACTCTCCTTCTCGTATTTTATTTAAGATTTAAAGATCCTTTCCATTTAAAGTGTCAGTGAGTGGTCCACCTTCGTGATATTTATTGCAATGAGGAAATGCTTGGACACATTCTTGATGACGAATGAATGGTCGTCGATCTTTGTAAGGTACGTGGCGCACAAATGTTGCTTTTTAGAGAAAGGTTGAGTAGTCGAATATATGAGTATGACGATATACGGTGCCATGATTAACATTTTCTGGAAAAATATATTTAATTATTTTATGATATGGACAAGCAGTGTTTTGGTAAAATAATACCGAATGAGTTTTCTTTTTGTCTTTCCATTTATTAGAGGTTATTGGTTGTACATGCTAGATATAACAATTTCAAAGAATGAGTACTATTTTTCATACAATGAAAATGTCGTAATTTGAATGAAGAGAAATGACAAAACATAAACAGTCCAAGTAGTTGCATATCACCAATCCATTCAGATGAACTTAAATAGTGTGTGTCTAGTAAAGCTGATTAGGGGAACACTTGTAATTAATAAAGACCGCTTGAAACTTGCACATTCAATAACTTACTAAACATAGATTCGACGTAACCGGCAATCCATCACTCGTAATGTAACAGGATTTGCCTTATTCTTCTTAGAGCTGGATCCTTGAATCCGAAACGAGAGAAGCCGCCTGTCCTGCAGGTGTCGAATGCCGGGGATGCTCTTTGTCCACCTTTCAGTAACCACCCGATTTCCCGGCGTCACGGATTCCGTCACTTGATGGAGCGTGGCGAGTAACGGAGCGGAGAAACGCGACTGGCGGGCGGGCGGGCGGGCGGGCGGCCAGCGCGGGCGAGGCGAGGGCCCACGACGCAGGAAGCTACGGACCGCAACCCGCGCCGCTCTGTGCCGCGCCGCGCCGCGCCGCGCCGCCCCGCGCGCACGGAACCGGGTCACCGGGCCGAGGGCCGCCAGAACCGTTCGTCGCTCCGAGTCGGTTCCTCCGCGGCGCGCTCGCCGCTCCTCTCCTGTCTCCGCGCGGGATGGCGACCGGGCGGGAGCGGGAGGGGGAGGGGAGCGGGAGTGGAGAGGGAGGGGGAACGGGATGGGGAGCGGGAGCAGGAGGGTGGCGGGAGGGGGCGAGGGGGGCACACGTTACGAAAGACGGAACGGGCAGTCTCAGCAGCAGTGGTGAATCCAGGGGGGGCATGAGGGGTTAGAGGTCGTTAGGTCTGAAGATGTTAGGTCTAATGACAGAAGGTATATTTTTTAATGTCTAATGTCACAAGGTCTATGAAAACACGTCTAGTGAAAATTTGCTCTAATTTTTTAAAATGTCTAATAGTATTTGGGGTTATTGTTGAAAATCTCTAATAAACTGCGGTCTATCGGACATGCATTTCTAATCTATTACGCTGGAACAGAAATTTGTAACAAAATGTGGTTCACGTATCATTACGTCAGTATGCCTGAAACGAAATCAAAATAGGAATGATATACTTTAATTCAGGAAGTACATAATGTACGTAAAGTGATACAGTTGTTAAAGTAGTCACTCTGTAGCACAAAGATCGAAGGTATAAGTCGATAACACCACGATGTTTATAATTTTGGTAATTTGCTACCATTCGAAACTTTTGAAAATTTAACTGACAACGTTAAAATATAGATTTTTGGCCTTCAGGCGTTTAAAAATGAAAAAAATTGAAACTTTGCCATTGTACCTTACATATATTTGGTATTAGATCCTCTTTCGTGTAGACCTTATATCGCATTAGAGGTGGTTGGCAATAGACCTCCTGTTCATTAGACCTAACGAGGATTAGACCTTTTGTCCGTGGACCTAACGACCTGAAACCTCCCTGGAAACGACCTGATGACCTCCCCCCCCAAAGGCCTGGAGTTGTCGTTTGTTACCTTCTTTCCTTTGGCAAAATTGATTTAAATACGTATTTGCGCCAGCGTATTTGCGTTAGAATAATGTAATTATTTAAAAAGTAATATTGTTTGATATCATATATGGCTAGCCTGGAACGAAATTGGTCTATGAAACATTTTGGCTAAAATTTACGTTAAGGCAAATTTGATCTTGATATTTTATGTGATATCTCCCGCATCTACTCATCGTTGGTTGAAGCCATTTGCCGAAAATATGAGAAGCTATTCAGAAGTGAAGAGATTGCAGTGTTACCTATTGATATTAGTGATTTCAGAGACAAAAAAATTGAGTAAAGTCAAATGAAAAAAAAAATTTTGATTATTTTGTAAATATTTTGTTTGTTGAACAAGAATTATTCGTACTTCAGTATTTAGCTAACTTTCTTCACGTAAGTACAAAATTATAATATTATTTTTCTATTTTATACCATTATGCACAATTTGTATATAAGAAATCAACCATCTGAAAATTTCGAAAAAATTCACGAGTAGTTCTTTTCAAATATAAAATCGTTTTGTAGGTTTTCGTAATTTTATCACGATTTTTGGCAAAATTGTTTACCGAAAGGGTTACACTGTCAGTAGCAGGGCATTCAAGAATAAGGTGGGAGGCGGACAGCTGCACCACACTCTGGACAGGGCTGTGGATGAGCGACCTTGTTGAGTGGCGTGCGCCGCTCTCTTTGGCGCGGTGAAGTGGAAGTGGGAAGAGCGCACACCGACGCCAGCGCCGCCTCCGCGAGGCCCAGCGCTGGCGCTGCTAACGGGATCGTCCCTCTGCCGCGGAGGCCCAGCGCTAGTGCTTTCTTCCAGTAGGCGGCATTGCTGCTGCTTCGTTCCTTCCGAGTTAGCGTATTTCTGTTCAGTTGGCACCAGTGCTCGGCTTATGAAATTGTAGGTTCCGGAACGCACCCGAAATTAGCTATTAAGTTAATAGAAATAGTTATCTATTTATAACATAATTTAATAGTTACCCCGAATAGAGATCCAACTCACAAAAGGAAAAGTTTTCAGAAAATAGAAAAAACATCTAATCAGTGTAAATTAATTTATTTCTGTAAAAAACTTTCATACCATCAATATATTATGAACTGTGACTCATTCTGAAGTCAAATTTTAGTCAAGGCACTACCGCTCATAACCTATTCGCATCGATGCGACATCTTGCTGCAGATAGATTACTATTCGCCAATAGGCTAACTTTACCTAAAGAATAGCTTACCTTGGAATGGCCGGTGCGCCCTCAGAATCGAGGGGGCTGTGTATTACGTGCAATAGGTCACTAATCCACTGAAATCTCAACTTCGACTTTTTGTGGGGTAGATCCGTATTTAATTGTAAATAATTCTTAATAACGATTAGTAACAGTGGTAACACTGACTCTATGTGAATATAATGAAAAAATAGGAAAAAAATAATTAGAGGTTATAATGATATCTTATAGTTTTTACTAATTTTATTACGTTCGTAGTAGTGATTTAGTTAAGGTGAAATTATTTAATTTTGCGTTTACGGAAGTAGTTCGAGATAAAAAGAGTTTGTCGCCTGCTCTTTTCCTTTTTCTCGTTATTTGCTTCCCGAGGTACCGAAACACCGTTCCGTCCTGTTCCGACAGAAATCTAGTCCTGATCAACAACTACCTACACTGTTTATTGTTACTAACGATCTAAAAAACATTGTTGCTGAAGAACAGCACGGGGCAACATTTACCCGTTGAAAGAAAGTTTTCGATTAATAATGGTGAACTAAAATATAAGTACATGGAGAATATGCAAGTGATTGAAACAAAATATTATATAGAGTTACATATATGTTCACACTAATTTTGGATACCTATAAACATTACATACTCCCTAAAAACTCGTCTATTGCTGGTTAGGACCCATGCAGATATTCCGACACTTTGTAAATGATTGTTTTGAAATATGGCTCACCCTTTCGAACGGCAAACCCTGAATTGTGGGTTACGTTAAATAGGCTATGTCTGGTACAGACCACGAAAACATTGTATTGTGGGTTACGTTATATATGTCTGGTACAGACCACCGTTTGACAGCAAACAGAGCGACTTAAATCCGTGCTATTAAACTGTTTAGAATATCAAATAGCTGTTGTAATTTTACGTATATTTCGATTCACGTTTGGGACCATCGTGATATGGCGTAATACACAGAGAAGCTAAACCCCCGGAAACGTAGTATAAAGTCCAAAGAGATTGCTTGACGCATTGTGGGTTACATGGGCGCGTGCTGATAGCATAATCTACACAATGCTACATTTTTCGTCTTAAATCCGTTTGATGCATTCCTGAGAGGCTATGGTATTGTGCATATTACGAGGTTTTGTTTCGATTGAGTCTAAATGGTAAAAAACTGTTATCTGTTCTTAGGGAATTATAAATAGAGAAGATTGGCCTGGATTTGTTTCCGTTGAATAAATGTGGCACAGAAACGAATGGCACTAACTGTCTTTAAATGTTTCAGTGGTAGAGGAAGGTTTTGTGCATACATTGAACACACTTGAAAGTCTGACTTTCCACAAACCCTTTCCACTTTCCTTTTCGAACTCTTGTAAATGGTTCACTCCTGGAATGACGGATTTACTTTTAAAATGTTTTTCCGATTTCCGCTTCCGCGTTTAACTTTATTTTATATCGAAAAATAACGCGTTTTCATCCCTATGTCACGAAACCAGGATTTTTATCTATTATATGCTATATTGAAAAGACGTTCTTCTGGCATATGTTTTAAAACAAACTTCGTTTTAAATCCGATGTGTCTCACTTTCCAATAATCTAGGAATAGAGAGACTAAATGTATAGATGATACTGTCAGTCGTGAAGGCAGCGCTGAGAAAGAGGCGGATTCTCTTGGGCTCCTCGCCAGTCGGAGAGGCTTCGGTGGCGCGTTGGGGGGAGGGGGAGGGAGGGGAGCGGAGTTCCGGCGGAGGTGGCGAGGCGCGCGCGGGAAGCCCAGCGGCTGCGGTGCACCGCGCGTCCGCCGCCGCCTGCGCAACGCACCTCGCGCGCATGCGCACTGCCAGCTCGCGCTGCGCCACGCCCGCCCTCTCGCACGCCCTCTCACCCGTCTTCTCGGCCGTCTTCTCGTTCTCATCTCACCTTCCTTCTCATCCGCCCTCTCACCCACCCTCTTGCACGCCTTCTCGTTCGGCTTCTCGCCTGCTCTCTTGCCCGTCTTCTTGCCTATCTTCTCGCCCGTCTTCTCGCATGTCTTCTCGTTCCCCTTCTCGCCCGCCCTCTCGCCCGCCCTCTCGCCCGCCCTCTCGCCCGCCCTCTCGCCCGACCTCTCGCCCGACCTCTCGCCCGACCTCTCGCCCGCCCTCTCGCCCGCCCTCTCGCCCGCCCTCTCGCCCGCCCTCTCGCCCGCCCTCTCGCCCGCCCTCTCGCCCGCCCTCTCGCCCGCCCTCTCGCCCGCCCTCTCGCCCGCCCTCTCGCCCGCCCTCTCGCCCGCCCTCTCGCCCGCCCTCTCGCCCGCCCTCTCGCCCGCCCTCTCGCCCGCCCTCTCGCCCGCCCTCTCGCCCGCCCTCTCGCCCGCCCTCTCGCCCGCCCTCTCGCCCGCCCTCTCGCCCGCCCTCTCGCCCGCCCTCTCGCCCGCCCTCTCGCCCGCCCTCTCGCCCGCCCTCTCGCCCGCCCTCTCGCCCGCCCTCTCGCCCGCCCTCTCGCCCGCCCTCTCGCCCGCCCTCTCGCCCGCCCTCTCGCCCGCCCTCTCGCCCGCCCTCTCGCCCGCCCTCTCGCCCGCCCTCTCGCCCGCCCTCTCGCCCGCCCTCTCGCCCGCCCTCTCCCGTCCGCATGTCCGTCCGTCCCAGAGGAGCTCTAGATGAGGGATGCAACATCGATATCAATGGCTTTAAAACATCGATGTTTTTACAGATACATCTATGTTTTAAAACATCGATGTATCCGCTGACATGTTTTAACATCGATGTTTTGCGCTCCTTAATTTTTATGTTTTATATGTTTTGTTTGTAAATTAAAAAGTTCCATAATGACTATTTGGTAGAAGCTACATATGAAATAACTGTCAGTTTTGTGTCCGAACATACGTATGTCCTGGACCTGGGGCCTTCTCCTTCTTTCCATTCTCTTCTTCGGAGAAGTGAGAACTATCCCTTTGAGAAGATCCTGGGCGCTCAGGCTTTGTGTTGTCCGTTATTATTTTTTTCAACTTTTTTTTTAGTTAAACCGTAATTAAAAATAAACATGGTCATTGTCAAATAAAAGTTTGTTGAATGAAGTTGATGTTTAAAAAACATCGATGGGTTATGGTCGATGTATTATTAAAATCAATGTTTGACTTTTGAATGTCGATGTTACCAAACATGGTTTCTTCTTGAGGTGTGTTACATTGCACTTTCACGTAAAGGCAGATTCAACGGATGTGAGGTTTCACAATTTCTAAATCATTGTCGTTCCTTTGAATTGATACTTATTAGAGCTCACTTTGGTCCAGGCGAAAAAAATAGAACAAGTATTCAATATTTTTGAAAAAATCCGCATTCATTAACAAACGGAATTATTTGTTTAGTGTTTCATTAAGCATACTGAATATTAGAAAACATTCCAGGCTCTCAAATTTCGAGTCAAGACTCTGTTAATGCGAGCTTTACGGTTCATAACCGATTTCGAATCGCGGATATCCGGAAGTTGAGGAGTGTTTCAAGTGCGCGCAAACAAGAAATCAGGTTCGCTTTGCCATATGCCTGAGACGAGTCGCTCCTCAGCCCATCGCGTCGAGGAGCCGTTGCAGAAGGACCTCTTCAGACCCCTCGAGCGCTGCTTTCCCCGCCTCCGCCTCCGTAACGGTTGCCGGCGACTGCGTTATACAAGTGCGGGGTCGCGCGCCAAGTCGCCCGCGTTGCTGCTGGCCGCCGCCGCCGCCGCCGCCGCCGCCGCCGCCGCCGCCGCTCCAGTTCTCGAATTGGACATGGGAAGCCGATTTGCGCGGCGCGGCCACTTTCGCTCCGGGCGCACGTCGAAAGCCGACTCGACGAGGCAGCTTAAGGGCCCGTGGCTCGCCACCAAAGCTCATGATGACGTGGGCTGAGGTAGTCAAACATGACACGCACTATTGTGATGTGTGCTTTGGCTTTCAGGTTGTTTTGTCACAATTTTCCTCGTTTGCAGCCTTTACTGTTTATTCTATGAATTGAAAATATATTTTCAACTTCTTTTAAAATTGTTCTCGCTTCTGCGTGAAGCAAGTTTTTATTTATGCGGTAAACGTGACTTCCGGAAGAAAGATCTTTTTGCTCAAGAGGGTATACCTCACACGTATTTATCATTTGGCATAAAAACGAAGTTCATTTTCAAGCGACCGCTTTATCAAATGCTCTAGACAAGAAAAGCCAATTGCCATGTACGGTTGATTTTAACTCAAAGCTGCATAATGTTGTAGACACTTCCAGAAAATATATTTTTTTAGGTTATGTACCGTTTACTTCCGGTTTTCTAATTCTTCTACAATTAAGAAGTGAAATAAAAGCCAATTTTTTTGGTTCCTATGATTATTCATTCTAGAGCCTACATAGTGCAAACTGAAAAAAATAGAACAGTTTTAAAAGGCACTTGTCAGCAGACTCCACATTCGATTAGGATACAATCAGTTCTTCACCTGTTAATCATTTCTTAGTGCTCTTATATTGCCTTACAAAGAGATTCAAAACAGTAAAATGTAGCATACGAACGCTTTATTGACATTCTTCAAGGCTTTGGCCGGTATAGTAATTTGGTTTCAAATACGAATACTTTCTATATCAATTCTTTTAAGCATCATTAACTCCTTTCTCTATCGAATACGTGGGACAGAAATCGAAAAAAAGTGAAGTCTCTGCTTTTCTCTCAGTTCTAACTTCAATAACACAAACGTATTTATTCTGTCTCAAAGTGAACATGACTGACGTTCCTTTCAGAAAGAGTTTCGGTGAAAAATTAGCAAGGATACCCTACAAGGATACCACGTTGCAAACTTTAAAAAAAAGCGCTGACTGTCGTGAACTGACGAGCTGTTCGGAGGGCCAGCTGTGAAGTGGCGAAGCAAAAGCCGAGTTGTGCGCGCTCGGTGCGTGAGACGCAGCCGCTGTTCGCGTGAACGTCTCCTTGTGTGGCAGCGCTCCCTTCTCCTTTCCATTCGACCATCCGCCCGCCCCGCCATTGCGACCGTAACCAGATGGCAAAATCGTGGTCAAAACCTCAAAAATAAAAGTTTACTTTGGGAGCTTCTGACCATCCTACTCGAAAGAGGAATGTTTTGTACATCTGTTGTGAAAGTATGAAGCCTAATACCTGTCCTTGCTGAGCACTGTCGAAGCTTGTTGTTGGAATACGAGGTCTTCGTTGTTGGGGCATCAGAGAACATAGTAGGCTGTGGTTTCTAATATTTATAAAAACGTGCTCCAAAATATTTTTTTATATAATTCTCAATAATTTATGTCCATATTGGTGGTAAGTAAAACAAAAATTATGTTCATTTAATGTCGATTACAATAATGTTTACTCAAAATAATAAGGTATAAAATATAATTAGCATAAAAGTTATAACAGAATATAACTCCTGAAAATGTATACAGAAATGTAGTCAATTAAATATTAATTCAATTAAAGGGAAACTTGCCTGGCTGCGTGTCGCTGCAGATTCGTGTTTTACGAAAGATTTCATATGAGCGTGTATATCTCGTAGCGGCAACCTGCATTACTGAAATGAAACGAAGCATTCGGTTCGGGACGTAAGGAAAGCGCGAATGGATAGCACTAACTGAATTCGATGCCATTTGAGGTTTGGCCACGTTTTCGCCATCTGGTCACACCGCGCGACTGCGCGGCGTCTCGTCGCTGCGAACCTCAATGACAGAATCCCTAACAGTGACTGATCCAGGGGGGGCATGGCCCGCCCCCAAAAGGCCTAGAGTTTTCGTTGTTTCTTTTTAAATTTAATTTTTCTGGTGCAGGGAATAAGAGATCATCCATAAAACATGTAACGCTAAAGGGGGAGGAAGGGGGTCTGGGGCAGCGTTACTCCGCGTTACATAGAGATAGGGAAGTGCGTTACAAGGGGGAGAAGGGGTATTGAAAATCCTCGAAATTTGCGTTATGTAATTTATGGACGGCCCCTAACCACTTTAGAGAATAGTTCCAAATAATTACACACACAGTACATTTGCATTTGCGTTTACATTATTACAAAAAGGGAGGGTGTCCTCTCTCGGAGCGTCTTCAACCATTTTGCAGTGCAGAATTGGATGCAATTTTTTTAGTTAATTGGAAGTCTTTTATTACGTGTAAATTAGATTAGGTATGTAAGAGTTACGGGATGGTTTAAGGGGCCAAATTTGTCCTTCCTTTATTTGGCAAAATTGATTTAAATATTTGTTATAATTATGTAATATTTTAAAAAGAATATTGTATAGTTTCATATATACACTACAAATATAATATACAATATAATAAACAATATGTTTCTTATTTAACAAAAATCTGTGATGGCCACCTCCAAAATTATCGGGTGGAACCGCCCCTGATCGCTAATTGCAGGAAAGCGGTTAGTTCGCATTTCCTAATTTTACAGAAGAAACAAAAAACTGTATAAAACCCGTCCTAAGAAAAATTCTCTTTAGGTAGTGTACGCATTTTTGCATATGAAGACACAAGACCTGTGCTATCGAGTGGCCAAGTTTTCTTTCTGCAGTACACAATGCATTGACCTACTCACAAACCTCACCGCCAATACAAAAATATATAAATTGGACAACTTGCTTTTTTGTAGTTAGCAGCTAACTTTCATTCTCCATGGAGAATACTTGCAACTGAGGCCACCGCCCTGGAAATTGCCTTTACAATCGAGAGGAAACTTTTCTTAGGTATTCCTAAATAAAGAATGATACAATTTGGTAAAGCTTGAAGTGAAACATTATATGTCATCAGGTAGTCAATATACAAGTTAATATCTTCTGTGAAAATCGCCTTCCTTACATAAAACGTGAAATATTCTGAGAAGCGCCCGAAATTCATTCTGCTAGTTTTGAGCAAATTATATGCTAGTAATATAGACAAAGATATTATAGTTTCAAAAAGAATTAGCAGGAATTTGAAAAATATTGTAAATATTTATTTGCATTTGACACCTGTAATAAAAATCAAAAAGTGGCATTGACAATTATGATGCGCCTCTTCAAAAATTACATATCCTCGTCGTCGTAGTTATCCGTTTCCGTATCCTTGTAGTCGTCTATAAGAGAGTTCACAGTTTCTGCACTTTCTTGAAACAAAGATTCTTCCAATCCCTCGTTTATATAATGATGTACAAAAGCTTTTCTTTCATATAAACACTCAAACTTTGCCAGAAGTCGCTCCCAGACTTGCATTATGGCTGTGCTGTTAACTAACATACAAACTGCCCTTGGCGTTGGTGCCAAATCTCCTATTGGCACAGTAGTTGGCGGTTGGTAGTTTATTGCAATCTAGAAATAATAATGAAGTTGTTAATTCAATATAGTATAACGTTATTTAACGTATTAATGCCACGTGAATAACAACTGATCACACGAAATGAAATTTTAAATTAGCTCGAAGGTGTTCCACACAAATATAATGAAAGAATTTAAGGAGGATAAACTTTGAAACTTAGGTTGGAGGTTGCTTTGAAACTGCTTTGAAACTTGCATTGAAACTTGATTTAAGGAGGTTGCTTTTAAACTTGCTTCTCTGGTGGCCTTATAAAACTGAATTGTTGAGAAATTATTGCTTTGTTTCTGAAATATCTGCGTACATTAATAATGCTAAAATGATCTGATAGAGTAGAAAAACGTACCTTAAAACCTGTGGGACACCAATCCACAAAATTGACAATTTTATGTTTCTTTATCACGTAAATTGCATAATTAATATCAGTCGGACACACGTCGCCCCGGAAGAACATGCAACATGATAAATACTGCCCTTGTTCCATGTCACACATTAAAAAATGATTGCACTCGTCGAAGCATTCTGTTGTAAGTTCGATTACAGACGGAGTTTCTGGCACTGCACATTTGCATTTATGGCCAGGTATAAGCGGAGCATACGAAACACATGGGAAATGAATTCGAGGAAAAGGTAAGAGGTTTGTTACGAGCTCCAGAATATCAGAATTCAAAGGTCCTTCAAACCTCATGGATGTTGTAACAGCAGACACCACCTAAAATGAGGTACAACAATGATGAATGATTTGTGAATATCAAAAAACAAACTTTAATTAAAAGGTAGCATGCATTCGAAACTTTTAGGGTAGATTACAAACTTTAGAGCTATACGAAATGTATTACCTGGGCTATTAATCGGTTGACGTTAGTAAACGTAGGATGTGGTACTTGAAGAATATCCAACATACGATAAATCGATTGATTGTCGATTAGAACACACATATTTTCATGAGGGAGACTTCCATGTGTTGTTAAGAGAGCATTATATGGCTCTGTTGTGTTCGATGAAATCTACTGAAGGAAATGATTCACATATCAGATAACTGATATACTTTTGTACAGGAAAACACGAATTGAATATCCTGGATTACTCGAATATATGTTTTAAAAAATACTACTTATAGATAAAAATGAATTTTGCACCTGAGGCGAAGGGCAAATTGAGAAGTGTATTTTAAATTCTTTTCCAAATTCATCGGCTAATTGCTCTGAAAATAAATCCATAAAACCAGAGCCAGTGCCGCCTCCAAGTCCGCGAAAAATGACTAAACCTTGGAGCAAAGGGCAATCTTCAGCAATGCAACGTATTCTCTCCACAGCGTCGTCAAGTATTCCAGGCCCTAGATTACAGAATGCACGGCCGTAATTACTTGCAGCGTCTTCTTTTCCGGTCAGAAGCAGATCCGGAGGAAATAATTCCCGGTAGGCTCCATTCCGTATTTCGTCTGAAAGAATCAAATTTTGCTTGAAAGTACACAATGAGTGCATGATAATTTATTCTCGTTCGTTCTCTTCTTCACGGTACCCACAGAAACAAGAGTGGCGCATTATGTCGAACGTTTTCACTAGTGCCAGAAGTCACTCAACATACACTCATATATACATATTTTTTAAAAGGAATGAACAGCATTGAGAAAGAATTATCTGGTTTTATGTTGGAGGTGCAGGTCTGGTTCGAAAATAAATTTGATCTTTGCAATTTTCAATATTTTCATAGATTTTAATGAAAATCGAAAATTATACTGTTTGTGAATGCACTTTTTTCTATTTCTTCAAAAATTTTTTAAAATTACAATTTCCAGAAAGTTTTGAAGATGTCGCAGCGGCGTCATGTAAAGTGCCACCCCCAATTAAAATGTCTTAATTATCACCGAACCGTACATATCTCCGGATAGTAAAGGGAGGTATTGAAATAATTTTAACAATGCGAACTCCAATTTTCGGTCGTAAAATCCGTGTTAAGCTTTTGAGCTGAAACTTGAAATCCTGTACGTGAGGAGTAAGATGTAGTAAGTTAATGATTCATCACTATATTTGTAGTTACCACATTACAAAGTTTCATTGAGTTACAGTAAATACATTGTAACATTAAATTACATGTATCAATACGTCTTTGCTTTAATAATAATAATAATAATGATAATATGAATAATAAAACTTCGTAAAAATAGTCATTGTTATCTTGAGACTTACCGACGACGGATGGTTCTAGATCAATCATGAGTGCACGAGGTGTAATTTTGCCTTCACTATCCAAAGAAAATACAGCATCATAATCGTCATACCATTCATTGTCATTATATAAATAACCATCGGGACGTATACCATGTTCCAGACAAAATAACTCCCATAACGCACTTCCAATTTGCACGCCAGGTTGCCCCACATGGATTGCAATAACTTCATGCTACATAAAATAAGTTTGCTTTGGTAATTATTACTGATTTACTACTTACTTATTTTCATTTTAACATATATATTTCTCAAAATAATATGAAATTTGGCTATTTTATTCACTTACTTTTTTAGGCATGATAGTCAAAATGAAAGCTCACATATCGTGCTTGAAAACACCGGAGCATCATATGAGTTCATCATGTGAATTGTAGGATTAAACGACTCCTCAGGTGTAGCCGGAGCATTGAACTAGAGAGGGGAGCCATCTTGCCCGTTACGTCGCCTTTACTGACATGAGTTAATCATTTCATCCCTGAAAACTTGGAATTATACTTTGTGAGTAATGTACTCATTGTATCTGAGATGTTAGCTTTGTGGCGAATCACTGTGATTTCGTACTTTTCTAAAGGCAGCAATCATTATAAATTTGAAGTGCTCACAACAGTGTTTTTATGAATGGTCATGATGAAAGTTCTATGATCAACAAATTGTCATGTGCATGGCACATGATAATTTAAAAACAATTATCTAGGAACACCAGCACAATTTTTTCATACTATTACTATGGAAATGTAGCTCATTGTCTTTAAAATAACGCAACGTCATATATTGTTTTGTGTGTTTAAGAATCCGCATATTTGGCAAATAAAATATTATTTGCCAATTTTGTAATTGTAAATTTTTTCTTGTATGTAAAACTTATGAAAATTCCAAAATTGATGAACCCCAATAAAATAGGGATATTTTTCGGTAAAAGTGTGCTCTAGCACACTACATATTATTTTCCACTGCATATTCAATTTATTTAAAGCTGAAGGTAACCTTACTCATACAGTATTTTTATTAATGAATTTTTTATTTTGTTTTTTGGGTTGTTTTTTTGTTTCTTTTTGAATGTGAGGGAATTGGATATTTCAAAGATAGGTCTAAAAAAGCATACACACGACACTTTATGCGCTTTGATTTATTCTGAGATCCATACGTCATGAAATTCTATTTTTTGTTAAAATTAATCTTACATTACCATTTTAGTACGTTTAGAGGAACCCTGGAATTATGTGAAGTTTATTTCCTGGATTCAGCACCTTTTTTAAAATAATTCTTTGAACTATTTTTTCAGACTGACATAAGCCCTACGCATCCGAATAAGCTTATTCTTAAATAATAGGATAGTTCCTATTTTGTCTTCAAATGTTTCTCTCTACTTGGTCTTTGCGTTTTTACTTTCCCGTATACGTACGTATACACGGAGTGATATATGTAGTATAGGGAAAGTTATGTAATGTTGCGCGAAAAAATGGCCAATTTTCGGCAGAAAAAAATTAATTGCCGGGCTGTGAAAACGAATAAGTGGATAAAACCAGTTGCTAAATTAAGAAAAAAAATCCTCTATCTCGTAGTGTGGTCAAAATCCATGATTTGTTGCTTCTTTATACTTAAAAATCGATTGACGGCATTCCGTCCGTCTGTCCGTCTGTGGTCAACGCTAGCGCCTAAACCGTTCGGTCGATTTTCTTCAAAATTGATATTCCCCAGTCGATCTGATTCTAGTCGAAGCTTTGTGATTTTGAAAAAGATTCTTTAAAATTTGGGAGTACTTTATATGAAGCCCCCCTGGGATTTTCAACATTTTCTCAAAAACGGCTCCAAATTTTTTCTTTAAATTTCTTGTATGAATAGAGGAAAATACACTTTTTAACATGGCATAGGTCCGATTTTCACATACAGCTCTGAATTTTCGAAAATTGTGAAAGTTTGAATTTTTTTCGGCGTCTTTCTCCAACTACAAAATTGAAGATAGAGATTTTTTCTTCAAATAAAATTTGTTCTGCATATTGAGTTCTTTAATAAAGGTCATGTAAATGTTTTTCACAATTTTGGTAGTTTTCGTGCAATATTGCGTGCAATATGTGCAATTTTAAAAAATTACAAAAACAAAATTTTCTCAAAAACGGCTCCAAATTTTTTCTTTAAACTTTTGATAGGGATAGTGGTAAATGTACTCTATCAATGACATAAAAGCCATTTTGGTCTATCGGTTGGTTTTTTCAAAAATTACCAAAATGTAAATTTTTTTACTTGTCTCTCACGTCGTTAATATTTACATTATCGGCGATTTTTTTACATTATTATATTTACGAGTATATATGCTTTAAATAATGTCAAGTAAAGTTTCTCGAAAACACTACCGTTTTCTGTGAAAAGTAGCTCAAATTTCGGCATTTTCAGAAATGCTCAAACGTCATTTTCTCGTATATGGCTGCAATTTTTTTCTTGAAACTTTTGTAACGGATAGTGCTAATTACACTCATTAGTATAGCGTGAAGTTTATTTTGAGTTTTTTTTGTTTTTTTCAAAAATTATATAAATGTAAATTTTTTGAAAGATCTCTCACATCTTTAATATGCACATTATCCGCAATTTGTAAAGATGATTATATTTGTGAGTGTAAGTGCTTCAAATAACTTCAACTAAAGTATTTTGAAAACTCAAAAATTTTCTGTGAAAATGAGCTTCAAATTTCGCATTTTTAGTAGTGCTAAAACGCCATTTTCTCTTAAACGGCACATAATTTTTAAAAGAAAATTGCCATTTACGGCTAGGTTTTTGTGTTCTTTAATATTCTAAAATTAATATTTTCGTTGTACCAATAGGAAACCGAAAAATTAAGAAAATGACAAAAAAATGTACTTTTGGCGATGATAGATGGTAGCTGGCAAGAAAGAGTATGTGGCAATTCCGAATAGCTAGCGAAGACCCAGGAAAATAGAAAACTAATACGGGAAAGTCTGTGCCATTCTGTAGCACCACTTGTTTCTTCTTCTTTTAAGTTTACGCCTTCGTGCAATTATGTTTCTTCATGTATTGTTGACTTATTTATGGCTTGCTAAATATTAAGATGTCCCTATCAAAAGTCGAAATTTTATTTCAGAAGAAATAAGAAAACAAAAAACTTCATTTTTTTAGGAATATGCATCATTTCTTCTTAGCTACAGATTTAATGAAGAAAATAAAATCGTTGAATTCGAGTCATTGGAAGGAAGAAAATAAGCTTTCTTTTTTTAAAAAAATTATTTATCCTTGTTCGACTTATTTAGTCTTTCAAGGTTTTTTACAATTACATAAATGTTTTCCATACAAAATTTGTACGTATGGAAATTACATACTTATTTGCATTATACAATTTCACAGTAACATTTTGGAGGTTAGATCATTTAGGGACCTCTAACATACATGAAATAATTTATCTATTTTCTATACATTTAACAATTTGATACATAATTGGAATATGAATAATTATCAATACAGTTTGAAATTATTGTCTGCAAATTATGGAGGATTATAACAAGTCTTTAGCATGACGGGTATTAATTCTTGGTTGTGGGTAGGCTGATTTTCCGAGTGAAAATGTCTTAGTTGCATGACATAATGGTAATTTGGTATAGAATTTTGATGTTAATTTTGTTACCTAAGTTTTGAATGGTACAACAGAGAGTTGCTGATGTATCTGTTCCAAATGCGCTTTCTGAATGTGGAAATTCCTGGGTGACGCCGCTGATTCATCTGGCGCGCGAGAGCGGGACGCGGCGTCCGCCTCGAAACCAACGGCGCCCACGCGCCTCCCAAGGAGTGCGCAACGCCACGCGCCATTTGCATAGAGACGACGCGGCGCCCGTCACGACGCCCGCCACGCCCCCTCGCCCCCGCGCGGCCGCCCTCGTGGCCCCTCGTTACCCCCCTCGCCCCCCTCACCCTCCTCGCCCACCCAGCAACCACCCTCGTCACCCCCTCCTTACCCTCTCGCCCTCCCTCATCCCCTCGCCTTCGCGCGGCCGCCCTCGTGGCCCCCTCGTTACCCCCTCGCCCCCCTCGCCCACCAAGCAACCACCCTCGTCACCCCCTCCTTACCCTCTCGCCCTCCCTCACCCCCCTCGCCACCCAGCAACCACCCTCGTCACCCCCTCCTTACCCTCTCGCCCTCCCTCATCCCCTCGCCCTCGCGCGGCCGCCCTCGTGGCCCCCTCGTTACCCCCCTCGCCCCCCTCACCCTCCTCGCCCACCCAGCAACCACCCTCGTCACCCCCTCCTTACCCTCTCGCCCTCCCTCATCCCCCTCGCCACCCAGCAACCACCCTCGTCACCCCCTCCTTACCCTCTCGCCCTCCCTCATCCCCTCGCCCTCGCGCGGCCGCCCTCGTGGCCCCCTCGTTACCCCCCTCGCCCCCCTCACCCTCCTCGCCCACCAAGCAACCACCCTCGTCACCCCCTCCTTACCCTCTCGCCCTCCCTCATCCCCTCGCCCTCGCGCGGCCGCCCTCGTGGCCCTCTCGTTACCCCCCTCGCCCCCCTCACCCCCCTCGCCCACCAAGCAACCACCCTCGTTACCCCCTCCTTACCCTCTCGCCCTCCCTCATCCCCTCGCCCTCGCGCGACCGCCCTCGTGGCCCCCTCGTTACCCCCCTCGCCCCCCTCACCCTCCTCGCCCACCAAGCAACCACCCTCGTTACCCCCTCCTTACCCTCTCGCCCTCCCTCACCACCTCGCCACCCAGCAACCACCCTCGTTACCCCTTCCTTACCCTCTCGCCCTCGCGCGGCCGCCCTCGTGGCCCCCTCGTTACCCCCCTCGCCCCCCTCACCCTCCTCGCCCACCAAGCAACCACCCTCGTTACCCCCTCCTTACCCTCTCGCCCTCCCTCACCACCTCGCCACCCAGCAACCACTCTCGTCGCCCCCTCCTTACCCTCTCGCCCTCCCTCATCCCCTCGCCCTCGCGCGGCCGCCCTCGTGGCCCCCTCGTTACCCCCTCGCCACACTCGTGACCCCGTTGCGTCCCCCTCGCGACACCCTCGCAAACCCCCTCGCGACCCACCCCGTCCCCCCGCCCCTCGCGTTCCCTCGTCCCCCCTCACCCCCGCCCCATGCCACACTCTTGCCCACCTCTCTCCCGCTCTCGAGACTCCCTCACAACCCTCCTTGGGAACTCCTCGCGACTCCCTCGGTACCCCTTCGCGACTCCCTCGGTAGCCCTTCGCGACTCCCTCGGTACCCCTTCGCGACCCCCCTTCTCTCGCGACCCCCACGCGTCTCCCTCACGCCTCCCTCCCACCCCTCGCGAACCTCTTCTGACCCCCCCCTCGCGACCCCCCTCGGGCCCCCCTCGGGCCCCCCTCGGGCTACCCCTCGCGATTCCCCTCGTCCTTCGCGAATCCTTCTCCCCTCCCACCCTCTGCAAACCCCCTAATGACCATCTCGCAACCCCCTCAGGGCCCCAATTTGTCGATATCAATGACTCACCGGACATGAATTCTGACTACACAACGTGTTAGGGGAAGTAATTTACTACATACAGGAACAAGGTTTATCTACTTTTTCGATACCAGGACACAACAATACACATTGTTCTGTCGAACAGCCGCCGATTCTGTCGGAGCATACAACTTTTACAACTTTTTCTATACTACGTAAGCACGTACGAAGGCGAAAAAGTACAAGATTCGACTCAAATATTCGAGGTGCTAAGAAGAAGCACGTGTGTTGGAGAAAACCTTTGGAAAAGATCCTGTACTACTAAAGGAAGTAACGCTGAGGTGATGATTTACTTTAGTAAGACATTTCTAGTTAGCCTCTTCTTGAAATTCATACACATATTACACCCTTAATTTCCTTATCTAATTACGTTTTCGGAGTAAAGAGTACATTTTTCACAATACGAACCCCGAGTAGTTACATTCGTATTGATGAACATGCCCCTGATTAGCCTTCTCGTTATTGATTGTTTTGAAGGGATGTAATATACTATTTAATTTTGTAGGATATGGATTAAAATAATCTACAATTCCTTGGTGGTTCGATCTGCTATAATTTGTTTTCCAGAATGAACTATTTCTCTTCCATTTATTTATTTATTAATTAAAATACTGGTAGCTGCTTTCAATTGAGCCATACTCTCTGCGTTCAACTTTCTTTTTGTGCATTTGTAGAGATGCATGTTGGTGTCGTGTGCAGTTGTGGCACTTCTCGCTTCGGTGGTTGCCAGGCATTCTTTTCAGAAAGACTGAATTACTCCTCGCATCTAGATGTGCATGGCGTGACAATAAAATTGTGACAGTAGCACGCTTCGTCCTTCCTCCACCTCTTAGGACAATGAATGTAATAGTTGCAGAAGCTAATTTCTGTTGGGAATGTAGTCTAGCAAGAGGTCGTCTAGTCATTAGGATCCAGGCGCCATTATCAAGAGAAGACTAGCATCTGGTCGACCGGCATTCGAAGCCGGAACTCCAAGCAGTAAGGCAGCTCTTTTTGGCGACCCAGACCCAGAGTCCACTCCGATATCGCCCAGCACCACCCGCCCCGCCCTTTATTGTATTGTATATTATTTTTGTAGTATATATATATTATATATATTACCATATATATGTGGTAATATACAATATTATTTTTTAAATGATTATATAATTTTAATATAAATAAATAATTAATCCAATTGTGACACAAAGAACGTATACTGCGATTTTCGTAACTTTGCCCCTGACAGGAATCTGCTGTTGACGGTTTCATCCAATCGGGAGCTTGAACGTCACCATAGTGACGTCACTGTCGCGAAATAGACGCTCCCGATTAGATGGAAGCGAAACAGCTGATTTCTGTCAGGGTAAAGTTATAAAAATCGCAGTATAACAAATGAAAACCGTAGGCCTTTTGTTAGGGGGGATCCGCCCCTGAGTCAAGGGTACAGCAGCGCCGCGCCGCGCCGCGCCGCCGCTTCAATAGCGGCCGATAACGGCGCCGCTGCAGCGGCCGCTTTCGCGTCTGCACTTCGCTAACGGGGCTTCCGACCTTGGGAGCTCTGCCCCCCCTCCCCCTTCCCCCCGCTCGCTGTGATCGCCGGCCGCCGGAGGCTGCGCCGCCTGGCTCCGAGAGATGGGATTTGGCAACGGCGTCTCGCGATAACCTTTCGCAGAGTACTACTAGAGGGTTAGCTATACCTGTCGTTTGTCACGGAAGATGATTGTTTGTTAGCATTAATGACCGCGGAGTTAACTCGCGAACGGCACCACTTTCGAAGAACTTATTCGCTGTCATTTGAAGTTTCATTTTTAACCAACTTCGTAAGGAGGTTGAGAATTTTTGAAAATTGTGGTTCAGCTCCAACTTTCGAAAATATGCGGCCTTTTAAATGTTGATATCTTCGCCTTAAAAGGCAATTTCGCAATAGAATAGAAATTTAAAGCCAATCTGACGATGCTATTTAGTTAGTTATCATGAAATGAAGTGTATAAAAACATAAATAAAGAATATTTCCTTCACATTCAATTACAAAAGTAATAACTATTGACGCGAAAATCAAAGATGATAAATGCGGGACGGAGTGCCGCACGCGCCTGCTGGTGGGACATGGTGGGACGCGCCCGCCGGAGGGTTAACTAAGGCAAAGAGAAGCAGATGAACCTCGTGATGTTTATACTGCGATTTTTGTAGTAAGAGCTCTCAATATAACTCAAATCCCATCTTCGCGATGGAATATGTCACGGCATTTCGCGTCTTTTCTCGGTCTTGCCGGTAGAAGTCGCATGATCGCAAGCACTGTTTCATACGGTCGCGATCGTGCGAAATCTAGCGGAACGACTGTGAATGATACGAAATGCCGTGACATATTCCATCGCGAAGATGGGATTTGAGTTATCTTGAGAGCTCTTCCTACAAAAATCGCAGTATAGGAGGAGACGAACTGTAAGAAGAGCAAAAGGAGGTTAGACTGCCGAGCCCTCCGCTGGCGCTGATAGGGGCGGAGGCAGCCATCTAAAGCTAGCAGCGCCCAGAAACCAATCTCAACCAAATTATATCCAAAATTTTAGGCTAATTTTAGGCTAATTAAATGCTCTATTCCCGAATTTTAGGCTCCTCTGGATTTCCGAAAATCGTGGGCGCTGCTAGCTTTAGTCTAAAGCTAGCAGCGCCCACCCAGAATCTATCTCAAAATCAATTGTAAAATCTGAAACCCATCCCAAAATTTAAGAATAATTTTAGGCTCTTGGAAAAAAATTATCCCCGCCTTCAAATTCCAAAAATCAGGGCTGTACAAAACGAAACAAATAACATTGGTTCTTATGGGCGAATAAACATCAAAATCAAAAAACCTTAGGAAAAAATCTGAAAAACCTCCCAAAAGTTAAGAATAATTTTAGGCTCTTGGAAAAAAATCAACCCCGCCTTAAAATTCCAAAATTCAGGGCTGTACAAAGCGAAACAATTAACATTGGTTCTTACGGGTGAAATAACACCAAAATCAAAAAACCTTAGGAAAAATCTGAAACCCCTCCCAAAAGTTAAGAATAATTTTAGGCTCTTGGAAAAAAATCATCCCAGCCTTCATATTCCAAAATTCAGGGCTGTACAAAGCGAAACAATTAGCATTGGTTCTTACGGGTGAAATAACACCAAAATCAAAAAACCTTAGGAAAAATCTGAAACCCCTCCCAAAAGTTAAGAATAATTTTAGGCTCTTGGAAAAAAATCATCCCCGCCTTCAAATTCTAAAAATCAGGGCTGTACAAAGCGAAACAATTAACATTGGTTCTTACGGGTGAAATAACATCAAAATCAAAAAACCTTAGGAAAAATCTGAAACCTCTCCCAAAAATTAAGAATAATTTTAGGCTCTTGGAAAAAAATCATCCCAGCCTTCATATTCCAAAATTCAGGGCTGTACAAAGCGAAACAATTAACATTGGTTCTTACGGGTGAAATAACACCAAAATCAAAAAACCTTAGGAAAAATCTGAAACCCCTCCCAAAAGTTAAGAATAATTTTAGGCTCTTGGAAAAAAATCAACCCCGCCTTCAAATTCTAAAAATCAGGGCTGTACAAAGCGAAACATCTAACATTGGTTCTTACGGGTGAAATAACACCAAAATCTAAAAACCTTAGGAAAAATCTGAAACCCCTCCCAAAAGTTAAGAATAATTTTAGGCTCTTTGAAAAAAATCATCCCCGCCTTAAAATTCCAAAAATCAGGGCTGTACAAAGGGAAACAATTAACATTGGTTCTTACTGGTGAATAGGGTATGTTGTATTCCTAACGGGAATTTTCCATTTTTTGGATAGGGAAGAGAGAAGGCCAAAATTATTTGTGGGTTTTAATAGAATTCTCTATAATGTGTGGAATATGAAGTTCAATTTTCAGAAGCTAAGTCGTTGTAGTTCAGGTGTTATAAGAACTCAAATATTGAATATCGAAAAAAAGTGGGTGTGTTTCGATTAATATTCTATTTTTTTCAGTCAGAACGGTGCTAGCCCAAAATTATTTGAGATTGTCATATTGATATGTAATGTATGAGCAATTGCTAATAAATTCCCCATTTGTATTAGTAAAGTAGTTGAGAGATTATTTTGTGAGAAATGAAAAATTAATCGAAAGGCATGTTGTAGTTCTCACGAGAATTTCCCATTTTTTGGAAAGGAAAGAGAGAAGCCCAAAATTATTTGTGGGTATAATACTATTCTCTATATTGTGTTGAATATGACGTTCAATTTTCGGAAACTAAGTCGTTGTAGTTCAGGTGTTATAAGAACTCAAATATTGAATATCGAAAAAAGTGGGTGTGTTTTGAATAATGTTCTATTTTTTTCAGTCAGAACGGTGCTAGCCCAAAATTATTTGAGGTTAGTATATTAATAGGTAATAAATGGGCAATTGCTAAGAAATTTCTCATTTGAATTAGTAAAGTATTTCAGCAATTTTTTGTGAGGAATGAAAAATTAGTAAAAAGGTGTATTCTAGTTCTCACGAGAATTTTTCCATTTTTTTGGAAAAGAAAGAGAGAAGCCAGAATCATTTGTTAGTATATCTGTATTCCGTATCATGTGTTGTATATGGCCTTCAATTTCCAGGAGCCAAATCGTTGTAATTCAGGTGTTACAAGAACGCAAATGTTGAATATCGAAAAAAATTGGGTGTGTTTTGATGAATATTCCAAATTTTTCCAATAAGAACGGTGCTAGCCCAAAATTATTTGAGATTGGCATCTTGATAGGTAATGCATGAACAATTGTGAATCAGTTCCTCATTTGAATTATTAAAGTATTTCAGAAATAATTTTGTGAGGAATGAAAAATTATTTAAAAATTATACTGTATTTCTCACGAGAATTTTCCACTTTTTGGAAAAGAAAGAGAAGCCCAAAATTATTTGTGGGTATAATCGTATTCCTTAATATGTATTGTATGTCACACGCCAATGCCATGAGCCATATCCTAGTACTTCCGGTTTTATAAGAACGGAAATGTCGAATATCGAAAAAAAATATGGACTGGTTTTGACTAATATCCCTTTTTTAATATGAACTAATATAGCCCAAAATTATTTGAGATTTGAATATTATTAGCTAATTTATGTGCAATTGTTAATAAATTCTTTATTTGAATTGGTACAGAATTTTGGGGTTTACTTTTTCAGAAGTGGAAACGTGGTGAAATGTATATTGTAGTTCTCACGCGAATTTTTCTTTTCTTGGAGAAGAAACCGCGAAGTTCAAAATGATTCATGAGTATAGCCGTATTCTCTATCATGTGTTGTATATGGAACTTTATTGCCAGGAACGAAATCCTTGTAGTTCAGGTTTTATAAGATCGCAAATATTGGATAGCAAAAACCAAAGTTATTCTATTGATTATTATTCCTTTATTTTTCAATAAGAACGTTTCTAGCCCGAAATTATTTGAGATTAGCAAATTATATGTGTATTCAAATTGTATGTGCAAATGTAAATAAATTCTCTTTTTGAATTAGTAAAGTATTTTGGAGTTTATTTTGTGAGGAATGAGAAAGTGGTCAAGAATTATATTGTAGTTTTTACGAGAATTTTCCATTTTTTGGTAAACAAAGAGAGGAGCCTAAAATTTTTTCTGAGTACAGCCGTAATCCTTATCATGTATTTGAAAATGACATTATCAAACGCGAAATACCTGTAGTTAAGGTAACACAAATATTGAATATCGGAAAAAAGTTGGGACTGTTTTGATTAATATTCCTTTCATTTTTAATAAGAACGAATCTAGTCCAAAATTATTTGAAGTTGATATATTGATGGCCAATGTATGAGCAATTCTAAATAAATTCCTCTTCTGAATTAGTACAGTATTTTGGAGTTTATTTAGTGATAAACCAAAATATGATCAAAATTTATATAATAGTTTTTACACTAATTTTCCAATCTTTTTAAAACAAAGTGAGTAGTCCAAAATTATTAGAGAGTACAGCCGTATTCCCTAATATGTGTTGTATATGACATTAAATTGCCCGGAACGAAATCCTTGTAGTTTAGGTTTTATAACAACACAAATATTGAATTTTGCAGGAAAATAGGGTGTTTTGATTAATATTCAATTCTTTTCAAAAAGAATGCATCTACCCCAAAATGATATGCGTGTGCGATTTTTTGCCATAATGTGCATTTTATTTGTAGAACATTGAATTGATTGAAGCGAAATACCTGTGGTTTAGTTTTGAAAAAAACCCAACAAATATTTGAGATCGGTAAGTATTTCGGACAGTTTTTTTTACTTTGCTTTTCTTTTTCATGAAAAACATGGCAATGCCCAAATTATTTCAAGATCGCATCTTATTTGTTGGTATGTGTTCAATTGTTAGTAAATTCCATATTTACATTTGTTAGTTAAGTTTGTTTTCTTTTTTTTTTTCTTTTTTTTTTTTTGACGAATGAAAGATTGAGAAAAAATGTAGTTTGCCTTTTATACTAGGCATTATTCTTTTCCCATTTTTGGATTTCTCTATTATTGATTGTGATTTTAGAATTGTAGATGTATAGTTAAATAACTATTTTATCTTTTAATTCGTCGCTGCTTTTTGGAGAGAATTTTTCTTGTATGAAATATTTAATAAGTCCATATTGGATATTTACATAGGAATGAATTAAAGTAATTATTTCAAGGCTTGATATTGATCCTGTCCGAATAAATGGTAAAACTCTCAACAAATACATTTTTTCTTTTTTAATGTTGGAAATACACGTGTACGGTATAATTCTCCTAGAATATATGTGAAGTTTCTCCGGATTTCCTAGTTTTGAGATAGTGATCTAGCTTCTCCATCCTCGTTTTTGCTAAGTTGATTTCGGGGTGTTTTTTGATGACACTAAAGAACCCAAAATTATGGCCCAAGATTTTTTGAGTTGAGTTGCTATTGGGATGGTTTTAAATATTTGTTATCGTACGTAGGGGTGAGTTTCGAAATTTTGAAAAGGAACAAAAATTTCGCACGTTTACGACCACACAAATATTTTCGAATTTTCAGTACGGGTGGGTGTTCAATTAACAACCCACAATTTTTAACCTTAATTTCGGAGATTGTAGGGTACCAAAATAATGTTTCTGGTGTCACTGAAGAGCCCAAAAATATCCCGAACTTATGGTGGGAGAAATTTTGAAATTTGAGAATTAGGAGTGATTTTGATATTTTGTTTTCGTATTTAGGGGTGTGTTTCGAAATTTTGAAAAGTGGCCCCCAGAAGCCCAAAATTCACTTGTTTTGACCGTGCAAAAAAATTTGAATTTTAAGTAAGTGGGGGTGCTAGCTTTACCGGCCAAAATTTGAAATCGTAATTTCAAGGTGTTGGGAGGTAGCCCAAAATTTTTAGAAGGGGGCTGAAATTAGCCCAAAATTAGCCCAAAATTATGGCGCAAGCATTTTTGAGTTTTGAGAAAGTGGGGGTGCTAGCTTTACCGACGTAGTGGCGCCTGCTATTACAAGCACACCGTCCAGACCTGGTCCCTGCCGAATACCGCCGTGTGTGTAAATAAATAAAACTGTGCCCGCCGGGGGCCGCCTCGGCCGCGGGCATCGTCTGGCGTAGGCCAATCCGCACCTAAAAACTCCCGCGCCACCACCAGGAGCCCCCCGATGCCCCTACACCCTGTCAAAGAAGATGGTGCAGTGATGGAGCAGTTAAAATGTAAATAGTGTAAATAGTAATCAGTGCACAACAAGGACGTGACAGTGACACCTGTGCTTAGTGTCAGGTCATTTCAGGATAAGAGAATTTCGAAGATAAAAGCAATAAGGAAACTACCACCATGTATAAAAATTGTTCTGTCGACAATAAACGCTACTTAAATACAGAGTAATATACGTAGTATAGGGAAAGTTATATAATGCTGCGGGGAAAATGGCGAATTTTCGCCAGCAAAAAATTAGTTGTCTGGTCGTGATGACGAAAAACTGGATGAATCCAGTTACTAAATTAAGAAAAAAAATCCCTTAACACGTGGTGTAGCCAGAACCCGTTTTTTGTTGGTCCTTGATTCCCAAAAACCAACTGAAAGGAAAACGTCCATCCGTCCGTCCCCGTCCGTCCGTCAACACTGCTAGCACCTAAACCGTAAGTACGATTTCTTCCAAAATGGATATTCCCCGCACGATCTGGTTTGAGTGAAAGCTTTGAGATTTGGAAAAAGATTCTATACAATTTTGGGGTACTTTACATGAAGCTCCCCGGACGTTTTTAAACTTTTCTCAAAAACTGCTCCAAATTTTTCTTTAAATTTCTTGTAAGAACAGAGTAAAATGCACATATTATGGTGACATAGGTACGATGTTCACGGTAAACTCAAATTTTCGCAAAATTGCAAAATTTTGAATTTTATTCAACGTCTTCCTCCAAATACAAAATTGCAGATGGAGATTTTTCCTTCAAATGTATTTTTTTCTTCATAGTGAGTTCTTTCATAGTGAGTTGTGTTTATTCGCACGTAAGAACCAATGTTAATTGTTTCGCTTTGTACAGCCCTGATTTTTAGAATTTGAAGGCAGGGATAATTTTTTTCCAAGAGCCTAAAATTATTCTTAACTTTTGGGAGGGGTTTCAGATTTTTCCTAAGGTTTTTTGATTTTGGTGTTCTTTCACCCGTAAGAACCAATGTTAATTGTTTCGCTTGGTACATCCCTGATTTTTAGAATTTGAAGGCGGGGACGATTTTTTTCCAAGAGCCTAAAATTATTCTTAACTTTTGGGAGGGGTTTCAGATTTTTCCTAAGGTTTTTTGATTTTGGTGTTCTTTCACCCGTAAGAACCAATGTTAATTGTTTCGCTTGGTACATCCCTGATTTTTAGAATTTGAGGGCGGGGACGATTTTTTTCCAAGAGCCTAAAATTATTCTTAACTTTTGGGAGGGGTTTCAGATTTTTCCTAAGGTTTTTTGATTTTGGTGTTATTTCACCCGTAAGAACCAATGTTAATTGTTTCGCTTTGTACAGCCCTGAATTTTGGAATTCTAAGGCGGGGATGATTTTTTTTCAAGAGCCTAAAATTATTCTTAACTTTTGGGAGGGGTTTCAGATTTTTCCTAAGGTTTTTTGATTTTGGTGTTATTTCACCCGTAAGAACCAATGTTAGATGTTTCGCTTTGTACAGCCCTGATTTTTAGAATTTGAAGGCGGGGATGATTTTTTTCCAAGAGCCTAAAATTATTCTTAACGTTTGGGAGGGGTTTCAGATTTTTCCTAAGGTTTTTTGATTTTGGTGTTATTTCACCCGTAAGAGCCAATGTTAATTGTTTCGCTTTGTACAGCCCTGAATTTTGGAATATGAAGGCTGGGATGATTTTTTTCCAAGAGCCTAAAATTATTCTTAACTTTTGGGAGGGGTTTCAGATTTTTCCTAAGGTTTTTTGATTTTGATGTTATTTCACCCGTAAGAACCAATGTTAATTGTTTCGCTTTGTACAGCCCTGATTTTTAGAATTTGAAGGCGGGGATGATTTTTTTCCAAGAGCCTAAAATTATTCTTAACTTTTGGGAGGGGTTTCAGATTTTTCCTAAGGTTTTTTGATTTTGGTGTTATTTCACCCGTAAGAACCAATGTTAGATATTTCGCTTTGTACAGCCCTGATTTTTAGAATTTGAAGGCGGGGTTGATTTTTTCCAAGAGCCTAAAATTATTCTTAACTTTTGGGAGGGGTTTCAGAATTTTCCTAAGGTTTTTTGATTTTGGTGTTATTTCACCCGTAAGAACCAATGCTAATTGTTTCGCTTTGTACAGCCCTGAATTTTGGAATATGAAGGCTGGGATGATTTTTTTCCAAGAGCCTAAAATTATTCTTAACTTTTGGAAGGGTTTTCAGATTTTTCCTAAGGTTTTTTGATTTTGGTGTTATTTCACCCGTAAGAACCAATGTTAATTGTTTCGCTTTGTACAGCCCTGATTTTTAGAATTTGAAGGCGGGGATGATTTTTTCCAAGAGCCTAAAATTATTCTTAACTTTTGGGAGGGGTTTCAGATTTTTCCTACGGTTTTTTGATTTTGGTGTTATTTCACCCGTAAGAACCAATGTTAATTGTTTCGCTTTGTACAGCCCTGAATTTTGGAATTTTAAGGCGGGGTTGATTTTTTTCCAAGAGCCTAAAATTATTCTTAACTTTTGGGAGGGTTTTCAGATTTTTCCTAAGGTTTTTTGATTTTGATGTTTATTCGCCCATAAGAACCAATGTTATTTGTTTCGTTTTGTACAGCCCTGATTTTTGGAATTTGAAGGCGGGGATAATTTTTTCCAAGAGCCTAAAATTATTCTTAAATTTTGGGATGGGTTTCAGATTTTACAATTGATTTTGAGATAGATTCTGGGTGGGCGCTGCTAGCTTTAGACTAAAGCTAGCAGCGCCCACGATTTTCGGAAATCCAGAGGAGCCTAAAATTCGGGAATAGAGCATTTAATTAGCCTAAAATTAGCCTAAAATTTTGGATATAGTTTGGTTGAGATTGGTTTCTGGGCGCTGCTAGCTTTAGATGGCTGGCGGAGGCTCTTCTAGGACAAATTGCGACTCACGAGCGCCCGGAAGTGGGCCCACCGCCGCGTCCCCCGGAAGTGGAGCGATACCGGCGCGGCGCGCAGTCTGCCCCGACCGACACCCGGCTTCCGGTTCTGGCGCGGTGGCAGGGTGGCAAACCTTCCGCAGCAAGACGTTGCGCAGTTATTTAAACGTCAAATTATTTTCAAGAAATAAAGGTGATTGTGTTAATGGGTATGCATGGTGAGAAGGAAAAAAATAAGTTTAATATGCTGCTCTTTCGTGAACTGAACCGTTTGTTCCAAGTTGTACATTCTTTTTGGTTTCTCGCTAGGGGAAGAATGACTAATGCTGCCTGTAGCAGTTGGTAGATGAGAGTCGGGAAGACAAAGGAAACTGGTGAAAAGAGACAGTGTAGTTGAAAGAGTACCAGAAGCACTTGTACATTGTGCAGCGATTTGTGGAGAAAAATCAACAGGTAACGTTTGCTTATTCAGCTTTTTTGCTTTTATCTGTTGCGTCTCGTGCAATGCTTTGCTAAGTGAAGGGCTCTGAGGCAGCGATTTGGAGGAGACTTATACCGACCGCATCCCGCGCTCAACTTTTCATGAGCCGTTTACCTCCATCCCCAGAAGGGCATAGCCCGAATGCAACCCGTTCTATTTTCCTCCTTACAAGTGTAAGGAGTTATTTCCACGTTTACCGTGGTCTACTTAGTATTACATTTATCGATATAATTGTTTCACTTCTGTTTACAAGAAACATTTGCACGTCCTTTTAGAGCACTGCCGACGTTGAAAACAACCGGTTGAAAGTTTGAGGAAACAAAATATGAAATTACCAATCACGAGCGTCTTCTTACGTCACTGACTTAACACACACAATTTCGAAGATTCTGTCGAATTCACGTGTGCTCGAGGTTCTATTAGCGCTACTTATGAATGCGAACTGGAGTAAAATTTTTACTCCTTCCGAAGCACTGGTTGAGCGAAAGGGGATGGAGCCGGGTTACGCCATCTCAGGCTACGAAAAGTGAAAAGGTATTATAATTAATATTTTCCGTTTCTGTCTATATTTTTAATATATATCAATCAGTTGGTCCATCATTCGCAAGACAGAAATGTTTTAAATAACAGCTCTATATATTAAAAAGAATACAAATTTCACACAACGTTTCGGAAACTGCTGGTTTCCATCATCACGTGACAAATAAATAATTATAATACATAAAGCAATGGAAAAGTGCGAAAAAGAGAAGAATTACAAAAAATAAGATATTTCTCTTATTTTTATTTTTAAAAAATGTCTGTCTGTTTTTACAATCTGTTTCTCTAATTTCTTTCATACTGTTAGTAATATCGTCTTAAAATTGTCTAAAGTTTTTAACAAGGTGCATTCTGTTGTCTTGTGTATATTATTTTTTTTGTAATTCTTCTGTTTTGTACTTTTTCATTGTTTTATATATTATAATTATTTATTTGTCACCCGATGATGGAAACCAGCTGTTCCCGAAACGTGTGAAATTTGTATTCTTTTTAATATATTAAAGCTGTTATTTAAAACATTTCTGTCTTCTAA
The DNA here is from genome assembly GCA_031308135.1 of Acheta domesticus. Classification (NCBI taxonomy): domain Eukaryota; kingdom Metazoa; phylum Arthropoda; class Insecta; order Orthoptera; family Gryllidae; genus Acheta; species Acheta domesticus. The sequence continues at coordinate 9,621,264 of JAHLJT010004567.1, read as the reverse complement.
ATGATGGACCAACTGATTGATGTATATTGAACCGGTATTAGCTGGGAAGCGAGGGTAAGGGAGAACTGTCTGTGGGATGCAGTCGGGCGATTCCCACGGCAGGATCTCGTACTCGTGCGCGTGTTTGTTCAACAGAACCGTCGTTAAGGGCACTCGCCGGCTGCGGTTAGTGATGGAAAAGTGTAGCAACCATCGATACTCCGTTAATTACCAAAACGTTTTCTATGTCGATGAAAACATCGACAAAAAACAACGGCGCTTACAATATCGATGTTTTAAATCATTTCGAAGGAAAATGTCCTGATTTTAATCTGATATGTAACACCTCAATATGACTTTAAAGCACATTCTGCCTGACATTTGACTGTCATCGTAATTTTCTAATCAATGTTCATTGTTCAAGTTTAACGGTAATACTTCGTAAAAATAATTTTAAAAAAACTGGAGAAAGGTTCCGAACAACAAACGATTTCGTGCCAGGCTTGTGAATCGACAGTACTGTCTGTTGTCAATGGCTGTTGATTGTAAGCAATCCACAAATAAAATAGATATTGAAAATTGTATTTATATCGTGAGAATTATTTTAAGCATCGATGTTCCTGCACAAATATATCGATCTGAAGAAAACATGAAAAGCAAAAGAATATTATAATAACGATGTTTCTGCTCGAAAATATCGATATTTTTTGCCATCCCTAGCCGCGGTCCCTAGGCGCTCACGAGACCCGATCCTCCGTGGAATTTCCTCGTCAGTTCAGGCTACCTGCCGCTCTCTATCAGCAGAAGAGGAATGTGTCTCGTCGAATGAGCTATTCCGTGTGAAGCGCACAAATTAAAAGCTCTCAAATGGAAGGAACACCGTGTTTGTTGATAGTAGAAAAAGAAAGGGACAAAACGTTCGTTTCGACGACAACATTTAAAAGGTTAAAGAGGGAATGGAATCCCTTCTATTCGTTCCTAGCCTTTCAAGACAGCACTTAGCAAGCGAGGTGGTAGTCTGGTAATGCACACTTCTTGATGTTAACACCAGAAAAAATGTGATAATAGTTTCTGTTGGTGCTAATGACTCTTGTTAATTAGTAATAATACTCTATCACGATATCTCTATCACGAAATGTGAATGAACACAAGAGTAATTATTGGGGTACAGGTTTAGATGACCTAAAACATCGCCAAAAATGATCAATAAAATTCTCTTAAAATGTTTTTAAAACGCCCTAAAAGCAAAGAAAAATTACGTAAAAATGTGATCAAGTTGTTGGATATGTTACAAACGTAATCGAGCCTTCTTCCTTTCGTTCAAGCGGAGTCAGCTTGTACACTTTTGATTTGGACGTTTTTTACCAGGAAATCTGTCTTTAGTTATTGTAAAATCAGCCGAATTGATAATGGCGCTGATAGTCATCTTAGGAACCTTAGATTACATACACAGTTTTTAACTGTTCTTGACGTTAAATAAATAAACATACAGCGGCTGACATTACAATTTCTAAGCGAAGAAATCGAATACGCTACTCAGGTATTTGTCAGAGAACACTTTGTTGCATCTCGTAAATATTATTTGAAGCAAGTACCATTAAAATTGTATTAAAATAGATGAAATCTTCGAAAATGCTTTAAATGACGGAAAAGGGCATGACTTATTAATATCGACGAAAAATTTTAAAAAAAGTCATATAAAATGGGTCATTTCCTTTTGTCATAACATACAAGTATAGACTAAAAGACATTGTTCTAAAGTGAAAAAAAAGACATTTCATTTAAATCAGTCCCCTGGTAATTATAACAAAAGAACGATATCGTTCAGCCGCTGGCAGGAGTGCTCTGTACACTGTCTAAACACATCAAACCGAGTCGAAAGCGAAGATGAAATTTCTGTGCGTGAGGCAGAGGCGGGTCCTGTGGAATACAGGCGGGCGGAGGGGCTGAGATTGTGCCTATCGGAAGGGCCGGAAGCGGAGGGGCTTTGAAGAGGCCGCAGCCGTCGGTCGCCTTTGTTTCGCTTTGTTCTGCTGCGAGCGTTTGTTCCGACAACCGGCGCCAGATTTCTCTGCTGGCGATCGGCGTTACTGGAAGTCGACAACCGGATGCTTTTGGTTTCAGAAGTGGTCGTATTCGCTGAATTTGGGTATTTCATAAACACGAGTTGCGTAGTTTGTTGAACTCCAGTCACCGCAAAAACAACGCACAATGTACTGAATCTATGACTCACGTACATCATGAAGTTTTCTGCCAACAGTAAACGTATCGATGGCTGAGAACCAGACTGTTCTAGGAAGTTCATTTTACTAATTTTTTTCAGGAGAACCGCTTAAAAGTTTTTGTATAAATGGGTAAGTATGGAATGGGTTAATACAGATTGAGTTTGTTGCATTGTAAGGGAGTGGAATATTAACAGTTTTGTTTGATGCACTCATGTAGACTGGAAGATATAACACAATGAAACAAAAACCTCATTTTGTTACACAATTTGACTTCGAACAGTCTGGTTATCATTCATCGATATAATCATTTCCGATAAACACCAAATCCTCATATATTTTTGAAACAAAAATATGAGTGTAAATCTTTCGAAGGTGGGTTTTTTTCAAACTTAATGGCGAGAAAAAGTGCCTCGAAGTAAAATGTTGCTGATTAAAACAAAACATTACTTATGATTCATTTCCGATTTACTTCCAATTCAGCCTTTCATAAAATGTCTATTAGAAAGGAGAGGATTATTTAAAATTTCAGGCCAGATCTCGTCGTAACGTTTTCTTTTCCGAAGATTTATTTGAATACACTGAATGCAAATTTCTGCATTCATCTATCGTTTCCTTTTTAGAGTTTCCAGCTCGTCAAACCACTTTAGACGCTAAGTTTGAGCAAGCGTGATTTTTTTCCTGTTGTTGTGTCAGCATCTTCCGCCGTCAGCTCGAAGCACGGATTACAGCACATTGGGGCTGCAATTGTGTGTTTGGTAGCCCTGACGCAACGCACGTGGGCCAGCTGCGGAGAAAGCCGACGACCTCTGACCGGAGTACCGGTGTCGGCGCCCAACGCTCTTGGAAGGATTGTCGACTCCAAGGAGAGTTGCCCTCTTGAGTCATCTTCGTTTCGTTTCGTTGTCCGCTGATTAGAATCGTCTGTCTTGTAAACCGCTTGAGTAGATGGTAGTTTACCAATATTATATTTTTTGTTACAGTTCTGATTTGGTTGTACATGAATGATGTTTACGGCAACAGAGAGATATCATGAACTACACTTACAGAACTAATTACCTAACTAATGACAGAATTGACACGCCCGCAAATATTAATATTAGTTTTTCCATTGTTTATTTTTAACTATCACACTGCTGTGCGCCATAAAAGTCTCTCCGCACTGAATCAAATCAGAGCCTGCTATTAAAAATTGCATTTAGGTTGGTTGCAACCAGATCACTGGGAAACAAGTGAAGGGGCAACAAATGTACATTTTCAAGCTGCAGCTCGTGCCACCAACATACTTTCTTTTGCAAGCACCCTCACCAGCAAGGTGCCACTGCGAAGATACTTTTCTGGGACACTATAAATGATTATTCTCAGAATGTATATAATATAGGCAAATACAGTAAAATTTTCTCAATGCGAGACGTGCATAATGCGGAAATCTGTCTAATGTGAACTTGAATTGTGGTCCTGCCAAACATAAGTTCTTCTGCATTACATTGTATAATCTTGTCTAATACGAAAAAAAAAATTCTGGTCATTTGAGATTCCGCATTGAGCAAGTTTTTCTATACTATATTCTTTGAACGGAGGGATTGCGTGCGAAAGTAAGTAAACTGATGCGCTATTGTTTCCAAAGATCCTTCATTATTGTCGGTCGCCTGAAAGAGAAGTGGAAGAGAGCGCGTCGGTCGAGGAGCGGTTTGTCGTCGCGGCCGCGTAGCGCAGCGCCGTTGTCGGGAACCGGTTGCGGCGCTCGCAATCACCGTGTCACGAGTCTTCTCGCGTTCTCCGTAGCGTCGCGATTGAGCCGCGTCGCCGGCGCGCATCGCGGCTTCGTCCGCCTGCCGCTTCTGGGAAGGCGGAAAGTGGCCGCGGCGACGCGAGCGCAGCGGGGCGGCGGGCGAGGGCGATAACGGTGCGCGGCCCTGGGGCAGCGGCGCAGGAGGCCCTGGTGGCCAGCGATGGGCATTTGTTCTAGACGCAGGGACGCCGCGGGAATGGGATGTTTGCGCCTCGGTCAAAATGAGATGTATGCGCCCCCGCATAAGAAGCAAGCAAATCGTGAAGATACGTTCATCATATTATATTATTCTGCGATTTTTCTAACTTTGCCCCTGCAGGTCCGTCTTCAGGATGGAATATGTCACGGTATTTCGCGACGTTCTCAGCCGTGCCGCAAGGTATCGCATGATCGCGACCGTATCAAGCAGTGCTTGCGATCATCCGACTTCTAGCGGAGAAAGACACGAAATGCCATGTGATATTCCATCGTGGCCATAGAGGCTTCTGGGGCAGAGTTAGAAAAATCGCACTATACATCAGAATATTTTTGTAGGAGGGGGGTCATCCATAAATTACCTAACGCTCAAGGGGGGCAGGGGGTCTGAGGCAGCGTTACGCTGCGTTACATAGGGGTAGGGGAATGCGTTAGAAGGGGGTATTGAAGATACTAGAAATTTGCGTTACGTAATTTATGGATGGCCTCAGAGATCACGTAATCAGATAATAAATGCTTGATTTAGAGAAATAATGAACACAAGTATATTCTGCCAGTATACTCTGCAAGGGTTAATGTTCGTTTCCAAACACCCCCTTTCTTTCGTGATTTTCTTTCGATTATTCGGCTTCGCATGTTACAAAACAAGATACAGGAAATCCAATTTGTTTTTCAAGATACCTACTTTCATATTTTCAATCATCGTTACACCTCAAAACGAATTATTTCAGATCTCAGTTATTAAGGCAGAGATGAACTCATCCGCCTACCGGAACACATGGGAAGGGTTTGCATATTCTGCCCGAATGACCTTCACGAGATCGCGTTTTCGGCGAGCGCCTGAGCACATTATGGTCACGATATGCTGCAGAGTAATGTACCAGAGTGTATACTTCGGTTTTTCTTCATTGGCGCACGGGCGGGGGTGTCAATAAAATGGAATATCTCACGGTATTTCGCGTCGTTCTCGGTTGTGCCGCTAGGAGTCGCGTGATCGCGACGGTATCGAGCAGTGCTGGCGATCATGCGACGCCTGGCGGCACTACGGAGAACGACGCGAAGTACAGTGAGATATTCCGTTTTATTGACATCCCCCGTGCGCCAAGAAAAAAAAAAACGAAGTACACATGAAGTAGCGAACGCGCACCTGTTGGTGTGAGAATGACTATGCGTCTATTTTAGAAGGGAGACTCAACCGGGAGATGTGAATCGCCAATCTGCTGTGAACTTTCAAGTAACGGGGACTCCGAAGGCCGCGGCATTTCATTTGCGAACTTCGGTTTCTATCGATACTTGTTTCCGCCCGAGATCAGTCGGAGCTCCTCTTTGTCCTTGTGAACGGAACTTACCGTCATACGGTGGCTCAGGGCATCACTGAAGTGCCTCTGACAGTTTTAGGGTTGGAGTTTGGTGGTGGAGGGTTTTCAACCCTAGTTGTATTCCTAATTCGACCGTTGTCTGGAGAAGAATTCTAGCGGCCGGCTGCTCTGATGGATAGTTTTCCGTGGTATCACCGATCAAGACCAGTCGATTGCCGGAGCAGAACCATAACAAACGGGTCATGGACCGCGCGTGATCTTTGCTTCTTCTTCCTTAGGGACAGTCCATTAATTACGTAACGCAAATTTCGAGTATTTTCAATACCCCTTTTCCCCCTTGTAACGCATTTCCCCATCTCTATGTAACGCAGCATAACGCTGCCTCAGCCCCCTACCTCCCCTTTTAGCATTAAGTAATTTATGGATGACCCCTTATCTTATCCTCACTTCTTACTTACACACACACACTTAATGCTATACAACTATACTACCCCACATGCCGGGAGACCGGTCGGGAGCTTGCAGCTTGTCCCGGTTGGGGCGGTGCCCCGCTGGTGGGAGATACCTGGTTGAGGGGAAATCCCCAGTCGACGAATAGTCGACGAATAGGTCGGTGCCGGATCTCCCCGGATGGAAGATCTCCGACATTTCCTGTGATAAAAACATGCTCTACACTTACGGGTATAATGACCATGGCAATTCACGCGCCCAGAAACCCGAAATATAATCAATCAATAAGTCAGTGCACGGAACTTCGTGATTGGTGCTGTGTTTGTGAGTTTTATACAGAGATAATGCCAAAAAATGCCAAAACAATAATATTGATTATAATAACTGCGAATATTTTATTGAGGGTACATTGGGATACTTTTGCTGTCCTTCGCGCAGAATTACACCATTATTCGCACTCTCTCGGACACCGTAAATAATGAAGAAGAAATGTTTCATTTCTAAATGGTTGGCTATAATGTCAATATGGGAAAATAGCATCATTAACAAGATGCGTTCCGTATTTGCGGAAGTAACGATACTTGTGCGACAAGCAGTTGTGATGACATATCGGTGTGTCCTCATGACTGCGTCCTCAAAACATCGCTTCGCGCTGCGCGACTCTCTCGTTGATGGTGGTGGACAACTCAGCTCGGCGGGACACCGACGTCAACTGTTTGCTGCTGCTGATACGTACGCGGAAACAAAAGACATTGATGTGTTGGAAGCTATGTCAAAAGGCGTGGTCGTTTGGTCACAAACATGAGACATAGACTAAACCCTCATTTTCTCTCTGATTTTGATTTCGGAGAAACGTTCATTCCTATTGATTCAGTACTTCGGTAATCGTAATATAGTTCGCCAGTAAAGTATCTCCGCTTGAAGGGTCGCAGATTCGAATCCCGCCTCGGGCATAAATGTTTGTGTGCTTATATTGTCCTTACGTGTAGTGTTTCCCCTACCCCCAATGTAAAACGACCAAAGTAGTCGCTACATGACTTAGTAGTTAAAAAGCGACCTAAGGAATAAATCAATAAGGAAATAAATAAGACTCCTGCAGTGTCACCAGTGGCTGGTGAGAGTTCTACCAACAGAAATTATGTTGGTAGGACGATCTGCAGCTTGTAACTAAAGAAAACATACATTGCATACTCACCACAATCATAAAAGATGCTGGAAGCATTGTCCCCTTCATTTATTTTACCAGTGTTGTGGTTGCTAGGAACATAAGTGCCCTTTTTAAGTGGAGGCCTCTGATTCGGCTCGTTGCGCAGAGACTTTCCTGGTACACTGTAAATACAATACACTGTTGAACATAGCGAATAATTTTAATCTTCTACAGTGTATTTGAATTTGGAAAACAAAATTATACTTCAATTTTTCTACAGAGACCGATGACATTAGATCATAGTTACACCTCCTGTCTTATAAAATGAATCTTTTAAATTAGTTTTCTTTGCACAGAATAATTTAAAATTAAACTATTTGAAGACTGACCTTTTTTTAAATATGGTTTTTAAATTCTTTGAAGGTCCATTAACTTTTTAAGCAAGCACACAATATAACAACATTTATTAAACAATATTTATAACAATTATAACATTTTTAATTAATTCGCGACCGTCCTTCTCAAAGGGCTCGTGGCTTCAGAAATGTGCTACCATTGTTAAAGAGATTCATTTCATAAGGCAGGAGGTGTAACAATGTCCTAATGTCATCGACTAGTATCGAAAAATCTATGTATAGATATTTTATAGTAAATTTTGAATTGGATTATTATTACATTGGATTTGTTTGTCACTTTCCTTTCTTGTCGGTACGGTTTCTCGCAGCAGCAGTTGTTGCCTTTACACTTTCACTGGGAATGCGTTCTCGTGCGCGTGGCACGGGCGCCTTCGCTCGAAAGCAGCCTGCCATTTTCCGCGACGCGACGTCGCCGCCGCCTCCCCTTCCACGTCGAGACCCTATACTGCGATTTTTGTAGGAAGAGCTCTCAAGATAACTCAAATCCCATCTTCGCAATGGAATATGTCACGGCATTTCGTATCATTCACAGTCGTTCCGCTAGATTTCGCACGATCGCGACCGTATGAAGCAGTGCTTGCGATCATGCGACTTCTATCGGCAAGATCGAAAAAAAGACGCGAAATGCCGTGACATATTCCATCGCGAAGATGGGATTTGAGTTATCTTGAGAGCTCTTCCTACAAAAATCGCACTATTGACACAGAGAGTAGTGCAACCGCCGACATTTAATATCCATCTACTATTTAATATTTAGAAAGAACCAGAATTGGCTGGTTTCTTTGCAGGTCAGTAATTGCATGTACAGTTGTATTTGCGGAATAATCGATTAGATCAAATTGCAAATAAAGCAGATGTAAAATAAAAAAAATTAATATCCTATCACCTGACAATTCAGTCAGGCACCAATCAGGAACTGAAGGAAATTATAACAATTGGTGACGTTATGAAGATTTTAAAGAAGAAGAATATTGGTTTGGAGAAGATTCATGATTCTCAACGTACAGAATACGACGCAGTTCCGATTCTCCAGACAATTTGATATAAAATGGCGAGATCGGTGGACCAATGGAATGCGCTACTCTCTGTATCTAGGGACTGTACTTGAGTCCCTAGATAGAGAGTAGCGCAACCGCCGCCATTCAATATCCTCTCATCCGACAATTCAGTCAGGCACCAATCAGGAACTGAAGGAAATTATAACAACTGGTGACATTATGAAGATTTCCAAGAATATTAATATTAGTTTGGGGTTGATTCATGGTTCTCAACATACGGAATATTACGCAGTTCTAATTTTCCTGACAACTGGACATAAAATGGCGGAATCCATGGAACAATGGAATGCGCTACTCACTGTATATAGGGACTCTAGTCCTTGCTAGAGTCCCTAGATACAGAGAGTAGCGCAACCGCCGCCATTTAATATCCTCTCATCCGACAATTCAGTCAGGCACCAATCAGGAACTGAAGGAAATTATAACAACTGGTGACATTATGAAGATTTCCAAGAATATTAATATTAGTTTGGGGTTGATTCATGGTTCTCAACATACGGAATATTACGCAGTTCTAATTTTCCTGACAACTGGACATAAAATGGCGGAATCCATGGAACAATGGAATGCGCTACTCACTGTATATAGGGACTCTAGTCCTTGCTAGAGTCCCTAGATACAGAGAGTAGCGCAACCGCCGCCATTTAATATCCTCTCACCCGGTAGCCCCGCCTGGCAGTATTCAGAAGCTGAAGGAAAATTATAGCAGTTGGTGACGTTATGGAGATGCTTAAGATTATTAATAGCCCCTTGGTTTATTCAAAATAGTCAAATTATAGAAGAACTAAGTATCGTCCCTTTAAAAACCTGGATTAACCTTCTCTTCTCAAAATTCTTCACTAGTCTCTCTGCTTGTCTGGCTCACAATACTTTTAACCTTGGCCAATCAGCTAAGCCCTTTCCACGTATTCGTTAACGTTTTGCTAAAGACTTATTACAACCTCCATAATTATCTCATATTTTCTTCTTCCAAATGAACAACAATATTTATAAATTGTAAAAATATTATTACTCTGAAATGTACTGCTATTTCCTACTAAATCAATTTATGATCATGCAAACTTATTATATGTTATAATAGAATGTTCTGAGGTTACTTCTGTAAGTTTTTCCTCATATGCTATAATTGTTATTGTAGCACTTTCAACCCTTTGAAAGATAATGTATTATCGAACAAAGATAAATAAATTATTAAAATGATTATTAATATTGATTGGGGATAGATTCATGGTTCTCAACATACAGAATAACACACAGTTCGAATTCTCTTGACAACTGGATATGATATGGCGGGATCGGTGGAACAATAGAATGCGCTACTCTCTGTGTCAAGGAAATCTACCCTTTGGACGTGAGTGACGCTTGGGGTGCGCGCGTCCCCAGAGAGAAGGAAAGGGCCCTGCAACTCCCCATCAAAACCGGAGACAAAGCTCCAGGGTGCTACAATAGGAAGCGTTAGTGTCGCCGGGTACAACCCCTAACTTCCGCAAATAAAAATTGGCTGATTTCTGAGAAATACGAAAAGTGTCTTCTAAATGTACAATCATTCATAATACATACTAATGAGAAACCGCTGAAGAAAGCGCGAACATCGACGCTATCTTTTGTAGCAATACGCGCCTGCTTGAGCGTAATGCGAACCCACGCAGCAGCCACCCGCGTTTGAAGTATCGTTGGCAGCAGTTCGTCTTCTAGTTCCTGTAAGAAGGTGATAGAGGAGAGCGTGCCACTGTAATGGTCTTCAGCACAGTATATTGGAGTTAAATGGCTCTGGAGAAGGAGCAGCAGCTGCAAGGCAGACGCGGGGCAAGCAACGGTCGTACTTCGGTACCGTACACTCCACTGCTCTCCGCGCTGGCTAGCACAGCCTTTGGCGGCGGCGACTCGCTGATAGTCGCACCGCTCGTCTTCAAAAGGCACAACAAGGACATTTAGTGTACGCACGGGAATTTCGTGCCGGATGAGGTGGTTGAGGGCATGAATCGCTATCATTGCAGTCCCTCTGACCGGGAGGTTCTAGCTTCGAGTCCCCACGGCGACGGAATTTTCGACCCTAGCTTGTCAGCTAGGTCGAATTCAGTCGCTGTCTGGAAGAGAATTCTAACGGCCGGCTGCTCCGATCGGTAGTTTTCCGAGGTTTCTCCCATCAACACCAGGCGAATTCTGGAGTAAACCCTAACTAACGGGCCACGGACCGCGCGCATTCTTTCCTTCCTGTTCCTGGTCATATCCTCGCATTTTACTTACACACACACACACACACACACGCGCGCGCACGCACACACACACACACACACACACACACACACAGACACAGACACACACACAGACACACACACACACACACCCCTACTCACACGGTCGCGCTTTGGTACAGAACATTCACTACCCTAAGGGGGAGGAGCAGAAGCCCCGACGAATGAAGCGAGCGGTGAGCGCAGACGGAGGCTTCCGCGTGGCCGTCCGCGCCGAGCGCCTTCCTGGTCGCCAGCCCCGCCCGCCACCTGGCGCGCGCCAACGCTCCTCTCTCTCCTCGCCGCGCCACCTGCGCCGCCCGCGCGCGCACCCTCTCCGCGCACACACCCACCCACCGCAGAGCTCGACTCCCGATTTCAGCTTCCGCGGGGCGGTCGTCTGGATAAAAAGAACTATAATAAAATAATTATATTTCTTTGTCCAGTTTTTTTAAGACAGTCTTATACAGGGTGTCCGGGGAGGAAACATCGAAACTTCGAAAATAAGCTTTTAAGACAATTCTACGAATATTTTGTCTAATAAACTACGTGGATATTCCGAACGGTTGGACCGCAATAAGCACTCAAAAGTTGATTTCAAAAATTATTTGTAGGCAAAAATTTGCATTACGGAAGCACATGATCAATAGGTTAATAAAACATATATAAGTATTTTTGTATTTAGTCAACCTCCTGAAGAAGAGGAAAAATGCTCCTCGAAACGCTGTGAGAAATAAAATTCCAAATTCAGAATAGACGGCCTTTTATTAACCCTTTGATCATCAAAATACATCACTATCTTAAAAAACTGGACAAAGAAATATAATTAAAATCCAAACACAGTCAGAAGATATTTGAAAAAATAAAATAAAAAAAAAACAAAACGAGATCGTTGAAGTGCATTACTTTTCAATAAAATATTTTTTTTAAAAAAATAAATTGAAAATTCTGCTTACACTCGTTTCTGTTCCTGTACATAAACCACTATTCTAAAGCTTCCCTGTGATCGGGAGGTTGTACAGCTGTAAACTACTGAGATATGGTCGCAACCAGAAGATCCTGCAAAAAATTGTCGCAACACTTTCAAAAGCACTGCAAGGGACAATTTTCGCGTAGGATGATGCTACTTTTCACTAAAATGTAAGGATCATTTATCTCCTTCACCATTTTTTTCCTTCAAAAATTGAAGTTGTTCAAGGAAAACCATCTGCATTTGTGATTTCCCCTCCCTTCCGCTTCCGGAGATAGCTCGTTTAATCTCACAGTTAGCTCGTTTGTTTTCTAACACTGAGACCTCTTTCAGATCAATACTGAGGGCATTGCAGATCATCATGTCTTGTGATCCCACCTGAGAGACCGCGATGCTCGTATACATATTTTGTTGAAAGTGTTTACTCTCCCTTTTAAAACGGGAATAAACAATTAGCTCGCGTTATTTGTTGACGTGGAGCTGGCTCCGTTCACTTCCGCGTTGGCACTCGGCACTTTTAGCCACATCCTCGAGTTCTCCCTTCACGTGCCAATTTTCCTCTAGATTGGAAAGTTGCTACGAAGTATCCAGGCGGATGACGACTGCAAAGAGGCAGACGTTTTCCGAGTAGGAGTCTGTCACAATGAAATGCTTTAGTGGCTCTCAAGCGATGCGGAATCTTTAGAAATGATTTTGAACGGCTCTTCATCCTTTCTTCATTGATAACGGATTACACGAGGGGCATTCAAAGGCGACTGAATCTCAGTCGAGGATCAGAGTAGTCGTTGATAACCGCGACACGCACAAAAAAAATTCAGACCCAAAGACGTGACACATGTTTCTATATGTATTTCGACGCGCTGAATTCGAATATGTAGCCACAATTGCGTCACCACCCTCCAGATGTTTTTAATCGCAAAAAAAACAAAACAAAAAAAACATGGAATTTACAATCTACGATTTCACGGTGATTTTTTGCGATATAAAAAACTGGAGGATGGTGGCGCAATTCTGGCTTCAGATTGATGTTCAGCGGCTTCATATACAAAGGGGAAGTCAAGTCTTTGGGTCTGACAACAATCCCCGAAAACAAAAAAAAAAAAGAATAAATATTCACGGTGGTTTCTCGCGATGTACAAAAACTCGGACGATGGTGATGAAATTCTGGCTTCAGATTCGGATTCAGCGCGTCGACATACATTGAGAAACATGTGTCACGTCATTGGATCTGACAGCATTTTGGGGGGGGGGGGCTGTGTTATTAAATGAGATGTGCCTGCTATTACTTTTACGATTCGAGAATGCCTCGCACAGCCCGAGTATGTTTTTGTTTTAATGGAAAGAGAATTCCCATGCTACTCCACACAGTGATACAGTGTCTTTGGAGAGGTCCTAGCAGGATTGATTGATATTTCCGGGCGCGACAACTAATTAGGTCATTAGTCCCGTAAGTGTAGTACATGTTTTCTATCTCGGAAGGTGGCGATGACCTTTTCCCGCCGGATAGCGAGATCTGGCGCCGACCTAACGTCGACTAGCGGGGTTTTCCCTTCGACCAGGTATCTCCCACCAGCGGGGCAACGCCCCAGCCGGGACAAGCTGTAAGCTCCCGACCGGTCTCCCGGCATGTGCGGTAGTGTAGTGCATGTTGGTGTAAGTGTGTGTGTGTAAGAGGAGTGGATAGGACAAGGAAGAGGAAGGAAAGATCGCGCGCGGTCCGTGGCCCGTTTGTTAGGGTACTGCTCCGGCACTCGTCTGGTGTTGATCGGAGAAACCACGCAAAACTACCGATCAGAGCAGCCAGCCGCTAGAATTCTCCTCCAGACAGCGACTGAAATCGACTTAGCTTGCGTCGAAAATCCTGCCGCCGTGGGGAGTGGTAGCTAGGACCTCCCGATCAGAGTGACTGCAGTGACATCAGGTGATGCACTGAGCGATCTCTCCCGGTCTCCTGGCAGGCGTTCGGCTGTTCCTTGGCGAGGGGTGGTGCAAGCACTTCGCCGAGCGTGCGGGCAGCCGCTTGGAATTCCGCGGGCCACCGCGGGAGAGAGCGCCGAGTGTGAAAGTGATCGTCCCAGACCTTCGCGCTTCCTCCCCATCCCCTACCCGAATCCTCATTTGTATTCCTTGTTCAATGGCTGGCACTTCATTGGATGCAGTCTGAGTTCATTGATTAAAGCTACTATTTAGTCATTTTGTCAGCTACAGAATTTACCTACTTTTCTTTTAAATTTTCACAAGAAAACTACTACATTTGATATCGTCTTTAAAAATATCTTGTTCCTGTTCTGTTATATCGGCCTCAAAGCAATCGGAGAAGCCAAAAGCCAATCTTAACGGCCGGCGTCTATTTGCAGTTTAACAATCCACTTCCGCTGATAACAATCGAAGCAAATCAGATGTAGTTAAAGGTGATGTACGAATACAATGATGTATTGTAAGAAATGTTATATCTTGTCTACATGACTTTTTTCTTAAATGCATGTAATAAAATGGTGTTACGAAAAATATTGAACAATACAAGAATGATACTCGTGTAGATATTTGTCCTTATCGTCTGATGACGTTAAATATTTTTTAAATAATGATGTTAATTGCGCAGAGTCAAATTTTGCATGTATTTTTATTCTTCCTGAGGTTTTTTGCAGCTTTTCTTCAGGGGATGCCGATTTCGGCTATCCACGCCGGGTACCCACTATGTCCGTTATGGGGACACATGAACCTTTCTTTTACACTAGACACACTTGCGGGCTTCTCGGTCTGTGGTCCGCAGACCCACAAGGCTTTCCGCGACAACACACATACATGTGGATGATCTTGGCTGTCCGGGTGACGGCGCGTCGAAGGCTGTGTTGCCGACGTTTCCACCATCTTATCGTGGTCTTCCTCAGGTCTGGTCTGCCGACAAGCCCCGAGGATGACCTGGCTTGTTGGTTGGCAGACCTGCCCTGAGGAAGACCACGATAAGATGGTCGAAACGTCGGCAACACAGCCTTCGACGCGAAGTCACCCGGACAGTCAAGAACATCCACATGTTTCCGGCCGCGGAAGCCTACGACTTCATTTAACACACATACATGAAAGGCAAGGGACAAACAACATTGCCCACGGCGGGACTCGAACCCGCGACCCTTCAGACCGAGGCGCTGAGTCGGCACACGCTCTACCCACCTCGGCCATCCAGGTCCGCGAAATATTGCAGACATTTAATGAATCTAAACACGATTCTTCCACTTCCTTTTCCCCGACTTCTCACACCCTTCACTCTTAAGACAGACGGCAGGGAAAGTTTCATAACTCTTCCATAACAAACACTCCAAGTCATATCTGCCTCCGAGACGTCGCCCTTGCTTCGTTACTTCCTCTTAGTAGTCCTTCACATCAGTACATCACGCCGGTGCAAGTCAGTGCCTAAACAGAAGCTCCGCCGCGATTTCGCGTGCAGCAGCAAAAGACAATCTTATCGCGCGAATCGCATTTCCAGCTCTGACTCGCCCTTCGCCTGGCGTTTGCGTCTCGGAGAGCGCGTCGCCTCCCGCGCCCTCGTCCGCCCGCGCGGCTTCTGCACCGCTTTCTCCTGCGCGGAAAATAGACGAGGGAACTACTTGTGGTTTCATGCACTGGATTACATACGTTTGTATTCCTTGTAATGGCGTAACGAAGAAGGCAACAGTTATTTACGAAAGAAGTATCGTTATAAAACTTATTGTAGTATGAGATTGGATCAATCGTGATCGTTAGGACGAGTGACAGACTGACGTTGGTAGTAATTAAAAGGAGGCCATAAGTAGGGGTCTGATTTTGATGCCAAAAATATCAATAAAATTCTCGAAAATTATTCTTAAAATGTCTTGTGATTAAAAAAAACTTGTTATTTAATGCACTGGATTACATACGTTTGTATTCCTGGTAATAGCGTAACAAAGAAGGCAAAAGTTATTTACGAAAGAAGTATCGTTATAAAATTTATTACAATATGGGACTGGATCAATCGTGATCTTTAGGAAGAGTGACAGACTGGTGTTGGAAGTAATTAATAGGATCTATAAGTAGGGGGTGGATTTTGATGCCAAAGACGATCAATAAAATGCTCGAAAATTGATTTTAATTTTCCCTAAAAGCAAAGAAAAATGAAGTAAATAATTTGTTCAAAACCGGTTCAGACGAACAACTTAAGCTGTTGGACATGTTATTGATATAATCGAGTATTCTTCCTTGCGTTGAAGTGAAGTCAGCTAGCAAACATTTGGTTTGGGTTTTTAGCACATTTAGTCGCTCGGGAACTAGCCGCTAGGAAGGTTTCCAAGCAACTAAATGTGTTGGTGAACTTCAAATTCGAGGCCGTTTCCTCGAAGTTATATTTTATTTAACTAGAATTATTCAAATATCTTGTAATATATTTTTCGTTAGTCTTAATTCTCCACTTAAAATTAATGTTTTTCGAGCAAATTATAGTGCGATTTTTCTAACTGCTCCTCAAGCCCCTGTGACCACGATGACATATCACACGCCATTTCGCGTCTTTCTCCGCCATGCCGCTAGAAGTCGCATGATCGCAAGCACTGCTTGATACGTTCGCGATCATGCGATATCTGGCGGCACGTCTGAGAACATCGCGAAATATCCTGACATATTCCATCGTGTAAACGGGCCTTGAGGGGCAAAGTTAGAAAAACCGCAGTACATGGACTGTACAAACAAGACTGTTAACTGTGAGTTGCAGCGAGTTAGCGAAGCCTGCTCCTGGGCGCGTTGGCTGGCGAGCGGCGGCGGTGGGCGGTGGGCGGTGGCGGTGGGCGGCGCGTGGGGCGTGACGAGGGCGGCGCCGTCGCCGCGAGGCGCGGGCGCGGGCGTGGGCGCGGGGGCGTGGGCGGGGGGCGGGCGGGGGGCGGAGCAAGTCCGCGCCGGCGCGGGCGGGCCGGCCGTACCAGAGAAAGCGCAGGCGCGGGCGCGGGCGGCGGCGGCGGCGGTCGCCCAGCGGGGCGCCGCGGCGAGGCGAATCGCGTCGGAGCGACCGCGCGTCTGGGTTGTTAACAAAATCGATAATAAAGGAGGCGTGCACGGGGAGCGTTTGGATCGCACTTGCTGACGGGTGGATTTATCGGTTTGTACGAAGCGCTTCTGGTATCACCTTTCATGCATTCAGACGCGAGGCCAAGATGTACGGTATAGGGTTATGTAATACCGTTGTCGAAGGTTTTTAACTTCATAACCAACAATCTTTCTGTTGCACTAATAAATGAATTACAAACGCGACTTAGGAAGGCATAACACTTCAAGGTCGAGCAATCACTCCCACGTACAGAAATAGCGAGCTTATTTTCGTTACTGAGAGAAAATGTTTCACGATATTAATCAAATTTCCACTACTTCACTCAGTGTGATATGTGATTTTAAAAGTTTGTTTCAGTTTTTCTGTAGTTCTTGAGTTCTGTTGCAAGTTGTTTATTTCTTACGTTACCGCAGTTTAGAGTATAAAACCCTCTAGAGAAGGAATTTCGTAACTCACATATACTTACATAATTTTGAAGCCGTAATATATCTTATTCTGAAGATAAAGTTAAGGGATGGCAGAATGCACCCTTGGGGGGGGGGGATCTCCCGACTGCATCCAGTTGACAGTTTTCCTTCACCTTCACTTTTCAGCTAATCCTCGTTCCTAATTTTCGTTACCTGAGAAGGCAGAGCGCATTTCGTTTACCCGGTGTTTCGGAAGGAGTTAAAATTTTAGTTAAGTTTGTATTCATAAGTAAAGCCAATAGATGTTCTTGCACCAGTCCATAAAAAACTTCGAATACAGGTAAATGTGCCAGAAACTTTGAAATTGTGTACGTTAAGTTAGCGAGGTCAGAAAATGCTCGTGATAGGTGATATCATGTTTTGATCCGCAAACCTTTTAGTAGTGGCGGTGTTCTGAAAGGACATGCAAATGTTGCTTGAAAACAGACAGAAGTAGATAAATTACAATCGATCAATGTGATTATAAGCAGACCATGGGAAACGTAGAAATCAAACCTTACACTAAGAAGGAAAACGGAACGTGCTGCAGTCGGGCTGTGTCCTTTTGAGGGAGGGAGGTAAATAGCTTAGGAAAAGTTGACTGCAGGATGCAATCAAGCTGTGCCTTCTTGGTGAGGTACGTAAACAGCCTGCGAAAAGTTGATAGCAGGATACAGTCGCGCTGTGCTTTTTTGAGGAAGAAGGTGAAGGATTTCGGAAAAGTTGACTGCAGAATGCACACGGGCTGTGCCTTTTTGGAGAGGCATTTAAATAGTTTGGGAAAAGTTGACCGCAAGATGCAGTCGGACTCTGGTTTTTGGGTAGATGGGTAAACGGCTTAGGAAAAGCTGACGGCAGCCAGGAGTCGGGCTGTGCCTTTTTCAGAGGAGGAAGATAAACGCCTTAGGAAATGTTGACCGCGGGATGCAGTCGGGCTGTACTTTTTTGTGGGGGTAGGTAAACGGCTTAGGAAAACTTGACCACAGCAGGGAGTCGGGTGGTGCCTTTTTGGTGAGGTAGGTAAACGGCTAAGGAAAATTTGACAGGAGCAGGGTCATTTTGAGGAGGAAGGTTAAGGGCTGAGGAAAAGTTGACCGCGGGATGCAGTCGGGCTATGCCTTTTTGGTGAGGTAGGTAAACGGCTAAGGAAAATTTGACAGGAGCAGGGTCATTTTGAGGAGGAAGGTGAAGGGCTGAGGAAAAGTTGACCGCGGGATGCAGTCGGGCTATGCCTTTTTGGTGAGGTAGGTAAACGGCTAAGGAAAAGTTGACAGGAGCAGGGTCGTTTTGAGGAGGAAGGTGAAGGGCTGAGGAAAAGCTGACCGCAGCAGGGCCTTTCCGAGGAGAAAGGTGAAGGGCTGAGGAAAAGTTGACCGCGGGATGCAGTCGGGCTATGCCTTTTTGGTGATGTAGGTCAACGGCTAAGGAAAAGTTGACAGGAGCAGGGTCGTTTTCAGGAGGAAGGTGAAGGACTGAGGAAAAGTTGACCGCAGCAGGGCCTTTCCGAGGAGAAAGGTGAAGGGCTGAGGAAAAGTTGACCGCGGGATGCAGTCGGGCTATGCCTTTTTGTTGAGGTAGGTAAACGGCTAAGGAAAAGTTGACAGGAGCAGGGTCGTTTTCAGGAGGAAGGTGAAGGACTGAGGAAAAGTTGACCGCAGCAGGGCCTTTCCGAGGAGAAAGGTGAAGGGCTGAGGAAAAGCTGACCGCGGGATGCAGTCGGTCGGTGGAAACGCCTCGGGCGCTCTCTCGGCGCATTCGCGGCGCCGCCGCCACTGAGGCGCCTCGGCCCCTGGCGCGTGACGGGGCGGGGGGAGGGGCGGGTGGTTCCAGTTGTTAAGCAGCAGCAGGAGGAGAGAATAGGCTGTAAAATAGAACATCCAAGGTTTTTTCTCATGTGCACTTTGGGACGCTAAATTAGATGAAAACCCCCGAGTGAAGTTGTAAATTTGCAATTATTGTTTTATTTTTCCGCAGAATGTGAGAGGAATTAACGTTTTTTAAAAATAGTTATGTGTGATAACAGATGGGCTAATTTATAATTCACAGAACGAAATATGCGTTGATCTTACTTTTGAGTTATCTTACTTTAAGCAGAAAATCCATAAAAAATAAGGCAAAACTACTAGTCACTTTAGTATGTAAGGTATGGGAGATACAGCTTTATCATTATACAACTCCACCTGATGTCAATAAAATACACCTGGTGGTGCCCTGCTGGTGGGGCGCCTTTTTGAAGCAAACTCCTGCTTACATAAATCATTTGCACGTTTGCTGCATTTACGTGAGACGAACTACTGTGCAACTGAAAGCATGCCTCAAAATTCGTGCGTTATATCACGATTAGTTGCAAATGTTGACGCTCATGATGGAAAATTCAATCAGCAGAAACCAAATGACATATTTGAGATGTGTTGGTACCTTATCTTATAAGTATTTTACAAGATATAGTAACTTCCCCTTGTGAACTCTAAATTTTAGAAATTGTAATTACTATTTTGTCCGTTTTTTCCTTTTTTTCACTTGCGTATTGTGATTTGCTTCGACACAAAAGTTTAGTAATCAACATATATTTAAATAATGAAATACAATGTTTACGTTATAAGAGACTGGCGTTCACTGGATACTTCTTAATTATGGAGAGATTACTCTACGAAAGGACCGATTTGACACCTACTGGCTGGCTGTTTCTGGCAGCATAACTGCGGGGTATGTGCGTGTATTCAATTACTTAATGCGTTCGTTTGCACTTGGCTTCTTTATAATTGCCTTGGTCACAACCTCTTGTAATGCCATCGTCCAGCTTGTCTTTCTTTTGTTTCCCGATCTGTCAAACCGATCCCTTCTTACGCTAACTTCTCTACACTTAGTGAACCGACAGTTCACGTCGCGGTTTCTCGTCTCCCGCGCGTTGAAGTCTCCAGCCTTCCCCCTCGGCCGCCGGGCGGGGCGGGGCGGGGCGGCGCCGGCCGTCGGAAGATCCTCGTGAAAGCGGGCCACCGCGGAGCCGCCCGGCTGCCGGGCCGCGCCATCCGTGCATTGTCGTTTTTCAGCGTTCCTCCTCCGCGTACTCGCGCGAGGAGATTGCTATCTCCTCCGCATTGTTGCGGCCTCGCGATGCGGCTACCGCTCCCCCTCCCCCTCCACCCTCCCCCACCCCTCGCGATTGAATGTTCCTGCGGCGGCGCAAGCGGACGCTGGGCTGGCGCCTCGCTCCGCTCCCGGGCCGCATCCGCCGCCACCCAATCAAACTAATGAGCTAATTGCTTGCGGCGGCGGCGGCGGCGGCGGCGGCGGCGGCGTTTGGGTAACGCGCGCTGGAAAGCGCCGGCCGTCCGGCCGGCCGCGCGAGACCCCAGTCGGGAAATCCTCGCGTTGTGTGGGGCTTGTTAGCCTCCCGCTGCAACGCCTGCGGTCATGGAAGACGAGTCTGGTTTTGGTGAGGGGGTTTCCGTCTATTCCAGTACTGGCCTGTTGAAGGCATTTGTGCCTTATACTAATGAGTTGGCTAGATTACATCACCGAGTTTGAAGAGGGGGTTAAGAAGTGAAGATTTGTTGTTTTGTGCAGAACGATTGTCAGTGCCTCACATTCGGTGCTAAGCAAGAGATTACCTTTGTTTTGTTCATAGGTTCATGTCACATGTTATAATACGCTTTCAGAGAGCCTTATAACAACGTCATTTTGTATTTGGACTATTTACAATTTGTATTGACACCTGACGACTTATCTTGAACAAGTTAAATCCTATTCACAATTGCGTACCACGCACGTCGATTCATTTTTTTCTGCCACCTTTTCCTTTCCAGTGTTTTGACAATTGGACGGTGTTATGCATCAACCGGCTAAGCGCCAGTTTTGAAAAAAATGAGATATGGACGCCATCAGTTGCATTGGACCATGTTAAAAGTGTATGCAAAAATTTGGCGCCAAACCTGTAAAAATAGCCTGATAATTAATGAAAAATGTAAACGCTATCAGTCACATCAGGGATTTTATGTTCCGCAGCAACCGGCTATAAACCTAGATGTTCAGATCTACTGTTCTTAATTTCACATTATGCAGGTAAGCGCCAGATATTCCACTCGTGTTTGTGTAGGTTGGCGCTTCAATGAATGAAATAATTTAAAAAAACGTTTTTAGAGCTGAAAATGTAATAAAACCCTTGAACACGATTATCTCAAAACTTGTATGAAGTCGCATAGCCGGTTGATGCATAACACACTCCAATTACTGCCACTGGAATCTTTGAGTGAGCTGTCGTAGCTTAGGGACAGCATTGCCATTTTGTATGCAGTATCTGTGAGCTGGGTGTCCAAGGGTTCGAGTTCTCAGAGCGACAGTTTTTCCCACTAGCTACGTAGGCAGAACGAATTCAGTGGCTGTCTGGAGGAGGGTTCTGGCGGCCGCGGGGAGGGGGAGAGGGTGATCGCTTCGAGGTTCTCCGGAGCCTCGCTCGCGAGAGCAGACTGTGACGTCGTCATGAGATGAGGAAGAACACAGACACGGAGTTTGCTGTGCATATTTATTTACAATAGTTTATTACACTATGTACACTCCTAAGAAACACTCCTAAGAAACGCTGCTCTCCACAGCACTCCGACTCCTGAGGCGAGCCGCCTCAGTTTATGCCAAGAGAACCCCAGCTCGCTACAATAGCGCCGCCCCTGGTCTCTTGTCCCGTGGCGAAAAGCCACGCCTCGCAAGACGCTGCTCGCGATCACCTCCGCACATCGCTATGGTCAACCTCGAATGCTAAGGAAGCTTATTTCACACGCCTCCCTTGCGAGGCATCACGTGACCGACCTCCCACGCACAAAGCGTCATTTCCTCTCGAGAATTGGGCCGGCTGCAGATGGAGCCTGCCGTCCATCTGCAGACGATTTCTGTCGTCACACTTTATTTGTGCGAACGGACAGCCGCCTTCTCAGACACGCCTCCAGCTGAGAGACCCTCGAGAGATCACGGCGGTCCATCCGCCCCTGCGCGGCACGAGAGGACCAACCCCTCCCCCTTGCACGACTTGTGCGGTCGGTCGCGCCCAGTGCTATGACGCTACAAGACGAAGCCTCTCTGCCCTCGGGGCGGAAGGAAGTCATTTTCGGCTCACCACCGGACGCAGTGGAGATCGACTTGCCACAGGAAACCTTTCAGCATTTCTACCGACTTTGAAGGTCGATTGCCGAGTCCATGTGGAGAAAAAGATGTATAAATATTAACAAACGTCATGTAAAAAGTAGCTTTTAATGACAGTAGGAATGCTTGTAAGATTTCCGAGTCACGATATCAGCATAGAATTGGAAAAAAGAAGCAATAAAATATGAAGAAATAAAACGAGGGGCTTAACTATTACATGACTACTAAAAAATTTAATTAATGAAAACCTTCTAGTGATTACATCACGGTTAGGCACTGTGTTTTTAGTATCTTTGATGTAATGAGTTGTATACACAATATGGCATTTGTGGTAAATTCTTAATATTCTTTATCGTTATGAAATTCATCATTGTTGTTGACCTATTCGCGGTAACATTTCGCTTGACATTCTAGGTCTTCAGAGAGGTAGAACAATTGTCCATTATTTAAATACATTTTTACATTACATAATATAACTAAAATTTTAATATATCAACGAAAGAACACAAAGAAGGTCACAAAAGCACGTAAAGAAATATGTGCTCATTGTATACGTTGAAACATCAGAAGATTTTTTACTGTTTAATACAAAACTTAATAAGTATAATGCAACTTCGTCACACTTCATTTACAGCATCCCAATACAAGCTTGAATTTTGAAGAACCATTTTTTTCGTAGAATGTCGTAGGTTTCACAGAATAACTCAAAGGTGCAAAAGAGCTCAACCAATGGTTGAACTATGATCCGATTAAAATAAGTTGGTGATCGACAGTTGTGCTTTTGAAGCTGTAACTTCATATAATATGACTGTATGATTTGTTTACTTTAATAAGTATTTATTTGAAGTGTCTATTTTCTTGTTCCGGGAACACATGCTCAGTGGTACGCAAACGGTCAACGTCATTCCCTTCCGTTCGCAACTGTCAATCACCAACTAATTTTAATCGGATAATACATGATTTACCAAAGATAATTCTACCGTTTGAACCTCTTCAAGCCCGCCACCCCGCCGTGTGGCATGTTTCTTCCCTCCGCGGGTGCTGGCGAGCTCCGTCGGATTCCTTTCTCGATGAATGGCGACGCCCCGTAAGAAGCGCGGTGCAACGGGAGCGGCTGGCGGGCGGGCGGGCGGCGGCGGCGGCCGCGGAGGCGGTGGCCAGCCTTGGACACGTCGCCCACCGGCCTTCGGGGCGCTGGAAATGCCAAGGCGGCCGCCCCGCGCCGCCCCGCGCCGCGTCGCCTCCGCCTCCGCGTCCGAGCTGCCCTGCCCCGGCCGCCTGTTTTGAATTTACACTCGACTTGTGCATGGGACTCATTTTAGAGCTCCCTGATTGAACAGTGAGGTGGCGCAGGAAACGCAAGCGACACATCTCTCTGACACACGTACACTTTGAAGAGGCAGACAAGACATCTCTCATTTATGTCACTGTTCCCAGTTGAAAATTCAGCCCCAAAGTCTTTTTTACATTAATCAACTTTCATAAACTTAATATTCTCACAAGCGCCCTGACACTACTCTTTTCGAATGCACCAGCTATCCACAGCGTTTTGTCTGTCTGTCTCTTCAAAGACTATGTGTCTCAGTGAAATGTGTCGCTTGCGTTTCGTGCGCCGCCGCCTCAATGTCCAATCAGGGAGCTCTAAAGTAAGTCCCCGTGCACAAGTCTAGTGCAAATTCAAAACATGCGTCCTGGACGGTGGTCCCAGAGGAGACGATTTTGCCTGAAATTTCGGTCTGCCGTTTTGGCTGACGCCGTTCCGATTTCGTTCAAACACGTGATGGCCGGAAATGGAACGGAACAGAACCGAACCGGACGGAAATGGGCGTAGAGGTCTCGAACGAGCTCTTCCGACGACATCCAAAAACATCGGCTCAAAACATCCGAAAATATAGGCTCGAAGTCCCGTGCACAAATATAGTTAGTTAATGTTTTATTTTACGTGGCGAGACTCGGGCCATCAGGCCCGCTCTTCCGTCCGACCACGCAAATTTCACCACGCTCCTTTCACCTCCTTGCGGAGAAAGAAGGTATTATCTCGGGCGACGAAACAGGCGATTTTGAATTTAGCTCAGAGGCGTCATTTAGGCTTGAGGATCTTTTACATGCAAGTAAATCTACTAACATGGGACAGCCAGCTTTACTTCCCCTCTGAAGGAAGGCGTACGAAGGGTTTTTTCGCCCTACGGATCCACGTCTTCGATCTGGTTTGAAGCCGGAATCTTGGGTACAACAAACCGATACGCTGACCGTCATTTCATCCGAATGCGTGCAAATTCAATACATGCTGCCCGGTCGCTCGGCCAGTCCTCCTCCTCACGTGGCGCGCACCGCCATCGGCGGCTGGCGACTCGCCATGCGACAGCAGCCTCGTCTCGCGTGCGGCGTCTGACACTCTGACTTTTCCTCACGTTCAAGCGCCCTTTCTTCACTGCTGCGGCCGCTGACGTGGCTGGAGTTTCCGTAGCAGTTGGTGCTAAAATATTCCCTTCCTCCTTTCGAAAACTACTGCTACACACCTGATTTCACTGCTAACTCCATCAAATCTTGCAAATCGGTCTATTGTAGACAATGAAGGACTTTTACTGTGTGTGCACTACACTCGCGCTAATCCGGCAACTGCTTGCACTTATGGGTACCCAATTGACAGTAGTGAAAGACTGTTGAGAGGATTTGAAATTAGTTTAAACACATACGAATTGTACAGTATTTTATGTAATCCAAAGATACTTTACATTCCTTTACTTAGAAAATGTATTGATCGTCCAACATTTAACTCGCCAGCAATGGCTCTCTGCAAAAAACCGCGGTTCAATTTCGAGTTTCTGCTTGAGGTCTAGTGTAACGTATTTTCTTTTAGAAGCCATAGTACTGAACTGTAAGAAAATCACAATTTAAAATACATATAGCATTGTTTAACATTCTTCACTTACAACACATTGTTGCACAAAATAATTCATTGTTGTGTGCGTCATTTCATAGACGTCGTGTGTGGGTCGGACCACTGAGATGCCGGATTAGCGAAAGTTTAGTGTACACTATATCAGAAACGTTAGTAAATTTAATGTGAATTAATATATTGTACATTAAACTTAACGTAACCTTGCTGTTTTAATTGTAATTAATAAGAGCTGAACATATTTGTACATTAAATTTAATACACAAATTAAAATCAGAGTAGATTTAATGTAGGGGCTTTCCCGTTTCCCCTGCCTCTCGTCATTCATATCTTATGTTCATAATCACCAATCTATCAAGGTCATTCATCCATTCCTTCCGGATATGACCATAAAGCTTTGACTCTGGCATCCTAATGTACATGTTGACGGTAAATTTAATGTACGTTCATAACTTTAAAGACCGGGAGAGATGGCTCAGTGCATCAACCTGATGTCACTGCAGTCCCTTTGACCGGGAGGTCCTAGGACTCCACTCCCCACGGCGGCAAGAGTTTCGACACTAGGTTTGTCAGCTAGGTCGAATTCAGTCGCTGTCTGGAAGAGAATTCTAGCGACCGGCTGCTTTGATCGGTAGTTTTCCGTGGTTTCTTCGGTCAACACAAGGCGAATGCCGGAGCAGTACCCTAACAAACGGGCCACCGACCGCGCGCGATCTTTCCTTCCTATTCCTTGTCTTCTCCTTTCCTCTTACTCACACACTTACACTAACATGTACTACACTACCACACATGCCGGGAGACCGGTCGGGAGCTTAGAAATTGTCCCGACTGGGGCGGTGCCCCGCTGGTGAGGAGATACCTGGCTGAGGGGAAATCCCCTCTAGTCGACGGTAGGTCGGCACCAGATCTCGCCATCCAGCGAACAAAAAATCACCGCCATCCCCGATGAAAGAACACGCACTACATTTACGGGACTAATGACCTCTGTAGTGGACGCGCCCGGAAACATCAATCAATCAATCATAACTTTAAAGCAATTAAAGTTAATGTAAGTAATTAAGTTAATTCCGCATTACTTTAAAGTAATTTACATTACAAGTAATGCGGAAATTTCTGACAGTGTATTTCATCCCAGCTCGAATGGCGCTCGGTTGAAACGTGGGCATAGGTTGCAAGGGGGAAGGGGAGCAGGGGGGAAGACTGCGGTGCCGCCCGGGGCCACGGCCGCCTCCTAATGCGCTGGCGAGCTTTATTGCCTCTTTTTGCCGCGCGGCGCGGCGCGGCGGTTCCCACTCGACTGCTGGCTTGCACAGCGCTGTAACGGGTTCTGATTTCGTGTCGGTAGCCCGTGGCCGGGTTTCGCTTTCTTTTGCGGCCATTAGAGCAACCGGGTCGTTACGTTGTAAAACATATGTTTCGACTAGTTGTGATTTAAAGGTATACTATTTTTATATGTGATTTATTTGGGAGAGGAGAGGCAAGAAAAAAAACTTGTTTATTTCTGGGTTTTATATCTCTCTACCGAAGTATGGAAAATAGCCAGCGTGGCAATGCCTCATTCTACTCCTCACTTCTGGAAGAATCAATTCGTTCATTCCTGATGAAGACTTCGTTACAAAGATAAAATAAAAAATGAAAAAAAACAAAATATGCGTTACAATTTGAAAATTATGTTTCAGAAACAAATTTCAAATTGATACTTCATTATGTAAAAACTTAAGTACGACTTTGAAATGAATTTTTTAAAAATCTTTCTTGATTTTCACGCAGTTGCAACGATTGTCAAATGCGGTAGATACAGCATGGCGATTTACATTTCACCAGAGAATCTCGAACACTGAAGCAAAGTCTTATGACGCTGTGAGTGAAGTGTAAAGATTTTTTATAGCAAAAGTAGTTCTGATTGACGTTTTCATAGCAATAAATTGATTTTTACGTAGAAGTTACAATTTCGATCATATGTCGTAAGGGAGTGAAAACGATCACCAAAGTGACATATTTATTTCATGCCAGTTCGTTCGAAGTTGATTTTTAAGCTTTATTTCAGTTTCTGAGAGACTGTGTGAGGTGGCAGTGTCCCGAACGCCCTCCCAGCGGTTCAGACACTTTTTTGTTATAATTTCAGTACCTGCGCCTTATGACTAAACCCAGGTGAATATGTGATTGTAATAATGATATGAATGATGAGGGCAATAGTGGGATGAGAAGCAGGAGGCGAAAGGAACAAAAGCGAAATGTAGTTTTGGTTACGACTGACTGTTTCCAGATATCTCGAGTTCTCATTCGGAAACAAGACGAAGGGACAACACGTAATGCTCGTTAAAGAGTTCTTAATAATTTTCTTAATAAATCGTAATAATTGAGAAAAATGTTATTGTAGATCCTTCTGCATTTAAAGGTCGAAGTGTTGCAGAGGATTGTTCTAAATACGAAAATCTAATGAAAATCTGAAATTGAAAGGCAGAGGTCCACATTCAATACATTTTCTTTCCTTGAGTCTACTACCATCTGATATAAGTCCACCAGAAGGCAATAAATGAAAAACAAATGTTTTTTGTAAATTAGGCAATTGTCTCAAATAGAATTGTGTATTCTATAATGTAGAGGTAGCAAATATTTTCTCTTTGT
This sequence comes from Acheta domesticus, assembly GCA_031308135.1. Lineage (NCBI taxonomy): Eukaryota > Metazoa > Arthropoda > Insecta > Orthoptera > Gryllidae > Acheta > Acheta domesticus. The sequence continues at coordinate 9,593,323 of JAHLJT010004567.1, read as the reverse complement.
GTTATTGTATTGCAGTGATTGAAATACGAAACAAAGATTATGAACAAAACTAATATATGTATTCTTCTTTCGCAGGTGAGAGAACGGAATTTCTTGTAAAAGTGTTGCTGCTTTCAGAGAGTTGGTGAGTCTTGCTATTCTTCATGTTAGTTGAAAAGAATATAAATAACATAATTTAGTACGTGAGTTAAAATATAAATAAGTTGCAGAACTGCTAGAAGCAATAATGTTCGTCAGTGATCTTCAAATTCGATGCTCGTTAAAATTGCTAGTGTGTATATTATCCTGTGAGAAAGTTTGTCGTTCCAATCACATTCACAATTTTTCCAATCTCAGGTTGGTTTTGTGAAATGAAAAATTCCGATTATGAGTAGAAAATTCATTGTAACATTCATAAAGGCTATGCAATGGTCAAACAATGACACGAAAATTATTCAATTTTTACTTTCTCGCTCTTAGAGTATTGTAAGCGTGAGTGGGGGAAACGGCGAATTTTAGACACAAAGAGTAGAAAATTCATTGTAACATTCATAATGGCTATGTAATGGTTGAAGAATGGCTTGTGAAAATAATTCAATTTTTATATAACGTGTCATTATGCTCATAGATCTTTGTTGAAGGAACGCTTTGCATCTCTCCATCATAAAATTCCCTCTTGTATTTTGTGGTAATTTCAAGGATTGACTCTTTCTAATGCCGGAACAGAGACCAAATAATTGGTGTCTTTTTGCTTCTGGGCGTTTACATCCTAGGCACTCACATGTTCGAAGGCAGGTGCAAATAATCAAAGAGGCGAGATTAATGATAAATTTAGAACGGAATTATGGGATATTATTCTTGTTGAAATTATAGATTGTTTTACCTGATTTAAATTAGTGAGTTAATGACTTGAATCTCGTTTGTAGTGTAAGAAGAGAGGAAGAAATTCATGCTTGTAAATTGTAAAACTGGCAGGGACAGATCCAGCCGATCATGTGGGGGGAGGGGTGCTTCCTAGATTTCGTTAAATTGTAAACATATTTGCTATCATATTATTTATTATTTATGTACTGTAGATATGATACTTCAGAATATTATTGTTTAAATAATTACATAATTCAACACAAATAAATATTTAAATCAATTTTGCCAAATAAAGGAAGATAAAGAAAACCTCTTGGGGTGGCATGCCCCCCCCTGGATCCGCCAGTGAGTACTGGCAATGTCATTCAATTAAGAACATCTTTATCGGAGTTGTGAGAGTGCAGTTTAATGGCCTTATGTAATGTTCCGTGCTAGATTTCTCGGCATCGTGTCCGTGAGCGGCAGGATTCAAGTTTGAAAAGAATGGAGGTGTGGACGTAATGCATCCCTTTGTTTGAGGAAGAAACCCGCCAGCGCTCTCGGGTTCCATGGCTGTTGACAAAAGCAACGCCGGAACGCGCTCTTGTGGGTTGTTGCGCCGCGTGATTTTGGTGGGCTGCGGGTTCCTGCTCCAGCCCCTCCCGGACGTAGTAGTTCGCGGAGGCAGATAGACGCTGGAACGTCCGCTGCAAGAGTGCAGTAGCAAGGATAGGGCGGAAAGCGGTTATGGCGGAAGGACACGATGATGAACTTAATTATAATAACAATAATAATAAACCGGGAGAGATGGCTCAGTGCATCAACTGATGTCACTGCGGTCCTTCTGACCGGGTGATCCAAGGTTCGAGATCCGACGGCGCGGCGGCAGGATTTTCGACACTAGCTTCTCGAATTCAGTCGCTGTCTGGAGGAGAATTTTAGCGACCGGCTGCTCTGATCGGTAGTTTTCCGTGGTTTCTCCAGTCAAAACCAGGCGAATGCCGGAGCAGTACCCTAACAAACGGGCCACGGACCGCGCGCAATCTTTCCTTCTTCTTCCTTATCGTATCCTCACTCCTTACACACACGCACGCACACACACACCTACACTAACATGCACTACACTACCACACATGCAGGGAGACCAGTCTGGTGCTTAGAGCTTGTCCCGGCTGGGGCAGTACCCCGCTGGTGGGAGATACCTGGTTGAGGGGAAAACCCCGCTAGTCGACGCGCCCGGAATCACAATCAACAATATTAATAATAATAATAACAACAACAACAACAACAACAATAATAATAATAATAATAATAATAATAATAATAATAATAATTATACAAGAGTTTGGAAATCGAGACCAGCCGAATGTGGTGTGTAAAGGCACAGGTTATTCTGATAGTTATCGGAGCTCTGGGGTTTGTTCCGCAAAATTTGTGTAAGAACCTGGTTAAACTCCCAGACCATTCAAAAGACTGGGAAGTACAAGACATTGCTTTATTGGGAACAGCCCACATTTTGCGCAAAGTATTGTAGAGGCAACGACAGTCCCTAGATCTGCTCCTTAGGAAATCAGTTGCAACCCGGAGTAGATTTTATAACCAACTGACATCTCTAGTCGTGAATGAGAGGAATAATAATAATAATAATAATAATAATAATAATAATCATAATCATAATCATAATAATAATAATTCTTTATTTCTGGACAGACTCAGGTCAGAAGGCCTGCTCATCTGTCTAATCATTGAAATTACTTGATATTTACGTGGTTACAAATTCGCTTTAGGCAATTCCCAGTTATAGGGGCAATTGATTAGAATTGCAATTAGCCAGAAAACATCTGAAAGCCACGTCACAGTTCTTAAAGTTGCCCGTATAATTAAGCGAGTTTTGGTATTTGGTCGTGACAGGACACTCTACCTACGAGTTCCTTCTTAGCAGCAATTTTATTTTTGAATAGCTTATAAGGAAAAAAATGTTCGTGGGAATATGTTGCAGAGCATGTGCAATTAAAGCATCACACCTTTCTCAACACATCATATCGTTTTACAGGTTTAAGATGCGTATCTCATGAATGTAATACAGTGCTTGCATTTCTGTAATTGCTGGGAGTGTAAGATTTTCTACTCACTTTCCCTCTCCACAAAATGCACTTAGTACATGCAATAAGATCATTTAACCTGTTCATCGTATAATTAATCTCCATGACTTAACCTTATGTGCTGTGAACATACAGGTACTTGCGTCCATGTTTACGTACTTTTGCTTCGTTGTTACAAGAAAAGGTGATAGTTAATATAAGCCAGAGACCTGAAGAAAATATATTGTACGTATATTCTATTATTTCTGTAATTAATATTAATTATGCTCTTTAAGAATGGAGTTTTGTCAGAAAAGTTTGTAGGCATTCATTACAGAAAACAGCAATATTGTGGTGAAGGATAGAGAGGTTTTCAGTTCGTACATTGCATAACTCTTCGTATATTACAATTGTTATCTAGTAAGTTTGTACTAGACATAGTTCGTAAATCTACGTTCCTCTAGAAACTTAGCGCCACTCACATGCGCCGGGGTATGTGCCTCCTGTTTGCCCAGAGTGTCAGGCCCCTTCCACTACGAAGCCAAGTGCCCAACTAAGGTCCGCCCGGACTAAGGCCCAGGCGGCTCGGGGCCCCCAGCCTGTCTCCCCACTGCCTTCCCCTTGAAGCTATTGACGTGAGTGCCGTAGGAACCTACGCATCCTGACAGGGGTTGTGCTCTCCGTCTGGACTTTCCTTTGAGGGATCCGGAACAAGTCCTTCGCCCAATCGCACCCAAAGATTGGAGAGCTAGAAGCCCAACTGGCGGACCTTAACGCCGCCTACTCACTGCCTCCATGAGGTGGCTCAGGACATCAACTGATGCCACTGCAATGCTTCTGACCGGAAAGTCCTAGGTTCAAATCCCGACGGTGGAAGGAATTTCTACGTTAGGTTGTCTGCTATATCGAGTTCATCGCTGTCTGGAGGAGAATTCTAGTGGCCAGATGCTCTGATGGGTAATTTTCCGTGATTTCTCTGATGAACACCAGGCGAATGAAGAAGCAGCACCCACACAAACGGGCAACGGATCGCGCGCGATCTTTCCTTCCTCTTCCTTGTCCTATCCTCATCCCTTGCTTACACACACTTACATTAACATGTATTACACTATCACACATGACGGGAGACCAGTCGGAAGATTACAGCTTGCCCCGGCTGGGGGGTGCCCCGCTGATGTGAGATACCTAGTTGAGGGAAATCCCGCTAGCCGACGGTAGGTTGGCGCTGGATCTCGCGATGCATCGGAGGGAAGATCATCACCTCATCCCGAGGAAAACATCCGCTACACTTAGGGGCAGTCCATAAATTACGTAACGCAAATTTCGAATATTTTCAATACTACCCTTCCGCTTCGTAACGCACTTCTCTATCTCTATGTAACGCAGCGTAACGCTGCCTTAGATCCTCTCCCACCCCCTTTAGCATTACGTAGTTTATGGATGACACCTTAGCAGGCTAATGACCTTCGCAGTTGACGCGCCCGGAATCACTAACAATCAATCAATACATCACTACATCCACCAAACTAACGACGTGAGTGCCGCCATGAAATTCAGAATCCGGGTGGTCGTGCCCTCCACTAACAACCAACAAATCAATCCATCAATCAATCACTACCTCCACCTAGCTAACGACTTGAGTACTACCGTGAAATTCGGGAGTCCAGGTGGCCGTGCCCTCTACTAACAACCAATCAATCAATCTATCTACCATTGCCTCCAGCAACTAACGACGTGAGTGCCACCGTGAAACTCGGGGGTCCAGGTGGCCGCGCCCTCTACTAACAAGCAAGCAATCAATCTATCACTGCCTCCAGCAAGCTAACGACGTGAGTGCCACCGCGAAACTCGGGGGTCCAGGTGGCCGTGCCCTCTACTAACAACCAATCAATCAATCTATCTACCACTGCCTGCAGCAAACTAACGACGTGAGTGCCGCTGTGAAACTCCGGGTCCGGATGACGGTTTCCAATTCTCCACCGCCCCGTGGCGTCCGCGCTCGACGGCTCCCGCGTGCGGGGCCCGTGCGGGCGCTGGGCGAGGGCCAGGAAGCGACGCGCTCCGCGAGGCGGGCGGCGCCCACTGCGCATGCGCGGACGGCGGAACTCGCGCGAGGAAGCGCCGCCTCCGCCGCGCCGCGCCGCGCGCATACGAAACGCGCTTTCTCCGCCTCCGCCGCCGCCGCCGCCCGCGGAGAGTTTCTCCGCACGAGGCTCTTCCGCCCCGGCCGACACCTCAGCGGCCGCCGGCGGCGAACGTTACAGTTAATATGCAAAGCAGCGTATTAACGTGGCACCGCACATTCGGTATTCGCCGGGCTGCGAGCTACTGCTCGCCCGATCCCCAACAGCTGATGTGTTCGGGATGTGCTCGCTGTTCGCCGAATAGCGAATGTGTGGAGCCGCCTTCACGTAAGAACGGCTTCAGAGATTCGCCATTCGCCCTACAGCGAGGTACTTACTGCTCGCCCGATCCCGACCAGCTGATGTGTTCGGCCAATGTTCGCTTCCTTTGATGTGTCCAAACGACCGACACGCGGTGGGTAGGGCGAGCGCCGAATGTTCGTCACGCGGCAAAGAGCAACCGACCTACCCATAGTATTCGAGATTCGGCGAGCGGTTGCTCTCTGTTCTCCGAATAGCGAATATGTAAAGCCGCCTTAACAGTAAGAAGGGACTAATTTGAATGGCCGGAAAACAAATGTCTGGCGTAAACAAACAGTGGCGTAAAGGCGGCTCCACACATTCGGCGTTCGCCGAGCAGCGAGCTACTGTACCCCCAATCCCGAGCAGTTGAGGTGTTCGGCGAATGATCGTTCCCTTTGATGTATCCAAAAGACAGACACGCGGTGGGTAGGGCGAGCGCCGAATGTTTGTCACTCGAGAAATAGCAAGTGACCAATCCACGCTCTACTCGGGATTCGCCGAGCGGTTGCTCGCTGTTCGCCGAATAGCGAATGTGTGAAGCTGCTTTTAGCCAACAGATTAAAATTCGGGTACGTTTTAAAGCAGTGTTGTCAAGGTTGATCCCACGAGCGGGAGTCCGTGGCACGAGTGCCACGACGAAATCGCCCCTCCACGTAGTTCATCACCCCGCCACAAGAGACAACGCGGTCACTATTGTAAGACAGCGGGGTTACTACTAATGGTTCGCTTTGCCGACGCTAGATGCGCAGAGAAGCTCGTGGCATGTCACGGTGCCACGAAGCATGTCACTGCCACCAGTAGAAGAACTTGACACCACTGTTTTAAGGAGAAACGACCTCATGGAAATGGGAATCGTAATCCTTACATTTCATCCGTGAGGTTTGCCTATTGTTGTGTGTTCTTACATCTCTAAGATGCTTCAAGTAACGAATTCTAGAGCCCTAGTATGGTGACGAACGTTTGTGTGTAATATCCCTGGACGCCAGGCATTTGCTGCAGCGTAGATACTGCAGCGAACACCCACTGTGCAAGACCACTCACTTTGTAGGTTCCCAGTTAATTCTAAATATGTTACGTATGAGCGTATGAGCGTATGAGTCGTATTAAAGGTCGAACAACGGACATGCAAGAAAACCACATACAGATGTTACCGTTTGTTGACGATGACATGATTTGTGAAGTGCAGTGGGTAGAGCATAAAATATATTATTTTCGCGACTGTAATGGATGGGGAGATGTGAATTGAGTTTCGCGGCGCTTCAGCGTGTGCTCTAGACGTCATCTAATTTATGCTCTGAATGGTGAGTTGCCGAGCAAAAGACCTTATTTATAGTCTTAAGCTCCACAACTCGTGTATTTTACACGTAGTCGCTCTTGCAGCAGGCATTCTTGGGAGGTTCCGCTCTTGTTGGCTGATCACATGGAGCTGCGTGGGCGTTGCGTACCCGCGGCGCGTTCCCCGAGGCCCGTTACACAGCCAGGCGCTGCTGCCGCAATATTTGGCTTTTGTAACGGCTGCCGTCGCCGCCGCCCCGCCCCTGCCGCCGTCTCTGCCCCCGCCCCTGCCCCCGCCCCGCCCTCACCCCGTTCCCGCCACCGCCGTTAACACCGCCACCGCCCCCGCCAAAACTGCCACCTCCACCGCCGCCACCACCACCACCGCCTCCGCCACCACCACCGCCGCCGCCCCCACCACCATTACCGCCCCCGCCAGACCGCCCCCGCTACACCGCCGCCGCCCCCGCCCCCGCCCCGGCCACCGCCACCGCCAACACCGCCACCACCGCCGTCCTCGCTGCCGCCGCCCCCGCCAACACTGCCACCACCGCCGCCGACCCCACCGCCATCACCGCCCCCGCCACATCGCCGCCGCCCCCGCCACCACTGCCGCCTTCCCCGTCCCCATTGCCGCTGCCTCCCTCGCCCCCGCAGTCGCCGCCGCCGCGACCTTTCCGTGGCGCGGCGCGGGAAATGGGGCGGAGAGTGGGCGGGGCGCGAGTGACAGGGCACGCCGCGACCAACACGGGAACCAATCGCGGAGCCTCTGTGACAGCGCTCGCTGAGGGAATATTGCGGAATGGCTGCTCGTAAACCGGAAACTGGAGCACCGCGAAAGACCGCAAAGAAAAATAGTAGAGGTATTACTGCTTTTTCAAGTATCTGTGTTCGTTCGTCAGTTTACCACGTAATGTTGCAATTTATTTTATTTTCCCGGTCGGAATGAGTATTTCTTTCTATCATTTGAAATAATTATTGATGTAATTCATAGTTTAGACCAGAGCGCATTTGTAATACATCTTACAGTATTCATTAGGGAGTGTTTGCACGACGTTGCACATAGATATCGTCTGCAGTCTCCTATTTTCTGGGCATGCGTAGATGCGCTAAAGTGATGCGAAACTCGAACTGCGCATGCGCAGAAGATCGATATTGCTGTCGATGGTTGTGATGCGTCGCAGTGCAAGAAGTCCCTCATTCTACCGAAGAACTAGGATCTCACTGACATGATAATCGAAGGGAACGGTATCGTTGATTGACAAGTGGTAGGCGATGGAGGGAGCGCGTGTTTCTGTGTGTGGGGGGCAGTGGCGTAGCTTCAGGTGGTGTCACCTGGGTCAAAGCTACTGTTGTCACCCCCCCATAAATTAAGTACAAAAATATCTATTGCTGTGTAGATTGTACATTGTTTTATTAAAAATACAAACATATTTGCACATGATAATTATTTATAATATATTAAAAATCCATGAAATTAAGAATAATTGCAATATAATTGCAATTAAATTATAATTGATGCTTATGATTTAAATGTATACTTATTAAATTAATATAAATAATTTTTAAGTAAACCATAAAATTATATAATTCCAACAATAACATTTTCAAACTACTAAAACTAAGAAAACTAACTATTAACATATAAAACTTTTAAGTAAATGATTTAAATGATATAATTCCAACTAAAATAATTTCATTGGTGTCACCCCTAGAATGGTGTCACCCGGGACGGCAAGGGGCTCCTACCCCTCCTAGCTGCCACCGCAATATTTGGCTTTTGTGACGGCCGCGCCGCCGCCTGCCGATGCCCGCCGCCGCCCGCCGCCGCCCCCGCCCCTGCCACGCCTCCGCCCCCACACCACCCGCCCTTGCCCCCACCGCCGCCCCCGCCGCCGCCCCCGCCGCCGCCCCCTGCCGCCGCCCCCACCGCCGCCACCACCGCCGCCACCACCGCCGTCCCCGCCGCCGCCACCACCACTGCCCCCGCCACCCCTGGCGCCGCCCCCGCCCCGCCTCACCCGAACCCCCGCCCTCCCCTGCCGCCCTCGCCCCCGCCCTCTCCTCGTCCGGCCCCCACCCCGCCCCGCCCCCGCCCTCGCCGCCGCCCCGCCACGTTGTGGGGGGGGGCGACAGGGGGGTCTCATCTGCATTATGTAAGCGCCGCTGCGACGCGGAGGCGGCTGCCGGCGGGAGCGTGGGGGCTTTGCTCAACGCATTTCCCTCAGTCGTTTCCAAACAATGCGTCTGCTCGTTAGTTCCGATTTGTACGCGTTTCTCCACGGCAGGCACCCCCATTCCCACTGCACAAATCTAATAACACACATCCGCGTTGGTTCTGCATTTGTTGACATAATGTGACATCATTTTAGATTGTTACTGTTACTTTGCTTTGTTCGTGTTCTTTTTCAATGTTGCGTCGTAAAGTGAAGGGTATCATTTTGTTTATTTTTTTTCTGTTTGGTATTCTTTAAAATATTAATGGTAAGATTTTCAATCGACTTGTGGATTAAAGAAATTGGCTAGTTTTGAGTTTTTTAGACTGTCACTGTCTGTTATACATTTACTGTTCTATAGTATGGTAGACAGTTAAAACAAAACATGATCATTTTAAAACACACATATTAAACATTTACTATCGTTACTGTTTTTCATTACACAGATAAAGACAGAACAACATTTTGGAGATTCCATTCCTCATCTTCAGATACATCAACTTCATTATAACAGGTTTGTTTTGTGGAATCGTAAACAAAGAGAAGATTTCATATTTCTTTTAATGTTATGTATCATTACTTCGACACAAATTCGTCACCTCATTTCAAAGGTTTTAAGAAGACTCTTATGTCTTGCGTGTGATGAAAAACAGTAACTAAAATAAACGTTTAATATGTGTGTTTTAAAATGATCTCCATGTTTTGACTGCCTAGAAAAATACGGAACAGTAAACGTCATACAAAATTGACTACTGAGTTCCTTTCAAAAATACATTTGCTTCTAGAAGTTTTCTTCGAAAATTGTTATACTATATTATCATTATTATTAATTTTATTTACATAACTTTTATTTATGACTTATCTTTAAAAATTATTATAATAAATTCTGGTTGTGAAATGAAGTACTTTTCTCAATCTTGTGTGAATTAGTTTTGTACAATGAAGCGTAGTTGTTCGTAAACTTCTATTTGTGAAGAGGTCAAAATTTGAGGTCAAATAAAACAAACGCAATCTTCCTCCCATCTGTAGATTCCATCGCTATTGTTCCGATGATGTCTATTCTGCGGAAACAACGCAACTCTCCTTCAGAAGATGTCGAAAGCTGTGTACTAACAACAGACAAGGAATACAACTGCAAAGTGTGGCAAGACATCCGAAATAAGTGAGATTACTTCGGAACAAGCAACATTGAGGAACGGAAGGTAAAAGTAAATATCCAAGGACAGAGTGAAAATTGAAAGGATGAATTTCTTGATCCTATCAAGAGGGAAATCATTATTCTATTGATCCATTAAAAATCAGAGAGTGTTGTCATGAAGCAAAAGTATTATCTCCGAACATATCAATGTTATTCAAAGTGAAATGTGACGATTCTCCTCGACGCAACCTGTTACTCATCCTACGTATTATTTACAAAGAAATTGAGTATAGTCTTACAAGGAAAACTCCTACTATATAGCGACTACTGTAAGAAACATTGGGGTAACGGACTAACGGTAACGTGTTATGGACACACAAACATTCATGCCCCGGAAGGGATTCGAACTTCTGACCTCTCAGACCCGAGGTAGCTGCGGCCCTTCGGTCTTAGCTACATCAGCCATCCCGACCGGCTGGAAGAGGTTTGAGTTCTTCAGGGTACAATCACAAATTATTAATAAATCTGCATTTAAAACGAATGGGAGAATCTTTCGGAAAAAACACTCTCTGGAAAGTTTGCCTTCTACGCCTTGAAATTTCAAAAACTGTCATTTTAAATCCCATGATCGAAGACATAAATGCGCCTCTATTGCCACTAATGTAGTATTTTTCATACATATTCTCATACATATTCCTTCACTATTATATACTCATGTTAGCGAAACATAATGCAAACAAGCATAATATATTTTTAAATGATTTAAAGGATTGATATCAATTCCTTTTTGTATGTTCGATTGATGCTTTCTGTCAGAGAATCACCATTACCACGTTGAATAGGCTACTGCGGCAGGTGTGTCTGTCGGCTCTTGATTACCCACAACAGGTCTCGTATCTGTTGTGACTGACGTTTCGGCCAGAATGTTGCGGCCTTCTTCGTGAGTTATAATACTGCTGGAACTCTGAAGAAGCCTGCAATATGTTTGCAGAAATGTCAACCACAACAACACAGACGCGACTCTTCCTATACAGTCAAAAACGTATTACCCTTGACTTTCCGGGAGATATAAATTGAATAAGCGCAGCCAAAGCAAATGTTAAAATTTATGACAGATACAGTTGCCATTTCATTTGTAAATCGGTATGATAATGTCTAACTATAAAACGTATTATTTCAGAACAGCGATATCACATTATAATTCCGCGACCTTTCAATGTGTATACTTCTTTCCAACGTCTCAAATGATGTATAGAATAGCGAGTTTTGAGGTCAAACAGTCGCATTAGTTTCGTCATCCTTCTCAACCCAAGACTTAAGCACAGAACAACCGCGGAGTTTTCAAACTCACCTCCACAAACGAAATTTGGCACAAAAAGATGAAATTTACAGCGTCACGGCCGCTTATACAAGTTTAAGGCATTTACTGCAATGATATTCAGTTTGTGAATAACCGTGCGCAATCAGAATCCACATGGAGCCTCATCAACCACATGCCTTGACGCTTCATGTTTCCTCGGAACATTCTCGAATCGTGACGGTCCGGAGGCGACTCATGCGTTGAGCGGCCCCCCGCTCCCCGCCGAGTGCCCGACCGTGTGCCCTTCCTAGTTGCAGAGTCACTCGCGTTCAGTTGGCAGCCGTGGAGCAGGTCGAAGTAATCGCCGCTGTGCGTCGCCACAGTCGGCCTCCGGACTTTACATCTCGTAAAACGGTCGTTTGCGGCACCCATTTGGATACGACCGAGCCACAAACTGCGAACGATTACTAAGACTTGCCGATATCTAATAGTCATTCTCAAATGTTCTGTTAAGTACGATTTATTTGTACCTGGTGTCCCACCAACTATGCGCCACCCCCGAGACTTTTCACGAAACGGTTCACGATATCGAAATGTAGTTTTCGCTCGACAATGCGGCATCAAGGGGCAGTAACATTCCGCAGAGGCATTATTGGTAATATTTTTAGTCGGCGAGGAATTTAATCACATTTGATTTTTGGAAAAGAAATGTAATTTTGTTTTATTCGCATAGATAGATAAAAAAAGAGTAATGGAATGAAGTTTCATTTGTTAATGTTTAGATCGTAATTTAAGTATACAATTATATTTTCTGTGTACTTTGAAATTAAACGGACGTACTTTGAAATTAAACGAACAATAGTTTATTAGGCCGTAGAAGGCCTTTGCAACGGTCACTTTTGGGGAAGGTGGTCTTTGCGGCGCGGCGCCGGACTGTTGCGGGGAGATGGGAGGCTGAGAGGTGCGGCAGTGAGGGATAGAGGCGTAACTATACTGCAATTCTTGGCCTCGACCCGAAACTCAGAGAAACAACCATCATTATTAACAATCACAACGAGGGATTTTAGACATTGGACACTACTATTGAACTTTTATTTCCCTGGCTGAAATTCCAAATCATCGATATACGCATATGTAGAGAATGTAAAATGAATTCGAAATGTAGGTCCTGGTGTATTTTTAAAACTTTTTTTAAATATTACAAATTATTTTTTTAAATAAAACTATATATATATATATATATATATATATATATGTAAAGAAAATATATTATCTTTAATTTGAATATGCCGCGCTTCCAACGCTTAGCGTTTCGTTTTTGACAGACGAAGTACGATAATAGATAGACAAAGGAATACGGAGAGAAAGTCTATTATATTGTATTGTATTGTATTTAAAATAAGTAAATAGAGAAGCTAGAGAAGCGGTAGTAATAAGGATAAATTCTCGTTTTATAAGATATTAGTGTAGTATCAAGGCAAAATGTTTCACTGTAAACAGAGAAACGAGAATTTATCCTTATTACTACCACTTCTCTAGCTTCTCTATTTACTTATTTTAAATACAATACAATACAATATAATAGACTTTCTCTCCGTATTCCTTTGTCTATCTATTATCGTACTTCGTCTGTCAAAAACGAAACGCTAAGCGTTGGAAGCGCGGCATATTCAAATTAAAGATAATATATATATATATATATATATATATATATATATATATATACATACATACCACTGAGCACAATAATTTGCTCATCCTGTGCAATTTCTGTATTTGTTAACTTATGAGAAAATGAATTAAATTTATTATTATATATACCAAATACATAATAATAACAAAAATATAATATTATCGTAGGTATAACCACGAGTGCTTCGAAAATTGTCCATAAATTCCCGATTCGCGAAATGAAGAGAGAATTTATATGAGAATTTCCCAAGCACGACTGGTATTTAATAGAATTATTCCACGAATGCAATTATGTCTAGAGAGCGGATTTTAATGAAATGTAATTTTTTCTTTTCACTTTAGAACAATGCCGTTTAGTACAGAAATTCCTTTTAAGTTATGACAAAAGTAAATTATTAATGCATTTTTCTCAGATTTAATCGATTTTAATATCATTTGAATGGTACTTGCTTCAAATAGTTTTTATGAGAAGCAAGAAATGTTCTCCACAGAATTCCTGAGTAGCCTATTTCTTCTCCCAGAAATTGTAATGTCAGTCGTTGTGAGTATGTGATGCCTATCAGCGCCATTGTCGTTTCAGCCAATTTCGGGATAACTAAAGACAGAGATTTTCTGGTAATGTTCAGTCCAAACCGAAAGTTTGAAAGTTATTCACTTGATCGAATAGAAGAAGCCTCGATTACATGAGTAACGTATCCAAAAGCTTTATTTGATCATCCGACTTTTGTTTTGTCATATTGTTTACGTCATTTTTCTTCGCTTTTAGGGCATTTTAAAAGCACTTTAAAAGTATTTTATTGTGAATTTTTTGTCAATATTTTAGGTCATCAAATAATATTATCCAAATTATAATATAATATCCAACAGAGTTCCAAACTGCGTCTGCATTCCGATGTGTGGTTTTGTTCTCCTTTTCGTGTTTGTTATCTTTCAGCCACCCCGTTTTACGATTTGTTCTCCTTTACAGGTAAACTTAATAAGAGTCACTTTTTTTGTTGTGATTCATTGCAAACTGATCATTTTTATTTCTCGGCCTTAATTCTCATTCTATTTTTAGAAAAATTTCAGTTTTTACCCGTTTATCCATCTTTAGACAAAGCCAGGAATTTCAAACATTACTGCTCAACATCGTGGCTTGTCTCACTTTATTTATATCTTAGTATTTTAAGTTCTTTCTTTAAAAATGAGTGTTCTTTCTTGCTTCAACCAAAATATATTTATTTAAAACTCTAATTTCTCATTTGTTTCATGTTTTGCTTCTCTTGAGGGTCTTCAGCTACATTAGCTCACAGATTGACGTTCCCACTCAACATTTTAGAAATTTTTTTCAACCTGGCACCCGGACGTCGAGGTTCCGGGTTCGTACTCCGCGAACAATCTTCGCCATCTTACTTCGAACTTCATGAGGTCGTTGACTTCACGAACCACGGTGAGTCATGTTGCTCGCTCTTGTACCGCCTGGAAGAGGTTCACCTGAGAAATAGTTGATTATTACGTTTCGTAGAATGTAGCTCGTTTTGGAATTAGGTCTTAAAAATTATTCATCAGAATTTCAGAAGGAAATGTTGATCTAAATATTAAGTTTTAGTCGCATTCCCAGACAAATTAAGACCTTATAGTCTGTATATATTCAGCGATAGGTTGTCCATTAGACCGTATACATACAGCATGTATACATACAGCATGTCGCATACATACATACCGCATTCATACAGCATGCCATTAGCTATCTATTTTATTTTGAATTTTTTGCTGCACCAGGCATTTGTTGATACACTAGACTGTAGTAACGAACTTTTGCTTGTTAATAAGGATCAATCTAAAAAAATCAATATAGATAAATAAATATATCTGAGGGATTTTCAAATTTCAGCTTTTAAATACTCTTTTAACTTCTTAGATTACAAAAACGAAAGTCAAGTCAAATCAATTGTTGTCTGTCTTTATGAATTGTTTGGTTGCGGTAGTCACCTTTGATCTCAACATCTTGTGGAGGTCTACCAATGCTCGTCCTGCCGAGAGGTTTACACTGCCAGAAGTGGAAAGGTCGTCTTGCTTCGTTCATTCGCGAGAGATGCTCAATGCACCTGTTTCCACACACTTGACCTTTTCATCGATGCCAATAAAGTGTGGCTCACCTCTGATGTTTTATTGTTTTTGTGGGCTGTCGTTTATAGTAGCAACCTCAATAAATGGATAATTTTACAACATTGTAGCTGAATAAAAGTTACGTTTATGTTGTAAATATATTTGGCATGTTGGCGAGAGTAGAAATCATTTATGTTTTCTAGTGGTTAATAAAATACCTGATATAACAATTTATAGTAGCCTGAAAGTCGTCTTATGAATACGAATTGAGTAGTTAGAAAACTAAACTTACGCTAATTGATAGATAATATTTAACAGAAATTACATTGTTTTCACCAAACGTCGACTTTAGCAAAGATAATCAAATTTCATAGGCTAATATTTTGATGTGAATCGAAGATGATTGATGACTGGAGGAGTGCGTCGCTTGGGGGGGGAGGAGGTAGTCAACTCATGTGTGCGGTGGTGAGCGCTTTCGCCGCAGCCAGGAGCACTCTGTCAACAGCCCTTTCCAGCGCCTCGCCTCACCCCTTGCTCGTCACCCAACGCACACCACACGTTTCATATCGCCCCTTGCCCGTCGACCCTTGCCCATCATACCTTGCACTTCGCCCCTTGCCCGTCGTTCCTCGCGCCTCTCACCCCTCGCCTCCACGCCCGATCGCCCTCACCCCTTCACTCCTCGCCAAACGACCCCCGCCTCCCTCCCTCGCCCCTCGCCCCTCACCCCCCGCCTCTCGCCCCATGCCCCTCGCCCCTCGCCCCTCGCCACACGCCCCTCGCCCCACGCCTCTCGCCCCTCACCCCATGCCTCTCGCCCCTCGCCCCTCACCCCTCGCCTCTCGCCCCATGCCCCTCGGCCCACGCCCCCCTTCCCTCGCCCTATCCCCCCCGCCCCTCACCCCTCACCCCACGCCCCTCGCCCCTCGCCACACGCCCCTCGCCCCTCGCCCCACGCCCCTGGCCCTCCCGCCCCTCGCCCTTGGCCTCACGCCCCTCGCCCCACGCCCCTCGCCCCACGCCTCTCGACCCTCGCCCCTCGCCCCTCGCCTCACGCCTCTCGACTCTCGTCCCAGCTCCTCGCCCCACGCCTCTCGCCCCTCACCCCATGCCTCTCGCCCCTCACCCCTCGCCTCTCGCCCATGCCCCTCGGCCCACGCCCCCCTTCCCTCGCCCTATCCCCCCTCGCCCCACGCCCTATCCCCCTCTCACCCCACGCCCCTCTTCCCTCGCCCTATCCC
Source organism: Acheta domesticus (assembly GCA_031308135.1). Lineage (NCBI taxonomy): Eukaryota > Metazoa > Arthropoda > Insecta > Orthoptera > Gryllidae > Acheta > Acheta domesticus. The sequence continues at coordinate 9,577,044 of JAHLJT010004567.1, read as the reverse complement.
CCCCTCACCCCACGCCCCTCGCCCCCCGCCTCACGCCCCTCGCCCTATCCCCCCCTCACCCCACGCCCCTCTTCCCTCGCCCTATCCCCCCTCACCCCACGCCCCTCACCCCTCGCCCCACGCCTCACGATCCTCGTCCCAGCTCCTCGCCCCACGCCCCTCGCCCCACGCCTCACGTCCCTCGCCCCTCGTCCCACGACCCTGGCCCCATGCCCCTGTCCATGCTCTCATCGCCACGCCCTCTACCTCGCTCTTCGCTTCGCCCCTCGCCCTCCCTTCGCTTACCGCTCCGCGTCGCCTCGTCCCGCGTGCGCCGGCAGAACTCGTCTGACCGCGGCGGGCACAACAGCCTCCGCTCACTCCATGAGGGGAAGGGGCGACCGGGACAAGGCGGCCGCCCTCCCCTCCCCTTCCCTCGCCGCCCAACCTCCTCCTCCTCCTCTCAGTTTCCGAGCTGGCGATCGCGTGCACAACTTCCATGCCGCCGCCGCCACCGCCACTGCTGTTGATGCTGCCACCGCCGCCGCCGCCTCGTTCACAGCCACAAGTATTCGCAGTGACGCTACCGTCGCCCTTGCAATACAATTGATCTCGCGCTCAGAATTCTGTGGTCACGGGGTAAAAGTTCTTGAGTCAATTTTTGGTAAAATTGGGTAAAGTACTGAAACCACAAGTTAAATATCTATATTTTATTTTAGGAAAATGACCGAATTCAAATATTGTCTCCTTAACGATAAAAAACCGTTGGGAAATAGCGTTGAGCATAGGAAGAAGCGTTGGCTCAATAATATTTAACCCTTGTTTTCTCCAAACTAAGATTTTTGACTTAAGAACGTTTACGCCGTGACCACAGAATTGCAATCGGCACTTTTCTACCATGCCCGCAAGCAAGAAGAAATATGACCATTCAATTATAAGGGTTCAGAGATTGCTATGGAATCTGACCTACAGCCTGAGAAATTGATAAATCGTTCTTTCACATTTCCGGAATATAAATTATACGTAACAAATAATCAATTTTTTAACCATTTCAACTGAGTGATAGGAATGCGATCGGGTAGATAAACGGTGTTCGAACCGAAGAAAGTGTGAGAATCGTGCGAAGGCCGTGAAGTCGTTAATGGAACACAGCTCCAGGTGCGCAATAAAAATATTTCAGTAACGATCTCGTGTAATGTAAGCCCGAACATTTTATTGGTGCATAAATATTTTAAATCTGTGTAACGATATTGAATCTCGATGTCTGTCAGGTTTTATCTTGCGGTCGGGAAAAACGTGGCTGAGAGAAGTAGGACTACTTTCAAAGCGTTTTATGACAGCTTCATTTTACGCTTCCTGGTCTTGACGACTCTTCACTGGTCTCCCAGAATAGAGTTCTTGGGACCTATTATACTCTGTACCCAGAATTCAACAATGCCGAAGGTAACTATCATTAACTGTGAATTAAAATATCATTTCCTGGTTACGAAGATGCGACAACTCATTTTGTCGATTTTTACCGTTGATGTGATTTTCGTTTCAGTGCGGAAATTGAGCAACTGCCAAACGCGGAAACCGACACATTCCCACCGACAGCGATGGCTCAGGGTTTCTACTGACGTCACTGCAGCGCCTCTGACCGGGAGGTCCTAGGTTCGAGTTCCGACCGTGTGTCTCTCTCTGGAGAATTCTTCTTCACGATCTCTGATCGATAGTTTTCCATGGTTTCCCCTCTCAACACTAGGCGAATGCCAGAGCAGTACCCTAACAAACGGGCCACGGACCGCGCGCTATTTTTCCTTCCCATTTCTTGTCCTATCCTACCCCTTACACAAACTCACACTTACATGCACTACGCTACCATATTCCGGTAGACCGGTCGGGAGCTTAGGGCTTGTCCCGGTTGAGGCGGTGCCCCACTAGTGGGAAAATACCTAGTTGGGTAAAACCTGCTAGTCGACGGTAGGTCGGCGCCGGATCTCCCCAGCCAACGGGGGAAGATCACCGCCCTCCTGAGCAAAATGCGTTCACTACACGTACGGGATTAATGTTTTCAGCAGTTGACGCTCCTGGAATCACTAATCTATTAATCAATTTAGTCCTAGGTACACGCCGCTGGTAAGCCTTGGCTCGTAAAGAGCTGTTGTGCCAAAGTAAATACAGTTAGTAACAGTCTTGTTTGTACAGTTCGTAATCTGTTCGAAAAACATTAATTTTATGTGGAAAATTAATACTAAATTAACACATAATTCCAGTTGGAAACTTTCCTAGCGGCTAGTTCCCGAGAGACTAAATCTGTTGGTAAATTTCAAATTCAATACATTTCTTTTAGGTCAACAAAGTTACATTTTATTTAATTGGAATTATTCAATTATCTTGTAATATATTTTTCATAAGGATTAATTTTCCACTTAAAAATAATGTTTTTCGAGCAAATTATGTTCTGTACAAGACTATTACCAACTGTACAAAAATAAAGTCCAAGGTATCTAATCGGTGCATTGGGAGGGAGCCAGTTGATTATTGTATTGTTTAGCATTAGCGGTCGCGAGGGTGAATGTGGTCGGAGTGTGAAGATCATGGCGGTCGTTTTGGATGGATTAAGTTGAACTTTGTGTAACACTTCTCATACCGTGGCGCAGGAGTCCAAGGCGGGCCACGTGATGCCGGGCGAAGGGGATTTGACCTCGGCGCTGGCGGACGTCCGCCTTCGGTCGATCCATGGCCGCTCGGATATTGCCTTAGTTCCTTTCATCCTCTCTCGGTCTTCTAACCCTGTGCGTAGAGTTCGATTGCAACAAACTTCCTTCGTTGCGTGGACTGCGATTTCGAACAGGGTAATTGAACTTCGCAAAGATACGTAAGGGTAACATGATGCAATGAAATACTTTATCAGGATGTGTATTTATTGTTTGCAAACTTATTTTCTTGACTTCATTTTTTAGTTCTCACATCTGTAACTGATACGGAATTAATTACAGACACATTAAGGTTAACACAACACTTTGTGATGCAATTATTTTTCTCAACTGTCGTGCATTGAGTGAGAGGTACTTGAAAGCTTTATAAATTGGGCAAAAGGACCAAACAGGCCGCAATTTATTTATCCGTCTACTATTTATACTGTTATTTCATGTCATGTTAATTTATATAGACATCTGATGAAAACGCCAACTGAGGCTTGAAACGTTGTGGAAGCATAGTCTGTTTGTCTGGTAGTTTTGCTCAAAATCTGAAAGCAATTTAACAGACAAAAATACCACATAACAACGAAAGCTGAATGCTCATTTTGCACATTTTGCATCGTAAAAGAAGCCCTTCATTCAGCAACAACGAGGTCTTCCTTTTCGTGACACCTCGTACATCTACTTTCTTATTTTATATCGCGTCGCTGTTGCGCACATCCAAACCTCGTGTGTGTGTTTGTTTTATTTCGTGAAAAGTCACGCGGGCGCCACGGCGCCGACACTTTCTTCCCCCCACGAATACCTTGTTCGCTTCTTCAGCCCTTTGGCCGGGCACCAAGCTCTCACTCACCACCCACCCGTCCCGCCCCACCGCGTTCCGACTCGCCCCAACCCCACCCACCCACCCACACACCCACCCACCCATCCACCCACCCAACCACCCACCCACCCACCCACCAACCCACCCATCCACCCACCATCCCAACCATCCACCCACCATCCCACCCCACCCCACCCACCCCACCCTACCCCACCCTGCCCCCGCCCTGCCCTGCCCCGCCCTGCCCCCGCCCTGCCCCGGCCCCGCCCTGCCCCGGCCCCGCCCCGCCCCGCCCCCGCCCCGCCCCACCCCGCCCCGCCCCGCCCCGCCCCGCCCCCGCCCCACCCCGCCCCATCCCGCACCACCCCGCCCCGCCCCGCCCCCCGCCCCACCCCGCCCCATCCCGCACCACCCCGCCCCGCCCCGTCCCGCCCCGCCGAGCGCCACCGCCCGCTTTCGCACAGGTTCACGGTTAAGTGCACTCACGACCGCGTCGCGATCGAACTCTTGACTCTCGGGAGAGCTTCATGGGAAGGAGGGGAGCGCAAATTGTTTAGAGCACATGATCTTCAAGGTAGAAAAAGAAGAAGTTCTCTGAAGCTTTTTAATCGGAGAGCGCCTTTGATTTTACTGCGTTGCGATCGCTGCCTCTAGAAACCAGGATCGACTAATTTAGTTTCCTATTGAACTCTGGCAGTGAAGGTAGACTTACTATGAGCGCGGAACTGAAATGGTAGGTGGTGGGGATGGTGCTGAAGTGTATAGTGGAAAGTGGCCTCCTCGATTTCGCCGCCCCCGTCGCCGCCGCTTCGTGACCGTATCTCCACCGCCCTCACCCGCCCTCGACCGCCCTGCGGCGCAGACTCAGCCCAGCGAGTGAGTGGTGAACTTTCCCTGCACCCACGCTCTTCCCTAACGAATTTCCGCGCATGCGTTGCGCTGGGCCGCCGCATCTAAAGGCGGTTCCTCACATTCCGCGTTCGCCGAGCAGCGAGCTACTGCTCGCCCGATCCCGACCAGCTGATGTGTTCGGCGAACGTTCGCTATCTTTGCTGTGCCCAAAAGACCGACACGCGGCGGGTAGGGCGAGAGCCGAATGTTCGTCACTCGGCAAATAGCAAGCGACCCATCCACACTACTCGGGATTCGGCGAGCGGTTGCTCTCTGTTCCCCGAATAGCGAATATGTGGAGCCGCCTTAACACTAAGAAGGGACTAGTTTGAATGGCCGGAAAACAAATGTCTAGCGTAAACAAACAGTGGCGTAAAGGCGGCTCCACTCATTCGGCATTCGCCGAGCAGTGAGCTACTGCTCACCCGATCTCGACCAGCTGATGTGTTCGGCAAATGTTCACTCCCTTTGATGTGTCCAAAAGACGCCCGGTGGGTAGGGCGAGCACCGAATGTTCGTCACTCGGAAAATAACAAGCAACTCATCCACACTACTTGGGATTCGGCGAGCGGTTGCTCGCTACTCGCCGAATTACTAATGTGTGGAGCCGCCATCATGTAAAGGCGGCTTCAGACATTCGCCATTCGCCGAGCAGCGAGCAACTGCTCGCACAATCCCCAGCAGTTGATATGCTTGGCAATTGTTTGCTTCCTTTGGTGTGTCCAAAAGACGATATGCGGTGATTAGGGCGAGCACCGAATGTTCGTCACTTGGCAAATAGCAAGCAACTCTTCCACACTATTTGGATTCGGTGAGCGGTTGCTTTCGCCGAATAACGAACGTGTGGAGCCGCCTTAAGGGAATGGTCTGCTTTCATATGCCAATCGCTTCGGACACCAATCGACCGAAAGAGATCGCAGATTACAAGAACACGAGGGAAATATTTCTATTCAAAACTGTGGGTTGTGGTTTTATTGTGAGCGAAGAGAAAGCAGACAAACAGAGCCAATGTAATCAGAGTGAAAGTATGGAGCAATTATTTTTAAAATAAAAACATTAAAAATATAGGGTTCAATTATTGGCAAATATCCATGAACGAATATTTAAATCGATTGTCCACGCTATAAAATTAATTTAGGATGCTTAATACACGTAGTATGTTTGGAGCAATCTTTTCAAATATTTTTAGGCACGATAAATGGTATCGAAAATACTCCCTTGAAAACAAAAATTGATTTGTTCCGGGTGATCGATTATGGATTTCAAAGGGTACGATTCAGTAAGTTACTGGAACGCTGCTAGCAACTAAAGTAGCGAAAAGTTATGTTGTTTGACAAGAACTGCTTCATGGCCAGCTGCCGTGAAGTGGTACTCTGGCACCCGGAAGTCTCTTTCGCGATGCAACGCCGTCGCAACTCTACTGATGGGCAAAGTCCAGAGTTCATAATGAGTGCCTCAGGCTAGAAAGAGTCCACTCCGACACACGTGAAGAGCGAAAAACGTCAGTCACGCGGTTTTTTTCGCTTCTGAAGAGACGAATAGGAGGCGAAACCGATCTCAGTAATGGCGAATCCTCGCTAAACCTTCACAACCTAAAAGTAAGTAAAAAGTTAAGGCAACAGTATGTCATAAGGTGGGTCACTTAGGTTAACCTTTTACTTAGGTTTACCAGCTGTTTATCACCGCCGGTGAACTTATTCCTCCACATCTGAGGAATTCTCGACGTGACTTAAACCAGTGCAGCCTTAGTGCTACAATCACAATACCTCGATGTGTGACAGGAAGTAAAGCAACACCCTCTTACTCGCAACACTCACCGTGCTGGATACTCGGATTGATATGAAATTTTGACCAGCCATGTTCAGCACCTCTCATAATCTCTGCATACAAATTTTTACGTGCTATGAAGCACTGCAAGTAGTGTTTTTGCGACAATTAGTCTTGGGATCTTTCGTGACCTTACCGCCTGTGGAAGGGCGGAAATCACTGCTCGCCACCGATAGTGGCGGCGCGGTGTGTTAGTAACGACCGCAGAACCAGCGGCGAGCAGCGATTTCCGCCCTTCCACAGGCGATAAGCTCATGAAAGATCTCAATACTAATTGTCGCAAAAACCCTACTTGCAATGCTTCATAGCACGTAAAAATTTGTATGTAGAGGTTTTGAAAGGTGCTGAACAGGCTGGTTAAAATTTCATATCAATCCGAGTATCCAGCACGGTGAGTGTTGCGTGTTAGATATAGCGTTTCGACGGCCTCATCAGGTATTGGCAACCAGCCTATGACGCTATTGTCTTAGTCACGTTGTTTGGCCACGACTGGGTGTCCCAGGGTATTCCGAACGCGTCGTTAACTTCGAGAGAAAGTCTCTCTTCTGATTCCATTGCCATTGTGATCTACTGTGGGCTGCTGGCCGCAGCTACCGCAGGCGTTTATGGAGCAGCCGAGGTTCGAGGCGGAAATAATGGGCGAGAGGGAAAGAAGGAAGTCACTGCTACTTCATACGGAAGGATGTCGGCAATTTCCGTAATTTGCATTGTCGTAGAATTATGTGAGAAATAGACCCATTGACCTGCATAATATACGATGCACTTTTAACGTGTGGGATGATTTCTTAATAACAAATTTAATTTGGAATATGTTGATATCATTAATTTATAAAGATATCCGCGGAATGAATGGTGCGTCACAAGAAATAACATTGTGATATTGAGGCAAAATGGGGAAAGTAAGAGTTATGCTGTATTCAGCGATTACTCTACTCGTGAAATTAAAACCAATAGTGTTTAACTATACTGTAACGATTTTTCTTATCGCTCCTTTCTACTGGCCAATATCAAGCTGCGACTCGTCCATCTTAGGAGACACTAGGTATCTCTATCCCTGCGTTAACGTGCAATAAACCGCGTATGTGCTACAACTAAGCTGCGGATATTTCCCTATTTTCCGATTTTTATCCTTCAATTAAAAACGCATTATTTCAGTTTACTTATTCATTTTGAAGCATTAGATGTATTAAAATATTATACTACTAACGCCTGAAAATGAATAAGTAACCTAAAATAATGCATTTTTAAATGAAGGATAAAAATCGGCAAATAGGCAAAAATCCGTTACTTAACTATAAGATAATGGGTTTGATTTTAAACGTGCTTTCAGTTATTTTCAATATTTGACGCGTTTTGGAATCGTGTTGAACGTAATTTGATTCGTGGAAGAATGCTATTAAATACTACTCGTGCTTCGGAAATTCTTAGATAAATTCCCTCCTCCCTTCCCGAGTCTGGGATTTATCCACAATTTCCATACACTCGTGGTTTTACCCAGCACTTGATTTCAGGCGGAACGCGACAGAAGGGCATTCAGGTACTTCGGGAATAATGATTAAATTATATTATAAATATATAACTACTCCTGTTAAATTAATAACTAATTTGGGGCGCGTTCGGCACCTAAAATTGTGTAAATCAAGCACGGGTTTTATCTTTGATAATTTTCTTAGTTTTCTCGGCAAGTTTATGTGAGGAAAACGGGCACACCGACCTCGCTAGGCGCATGAAATCCTGTCATTGGCCGCCATTCGCTCTCCCTCTGCGGTGGCTCAGCCTCGCAACAGCTGCAGCTTATTTCCGCGCATTTTCTTTCTCAACTCGCGCGGATATATTCCACTGAAAAAGTTTCTTCCCTCACCGTCTGGTGCGTGAATTTCGACTTATTTCAATATCTGAACCGGGAACCGAGGAAAGTAATTATTACCCTTTATCTGTATGATATTTAATTATAAAAGTTATTATCCTTATAATATTATCCTTTTTCCCAGATTCATGACTCAGACTGTTCATCAATTCCCGATAGTACATATATACGCCATTTCATATTTCCCAGATTGTGTTAAGTATTTACATTTTGAAACAATGAAATTATCGAATCATGGCTTCGAGAATGACCCCTGCAGAAGCAAGACTCGAGCCGCGGCTCTGCAGATAAAAGTGATGCGGTCATCATCACGTTCCGGGCACATGACTCATGAGAAAGACTCGGTATTCTTTGCAAGTGCCTGGGAGCCGTTTCAGGTTGGCCAAGATAAAAGTGCAGAGTTGAATCTCTTTGCAGCCCTTCCAGCCTACAGCCATCATTTGCGATTTTGCTTACTCAAAAACCCTGTTAGCGACCGGGTCGAAACGAAAGCAAAGGCAATAGTTGAACGCATCGCTTGAGGGGAACGTTTCGATTGATGGATTGATTGATGTCTCGGGCTCGTCAACTTTTCCACTAGTGCCGTAAGTATAGTGCTTCCTATATTAGTGCAGTGAAGTAAAGTGTTAAACTAGAAGTCAATTTAGAGATAACTAGAAATTAATTAGATCTAGGATATCAGCCTCTAATTCTAATAGTAATTCTAATTGTAAATAGTTGTCATGTTTTCCACCGAGCATTAGCCCAAAGCAAACTGTAATAAATCTATCTATCTATCTATCTATCTATATATATATATATATATATATATATATATATATATATATTATATATATATCTTCCGAAAGGTTGTGGTGTGATGGTCTTCCCCGCCAGAATATAAGATCTTGACGCTTCGGCTTGCGTGTGGGTGATTTCCCTCAGGTATCTTCTCGCAGCCGCGGCAAGCTTTTGATTCCCAACTGGTGTTCTGACATGTATGGTACACTGTCAGAAATTTCATAGAATCAAATGTAGAAGAATATATTGTACAGGAACCTTAATGTAATCTTGTACATTAAAAAGAGCTTAATATATTTGTACATTAAATATTTGTAAATTACATTTAGTTAAAATCAGTGTAGATTCAATGTAGAGGTTCTCTCATTTCCCCTGCCTCTCATCATTCATATCATACATTCATAATCACCAGTCACCAAGATTCAATCATTCCTTCCAGATATGAACATAAAACTTTGACTCTTGCATTCTTATGTACATGTGTACATTAAATTTAATGTGCGTTCACGATAATTACTTCATGTAACTTACATTAAAGTAATGTGTACATTTATTTCAGTGAATGTAATGTATGTAAACGTTAGTGTGTATTAAATGAGAGAGGTGGGCGCAAGGATGTGGAAGGAAGGACCGCGTGCTGTCTGTGGCGTGGTTTTTTTACCGAACTGCTCCGGCAGTCTCCTGGTATTGATTGGAGGAAAACTCTCACCGATCAGACCGGGACGGGAGGCAGGCGCGTATACAACACCGGTTGCCTCAGAGGAGCGCGCAGCGAACAGCGGTTGTAAACGTGTCCTGGATGTTTCGGCCGCAGCGCGCCGCCCCGCCGACCTCGCCACCCCCCCTCCACTCTCTCCCGGAGAGACACCCCTCCCCCCGGCCCTCGCTACACGAATGTCTTCGGCAATGTGCCGCTGTGCACTTCGAGAAAACGCAGTAATGGGCGGACGAAGGATTATTGCAGAGGTTTCAAACTGCGCGTCGTGGTTCCCGAGGGCGTCGCGGTAATTTTTTACAAATGATCTTTGGATTTGATTTACTTTAATCCTTGTGACAATAATGAACTCTGTACAATCATACTATATGATATTTGTAATGTATATTATTTATTTCACTAATTAATTGTGGATTAATTGAACCTGGAAAGCCCTTTACGAATAGTCTATTATATCACGTACTCATTTGGGTTGATGATTTAGTAGGCCTATATTAACTCTTATATTTCAAACTTATGATGACCAGAGAGCCGGGAGAACATTCATTTCAGTCAAAGGAGACGTAGACGAAACAAGTTTGAAAACCCCTTGATTATAAGATATAACATTCATTGATTTTCTACCTACCAGTGGCGGATCTAGGGCTGGGGACATGGGGGTCACGGCCTCCCGCAAAGACGCCTAAAGAAAAACGTTTGTGATCTTTTTTAATTGCCAAATTTATAAAAATATTTATGTTAGAATTATATGATTATTTAAAAATAATATTGTATAGTATCATATAAACACTACAAAAATAAATAATATAACCAATATGTTTATTATTTTTAAAAACTCTATGATGACCTCCCCAATGATCGGCTGGATCCACCCCTGCTACTTACATGACATATATTATTATGAACGTGCAACTATTTAATGTTTTTATTATTATGACATTTTAACTCACTTTTTTCACTAGGTTCAATGAATAAGTGGGCCATCTACGATCATCAAACACGCCGTTTTTTATTCACGAACCGTTGTCCTGCATTGACAACGGTGTTCATTCAGCTTTTAACGGTCTGGTACAAGAGCGCGACAATTTTATGGGAGAACTTTTCCCACTCGGGAGAGTTTGCTTGACAATTTTACTGTCTGCTGTGGTTCTCTTCTTACAAGCTGCTTCACTAGTGGCTTTTCTACTTTTCTTGCTATTCTTCACTATTTTCCCACTGCGTAATCGAGACTGTTTCAAGATTATTTGGTATTTATATTAAATGTTTTAAAATTATAGTTAGTAAAACAATAACGCGAAGTAAAAGACTAAAAACAAAATTCCAGATCTTTATTATTTCAACGTAACGGATTTCATGTTGCTGAGGAATAATAGAAAACTAAGAAATTCAGTGGTTCGGAATTGACTTAAGAATATTCAGCCAAGGTTCTCTTGTATTTGTAGAACTTAGTATGTTTTAAAATATTATATTCTCGAGAAAGAAAATGTACAGTTGTTCTTATATGTATTAATTAGTGCATTATTGTAGTTTAATAAATTTCGTATTTCTTCCAGGATCCATTCTTAGAAAGACGTCGCCATCAATAGCAACGAAAAAATCCCTTCTACTGGTGAGTACTAATGCATGATCATGTTCTTTAAAAATCTAATGAAGTCGTTAATCTGTACAGAGGGAGTTATGTTAGGAATAATATGTATGTAATAGTTCGCTTTATTCTATAAGGCTTTTCCAATTTTCAATTTTAACATCGTTTATTTGTTCAGTAACAGCGAGCTAAACTTTTCTGAACCTTTAAGACGCGAGTACCGCCAGGGTTAGGTATTATGGGTTTTCTGAAATTTGAAATATTTTATAATCCTTCACAAGTTGTAGAACAATTTTCGTATTACGTATTACGTATCCGTATTACGTATTCGCAAATAGTTATTGACCCAAGTAGTACTAAACATGAGCCTTTGGACTTTGAATGAAATATTGTATTGGGATTTTTTACGGTGGAAATCGTCTATCATTTTCAGTTTTGTGGTTAGGTTAGGTTAGGTTCGTGAGATTTTGCGCATTGGCTTGGCGGTTTCGAGAACTCAGATTTTGTGGTGACTTTATTTTACTGCCTCTGGCAAGTGTGATGTTACTGAATCTCACTTCAGCAGCCAAGACTCGTCCATTCGGAGAGTGCAACTCTTTAATATTCTGTGCGCCCGCTAAAGCCATCGCAGCCAAAAACTGTGCTTGTACCGACAACGATGACATCCGTTTTGTGTTTTAATCTTTATGTGTCATTAATACTTTAAAAAAGTAATAATAAAGTAGCTCAGAACGCACGTAAATAAATGTCACAAATAAATGTTCTTCCACGGCACAATTCGGCAATCCATTTATGTGTCGGCAGAGACCCTGGCGGCATTTCATGGCAACTCGTACAGAAAACGTGCAGACCGTGTAAACTCGACTTTTGGCTTTTATACTTTCTGTTTGGAATCTTGCAGTATCTGTACATTTTCTGTATGAGAATCGGCACAAACCCTGTGCCGAAACTATATTACTGTCGAAAGCCAACTTCACGTTAAATAAGTCCAGAAACTGTAACGCAAATCTCTGAAAGAACATTAAATATAATTATTATAACTTCTTCAAGAGAAATATATGTGTGCTTGTGAAAATTGTAAAGAACTCGCTTCTCGCGAGGTTTGATGGGGACGCGGAGCGCGAGATTGATTGATTGATTGATAGTGATTTCGGGTGCGTCAACGGCTAAGGTCATTAGTGCCGTAAGTGTAGTGCATGCTTTCCCTCGTGAGGGGGCGGTGGTCTACAACACTACCACACATGCCGGAAGACTGGTCGGGAGCTTAGAGCTTGTCCCGGCTGGAGCGGTGCCCCGCTGGTGGGAGATACCTGGTTGAGGGAAAACCCCGCTAGTCGACGGTAGGTCGGCGCCAGATCTCGCCATTCAGCGGGGGAAGATTATCGCCACCTCCCGAAGAAAAAACACGCACTACACTTAGGGGACTAATGACCTTAGTAGTTGACGCGCCCGGGAACACCAATCAATCAATCAATCAATATAGTAGCACCTTGGAGCTTTGGTGGAGAGTTGCAGGGCCCTGGCGAACGCCTTCCTCGAGGGCGTGTCCGGTGCTGAGGCCGTGCGCGTGCTGCCGTGAGGCCGTCCGGTGCTGAGCGCGTGGCGAGCCGAGCGGTGTGGGAGGGGGCGACGTGCCCCAGGGGGTCGCCGGAAGGCCAATGCCCCGCGCCGCCTTCGCCGCGCCGTTCCGATTGACCCGTCCCCCCCCGCCCCCGCCGCGCCGCGCCGACACAGCCGGACGCGCCTGGCCGGTGGGAGGGGAAGCGCCTCGCCCCCTCCCCTCCCCTCCTCATCCTCTTCCGCGCCCTTGCTCTGCACCTCGCCTCTCACTCGGTTTCAGCGGCGTCGATGGTGTGACGGTTATACTGCGATTTTTGTATCTTTGCCCCTGGCAGGAATCAGCTGTTTCGCTGCCATCCAATCGGGAGCTTATATTTCGCTACAGTGACGTCACTATGGGACGTTCGAGCTCCCGATTGGATGAAACCGTCAACAGCTGATTCCTATCAGGGGCAAAGTTACGAAAATCGTAGTATAGCGTACCGGACTGTCGAAACTTAGCGTTACCTAGCTAACGAAGCTGTGGATTTTTAAGGGCGAAAAAATCCTTCGTACGCCTTCCTTCGGAGGGGAAGTAAAGCCGGCTGTCCCGTGTTAGTAGATTTACTGCATGTAAAAGATCCTCAAGCCTACATGAAGCCTCTGAGCTAAATTCCAATCGCCTGTTTCGTCGCCCAAGAAATACCTTCTTTCTCCGCTGGTTGGAGAAAGGAGCGTAGCGAAATTTGCGTGGTCAGACGGAAGAGCAGGCCTCATGGCCTGAGACTCGCCACGTAAAATAAGGCATCAATTCAATTCAATACACAGCCGCTAACGCTCTTCTGTCGACTTTGACAGCCTATTTCCGGCACTAATTAAGCGATTGTTGATGTTTATTCTACGGACAATTTGCGTAAAAGCTACCAGCGGAATTTGCTTTAAATGCTTTTTTCTATTTTCAGTTGCATTTTTAGTGATAATTTCTCGGAAACATTCGATATCGCTTCCACTTCCATTGAACTTATGGGAATAATAATAATAATTTTCCAATACTAAGAATATTGTTTTTCTACAATAAGAAGAATCAATTTGTAAATATAGTTACTATCTTACATTAAACTAATACGATGTGTGTGTGCTCACGCATGCCAATATGTTCCTCAAAAATTACAGAACTATTAGAGATTTTGGGCCCAATTTGTGAGCAGCCGAGAAAAACCGTAAGAGAGAGATATGTTGAAGTGGATGCTGATTAATTGAAAAATTAATGTAGAAGAGGGATGAAAGGGACCATTGTATCCAGTGTGTTAAACACTTAGTATTCAAAACTAGTAATTTTATTTTTTTCTTATTTTTTTCTATTTCGTCAAAATAAATATTACCCCTTCAAAGAAGTAACATAAAACTGAGAACTCTGAATGAATGATCGGAATGATAATGGAGTTTCCAGTCTGTAGGGAAGTTTTTCACACAATGAGAGCCTTTGAAAATTGCAGTTACGTATGCAATGGACCTGCGTGCAGGTATGTTTCAGGACATGGTTAGGAATGAGGTCGTGACCAGAAGATTTTTTTGTGTTGGAGGATGGAGGCGATGTTTTGTGTGATTATATACATGATGAGCTCTGGAGCTAGCGTTAGGGGACGTTTCATAAAAGATTTTGTAGTTGAAAGCTGGGTTGTTGAGGGTGTGGAGGGTGAAGGACTAGTTCAATTGATTAGCAAGGTGGTTCGCTTTTTCTGGGTCAGAGGTAGCAGTGATAGATTTCGAAGATAGGACTCGATTTATGTGAGGGGAGTGAGTTAAGATTTTTGTTATTCTCAATAGGTTAGGAGAATTAGGGGCTAGTTTAGAAATGATTGAAAGTGAATGTTTTTAATACTGATAATGGCTTCGTGGATGTTAAGAATGGTTTCCAGAGGTAATCTTAGAAGCTGCCAGTTGCAGGGTGTTAGGCTTCTTTGTACATATGAGTATGTGGAGAATGAAGGAGTGGGGTGGTTTTTGGAAGTGGGTTGGAAAAAAATAACCGCCGCTGCTATACGGGTTGTTGTTAGGTTGTTAATGGCTGTATCCGTTTCTGAGGGATAACTGAGAAAGCATGGGAATGTTTAAGTGCTCTTGGAAGATGGGCCACGAGATAGACTTATCTGGCTGGTTTAGGAGTGAGTACCGGTGCTAGAAGAGGACTGGTGAGTTGTCGGAATTGGATTCAGGAATGGGTTGTGGATAAATTTGGTCCAGAATGCCAGAAGGATTTCGGAAGTTGTAAGGGAATTTCGTAGGTTCAGCAGCTGCAACGATATTAATACAATTTGCAGTGCAGAGCTTGGACTGGGCACCGCTTGGAGAGGTCGAATAGCGGCCCCAAGGTTGTTTAGACCTCCAATCGCCCATGGCTATGCTTGCGGTGAGAACTGGAAATATCTCTTTTAAACGGATGAGGTTAATCGGGCTATTGAGCGTTTGGTTATGTCCGCGAATATGGTTATGTTGGAGTGTAATTGCTGAGTTTTCAAAGCTTGGGATGATCAATGGGGGTAGTGGGTAATGGTTTCTGATTTTTTTATGATAATGGCGACATCACCTGAGCCTTTGCTAGAAGGTCTGTCTGAATGATATAAAACACCGGGAATGGAACATTTAGAGTTGGAAAGGAACTGGGTTTTGGTTTTTATGCCTGAAGCAATAGAGTGTTCGGCAAGCAGATGGACGAGGTGGAGTTTCATTTTAATAATACCGTTGGCATTCCAGTTTAGTAGAGCCTATATTTTTAAATCAAGAGATATTTTTCAAACAAGGCCCACACATTTGGGGAAATTGAGTAACTCTATCGTTCGCTTACAGATTTTATATTTCTTGTTAAGAATTTGTTATTGAATAATGAACCTCCCTTTGTTGTCGCTTCATAACCCCCATTTAGATGAAGTTTATCTAGAAATAAAGAATTATAATATTCTTATTTGCAATACTTTATTTAATTTTGTTTGGTATCTATTGACATAGATTTTTGTTGATTTCTTAGAATAAATTACAAACATTCAGAATATGTAATAAATAATTAACTTTATTTCAAACTAATCTGAATATTATATCTTAATATAGTATGTGAATATTGAACCACATAGTCCATTGCTTTTATTGTAGTTAGCAATTCCACTAAATACGTATACAAATTTAAATAAAACATTCTTTCTGTACAAAATTATTGAATTTATATTCATTTGTTGAAACATGGTGATACTTATCACTGCTGGTTGTAGTAATTTATATTTTATTGATATATCTTAATGTATTTGTCCATTACGCAAAACAGACTAAAGTAATTCATATGCCCTGAATATTTCTTACATTGTTTAATATGGTGTTTTTACAAAAATAGAAGACGTACATATCAAGAAATTATTGCTAGTATCGTTAAGACTATTTCATGCGTAAATAGTACAAATTACACAATACGTAGTCTCACCGTCTTCAAGATAAATATAACAAGTCCCTTTACTACTTCTCTTCCATCTTATTATCTTGGACTAGGGCAAACCTGAAGGCTCTGCTAACTTTGTCGATATTGGTAGAAAAAGCGGAAGTAAGTTCCTTCAGCCACCGCTTAATGTCACTGAAGTCAAAGTGTACAAATTAAATCCCCTCACTTTTCGTACAAAATCCACCATTCCTCCAACACCAGAGTTCAATCTCCGCCTTCGTCTTTGTGCTCTTGATATTCGGCATCTGATCACGATGTTCTGTTCAACTTCCTGCACTTCCTTTAAACAGCACGGCGCGTACATATCTAGGCCAAGGATGTGCTTCAAGTGTTTGAATAAGAAGCGATCGTAAATTTTCTGACGAAGCTGTGGTTAATGTCCCTGATGTAGGATGACTTTCTTCTGCCTTACACTTGTGTTTGGGGCTACTTCGTTTATCTCAGACCGACATCGCGTGCTTTCGAGCTGTACGCGGCCATCTTCAGGACGGGATTGCTTCGGAAGACGGTGCGATCTGAAAACAACTGAAAACAATGTTTATCCGTGGGTCATGCACTCGTGAGCGACATGGAGTTTCACTTCTTGGAGGTCCCTTCCTCGTGAGAACATTTCCCAACGCGTATCAAGCAAGATTTCAGAATTAAAGTGTTCCAGTATTTCTCTTTTCTTTTAGAAAGAGAAATTCATCTGACGTGCATTTAATTAGAAGAAACAATAGTGATAAGGAGAGATATACTACGTTAAAAATGTGTCATTAAAACTATAAATGGGAATTCCGAAGTTGTACATTTTATTTTCATTCTTTTTCTTCTTTATGTAGGTTGTACACCTGTTTTTCCTCAATCTTCATTCCGGGGATTCACTAAATCTGTGATCACGGCGTATAAGGTCTTAAGTCAAAAATCTTAATTCGGAGAAAACAAGGGTTAAATATTATTCAGCCAACGCTTCTTCCTATGCTGAACGCTATTTCTCAACGCTTTGGAGTCGTTAAGGAGGCAACATTTGAATTTGGTCGTATTGCTAAAATAAAATATAGGTACTTAACTTGAAGTTTCAGTACTTAACCCAATTTTGCCAAAATTGACTTAAGACCTTTTACCCTGTGACCACAGAAATGTTGACTGCAGATCTTCTCTCCATCTTTTCTGCTGTCTTCCAGGGTTTCTCCTTCCTAATGGAATCATATACCAGTCCATCACCGCTCATTTGTGTAATATGATTACTCCATTCTGGGTTTCCTTCTTTTCACAAATTTTGTTATATCAGCCATTTTATTGTAATTCATTTGAGTGAATCTTTTGAATGAAGCATTCCACCTGAGGCTGCGTACCTCTCGCCGAGCGATGCGTGTTGTCAGCAGGGAGGGGGGAGGGGGGAGGGGGGAGGTCCGGAAGGCGGCGAGAAAGCCCGTTCGGCGGGGACCGGAAGGTTCGGAGCGGAGGCTTAGGCGCTGGGATCTGCTGACCCACAGACCCAGTTTTCACCTTCTGCCGTCCGCGGGCGTCTCGCTTCACTTTCCGCTCTCTCCTCCCCGCCCCGCCCCCCCACCGGGCCACGCCCTCGCCTGCGCCCTCGCCCCGTGGGGTTGGGTGAGCGGTGCGCCGCGTTTCCGCTCCCAGAGAATGGGATCTTGGGCAGCGCGAAGAGCCCTCGTGTTGGTCCAGGGGCCGCGGAGCGAGCCAACCCCTTCCCTTCCCTTTGTCTTCTGACTGCCCGCGGTTTCACCTGTCGCTCTTTGCATCGAATCACATTCACGTGATCTCAATCACATCGAATGGTTCTCCCTTTCACCTGTGTTCTGTTGAATTGTCGAGGGGAAATATTGCTGACGTTATTTTTCTCTCAGCGAAAAGGACCAATTGTTTTACAATACGAGTATGTTTCTCTATAAATAGCACAGCATTCGCAACCTTCAAATAATTTCTATGAATATTCGTATAAGCTTTTGAAAGCAATGCCATATGTTTCTCTAGTCAAAACCCCTCCGAAGAGCAGAGAAATGAATGCCTTAGTGCCAATCTTCGAAAAATAAAGAATGAATGTATCAAAGCGGAAAAACTGAAACGTTTGTATAATATTACTTTACGTTCGAATGTGTGCGAAGTTGTGTATGATTTTACAAAATATGATATTAATTTTCTTATCACTTGAAGAAAGTGCATTTTATACAGTACTTATACATAACTGATAACACACCTGAAGCATTTTAATTTCTTTCATTGAGAAAAATAATAAACCCGATTCAGGACATAAGTATCATGCATTTGATAGGAATCTAAATATAATAATGATATTAATAATAACAACATTTATTGCACAATAATAATACACTGGAAGCAACGCAAACCCACAGGTAGCCGCACACCAAGTAAGATCTGCTCTACCTTTCCAAGCCCGCGTTTTCATGCTCCCGGGCCGAGGCTTACACCAAGGCCCTCTGGAAGGCCTCAGGAGGCCTTGGTCACGCAGGCAAGAAGAATATGTGGTCACGGAATTGAGTTTACAGGGTTGCCAGGGAAGGCTTACACGGCTGGGGAGTCAGGTAGTAGCAGCGGGTCGGATGGCAGCAGCCAGAGGGCACTGATTAGTGATTCCGGGAGCGTCGACTGCTAAGGTCATTGTGCAGGTTTTTTAAATCTCGGGAGATGGCTGTGATTCTCCCCCGCTGGTTGCCGGTTCCTACCCACTCGTCGGCTTGCGGGTTTTCCCCAGACAGGTATCTCTCACCAACGGGAAACCAACTCAGTCGTGTCAATCTCTAAGCTCGTGACTGATCTCCCGACAAGTCTGGTAGTGTAGTGTACGTGAGTGTAAGTGTGTGTAAGTAAGGGTGAGGATAGATCAAAGAAGAGGAAAGAAAGATCGCGCGCGGTCCGTGGCCGTTTGTTAAGTACTGCTCCGTTATGATCACGGAGTTAATCGGAGAAACCACCGAAAACTACAGATCAGAGTAGCCGGTCGCAAGAATTCTCCTGCAGACAGCGGCTGAATTCGCTGTATACTTCGGTTTTTCTTTCTCGGCGCACGGGGGTGTGTCATCAAAATGGAATATCTCATGGAATTTCGCGTCGTTCTCCGTTGTGCCGCCAGGAATCGCATGATCGCCAGCACTTCTCGATACAGTCGCGATCGTGCGACTCCTAGCGGCACAACCGAGAACGACGCGAAATACCGTGAGATATTCCATTTTATTGAAACTCCCTCCCCCCCCGCGCCAAGAAAGAAAAACCTAAGTATAGCTGTCTAGCTGGAGTCGGAAATAGTGCGGGCGTCGAGAGTGGAACCCTAGGCCCACCGCAGTGACATCAATTGATGCCCCGCCCACCTAATCCGGTTAGAGAGAGGGCGTTGAAAGCGACAGGGCTGCGGGGCGTGGCTGCGAGTGGCCGGGGGGCGGGGGGGCAGGCACCTGTCGCCCAGCGGGGTCCGGCCGGCGAGCTCGGCTTTCGACGCGCGGCGGCGGGCGGCGTGCAAGAACGGCTTCCACGGGGATAGCGCCCTCGCGGGCCTTGGCCCCGATCGCCCGCGAAAGGCGGGCGGGCGGCGGCAGATGCCGAGTTTCTCAACGCCCCTGACGCTCTTTTCGCCGCCCGCCCTCCCGCCCGGCCATCGCGCCCCGCCCCCGCTCAAATGCCACGCCGCAACCGTTTGTGAGGGGGCTCGACCTGCTCTCCACCCGCACCGGGAGAGGTGGCTCAGGGCAGCAGTTGCCGACGGGAGGTCGCTGCCCGGGTCTCGCCGGCCAGCGGAGCGAGATCAACGCCACCTCCAGAGACATGCACTACACATGCGGGCACGATCTTAGCACGTGTGGACGTGCCCCTGAATCACTAAGCAATCAATCGCCCACGCCCCGCGGTCGGCTCGCTTTGATTCGTCTTCACGAGCTTTGATTCGACTTCACGCGATTTCATTCGACTTCATGCGCTTTGATTCGATTTCACGCGCTTTGATTCGACTTCAAGCGATTTCATTCGACTTCATGCGCTTTGATTCGACTTCACGCGCACAACAGTTTTAATTTTATTCCTTTAGGAACGTATTTTCTTTGGAAACTCGTTAATGTTTGAATCGTAACGAACAAGGTGCATAAACATTTTTATTTTTTTTACTAATACGTTATAGCATGTTATTGCCTTCCATACGGAACTCGATGTACACTGCGAATCTCACCTGGATCGAGATGATCGTGGTTACGAAAGAAATATGAAAACAATTGAGTGATGCTACATGTTCTCTTATGGAAGCAATTATGAGACGGAAATATGAAAGAATTATAGGAGGGAAATAGGAAAAGACAAACCGAGTCAAGATAGCATCTAGTTATTTAGTAAAGTTATCTAGTTATTTAGTAAATAACTAGGTCCGCGAATCAATACAATTAGGTAAAAATAAAATTATGTACGTACCACGGGCGTTAACTGCTTCTAATGATCTTCGATGACAAAAAGCCCTCGGGAATCAAGCCCTCGGATCATTTTTATACTATTATAATGTCCTTGGTGCATTAATAACTACAGTAAACCCTCGTTAGCACGAACTCACTTAACACGAATTTAGCCATAACACGAACAAAACTTCGGTCCCTTGCAAGGGAATACCGAAAAACGGATATTTATAATATTCGGAAAACACGAATTTTTATATCACGAACTCTGATAATTTTGGTCCCTTGGAATTCGTGTTAATGAGGGCTTTCTGTATTTTCAAGTTTCAGATTCCGCAAATCGTGATTAGCTGAAAAACACTTAAGCTGAACTGCCATTGGATATTCGACGGTCCGACATCGGTGATGACTGTGATATCCGGCGACAACCAGCGATAACTGCTTCCTCAATTTCTATTCATTACGTCGTCTTAGAATTACGTTATCTGTCCAATTTAGTATTCTAAAATATTCTTTGGTAGTTCTTAAAAGCATAATATCGTTCCAGGATATTCATTATTTATTATTATCTACACTGCAGTAAACGTTTCCGTCCTTGTTTATGTAAAATAATACGGTACTATTTTAATACTTGCAGTTGTTTGTAATTACTAGCAAATAAATGGTCTTTGTTGAGCAATTATTAACTGCATGGATTTTACGATCAACAATATCTGCAATGGTAGTCGTTCTGCCGCACTGGTGAGATAGTGTTGACCTGAATCGTGACATGACATTTAAGAAATTTTATTAAGTTCAGATGTTACATTAAAATACAAAAACTTAATTCTCTCATAAATAATAACTCAACTCTCCGTATTAAAACTGCTAAATTAATATACACTTCAATTATTAGACCTACTTTAACTTATGCTTGTCCAATATGGTCAAATGCAGCAAAATCAAATATACAAAAACTTCAAATCATTCAAAACAAATTCTTTCGAAAAATTCTACATGCACCTTGGTTTATTCCCAATACACAAATTCACAATGAACTAAATCTCCCTACAATTCATGATTTGATTAAAAATTGTAGTCTCAAATTTTTTAATACTCTTCCTTCATTACATCATGCACAATTTTTTAATCTTGGTAAAACTTACCCCTTTCCTCGTAGAATTAATTCCAAATTTCCTAAAGATAAATTTCATCCTCCGTAATTTTATTTATTTTCTCTTCTTTTCTATGTTCCTTAGTCTTATATAATTGCCTAATTATTAAAAATTTACCTACATAAATCCTCTTACAGAGGTTACTGTGTGTCCAAAACGACTGTCCATTATTGTAAATTTCAATGCCCTGAAAGACAAATTTTCGAACAGGAAGTAATAAATCAATTTAAAAAATAAAAAAAAATTTAAAAGATGTTACGTGGAAGTAAAGAAAAATTGATGTAGAGAAAAAAATCATTAACCTCATTTACAGTACGTGGTCAGATGCACCGCTTAATAAGAAACAATTTCCACGGAATGAAAAGTCTGTAATGAGATGAGAGGTACCTGAAAACAGTCACAACACAAAATTATTCTCTTTAAAATACAATTAGATTTATTTTTCGACATCTTTGTAGGCTCCAGACACAATTTCAGATTGTAGTATTCGCACGCCGTATAATTGTTCTGAATGACTTTAGACCGAATTAGAGAAAATAACTGGTGCATTTGAAATTCATAAACGGAAGCAATTACCGATGTTTTTCACGAACGGAATTTTTCATTTGTGTAACCGGCTGAATGTACTGCTTTCTCTTCAGAAAATGTATGTAAGCAAGAAATATACTTGTTTTGAATAAGAACACGTACGCCATCTTTCGCCACACTTTTTTCATTGTTCTTTCTTTACATTCCTTAACGGACACCAGACATGAAGTGTGACTTGATTGCATTAACAAGCCATAGCTCGTGTTCTGGTATTCTGGTGGCTTATCTTGTTACTGTGTATGTGTTGTTCACATTTGTGAAGGTCTTGGCAAACTAACAAGTAAGGCACTGTTTGACCAAACTCGAGATATTAATAAACACGAATAGCGAGAGGATGCTGTGGCTGGTATGGCTTATCTTTTTATGGAGAGATTACTCTAAGAAGGGACCACTTTGACAACTACTGCTTGACCACTGCGGGCAACATAATTGCAGGTAATATCTATGCTCTCATTTTTTCAGTGCGTTGGTTTACAGTCAGCTGATTTTAATATGACTTCCTCACTAACTCTTGCAGTGTCATCGCCCTGCATAGCGTTGATTTGTTTCCCATACTGTCAAAGACGTCCCTTCCTACTATACTGGCCCAGCTTCTTGCGTCTCTTGGGGTGATTGTTTATTTGGAGTGGAGTTGGGGTTGAAAATGTTCTTAATGAGAGTATTTTGGCGAATGATTGTGTGGGATTGGGTTTGATTTTCCAGTTGGCACACTGTCAGATATGTCCTTAAATTTAATGTATATTAATGCATTGTACATGAAACTTTATGTAACCTTGTACATTAAAAAGAGCTTAATATATTTTTACATTGAATTTAATGTAGAAGTTAAAATCAGTGTAAATGTAGGGGTTCTCGCGTTTGTCCTACCTCTCATCATTCATGCCGTATTCAAAAAATAGCCAGTCTATCAAGATCGTTAATTCAGTCCTTCCAGATTAGGCTTTGACCCTTGCATCCTAAAATGAGTACATTAAATTTAATGTGCGTTCATGGTAATTACTTTAATGTAATTTACATTAAAGTAATGCGGAAATTTCTGTGAGTGGAGACCAACGCAGCAGCCGCGTGCGTGCGCTCCTCGAGCTTCTCGCGGGAGCAGGTTGGCGACAGGGAAGGGGGATGCGGAGTAGAAGGTTGTGCGTGGGCCCACTGGAAGTTGGCGGAAGAGAGGCGCTTTCGAAAATCCGGACAAAAACTTCCGCGTCCGCCGCGCCGCGCCGCGCCGCGGGCGGGTCGCTCTCGCCGACGAACGCGCGCCCGTTACAGGCGGTTTGTTGTAATCGGCGCTCCGGAAACGGGGCCGACGAAATCAAGAATCACGCGGCCCGGCCCGGCGGAGTATTGGCGCCCAGCGGGAGGGAAACGAGGTTACGAATCTGGTCTCAAGGCTACATGGAAAATTTTTGGGAAGCGTGTATTGAAGGACTGACCTTTCAACCAGGAAGATTACAGGGTTGCTAATGGAATTCTTTAAGACGAGACTTTCAGATGGGGAATGGACGGAATCTTGGGTTCTGAACGGCGTTTAAGGCCAAGAAATAGATCTTGCCTGGTAGTGTAATGAAGGAATCATGATGTATTCAGTATACGTGCAATGTTCAGTACATGTGCCATATTCGGTGTATGTGCAAATTCGGTGTATGTCCACTCATGAGTTTCCATACATGCAACAAAACATTGCTCATTTGTTCCACTTCCTAAATTCAATAGGTTTTGTAATCAGTATTTTATTATTTTTTTGTTTTTCACTTATAGAACAATAATTCAGTAATAGCATGTACAATTCTCTTGAGTAACATCAAATTATTTATTGTTGTTTCGGTTGGAGTCGTATAATGTATTATGATAATGGTAATGATTACCAACTTTCTTTCCTGTTTCCCTCAGCTTACTCAGCATTTTTCGTCATTTTCATTGCTTTGGCTCATTCTTCCGTGTTGTTTTGTGTATACTGTGTACACTTTTGTTCTTGATTACATTTTAGGAAAGATCTTTTAGAATGCACTTTCTATTCCCATTAGGGGACCTCTTTAAAACCCGAGGTACTTATGTTTTCTCCTAGCCTACAGAAGAATAAAATACGGCTACATTATTTATTTCCTCAATATTTTCTTGAATCCCCTAAATTTAAGTCGTGTGGAATGCAATATACGATTTTGTTCAGGCCTCAGTATTTTCTTTAGAAACTCTCTTTTATTTCTGCTATTATATTTCACGTGCACATTTCTATTCTAGATATACAAGTTTCTGTCGTGTGCACGCTGATCTGACTTTTATACTTCTGAATTATGTTTGATATGGTATGGATCTTGCTTTGAAGGTCTCCTGGATTAGTGACAAATCCATCCATCTTTCTCTCTTCTTTTCGATCACTTTGATTCATTCTAGTTGACCTTTGCGATTGGAGTTTCACTTAAGTCTTAAACCTTTCAGATTGTTTTTATGTCACTGCATGGTCTTTATGTAATTTATGTTGTGTCTTTCGTTTCAGTATTTATCTTTTCTTATCTCTAGTTATTCCTCCTTCCCTCTTACCTTCAAGATTCTTATCTGATTCTTGTTTTTATTACAAACTTTAAGATGCTTTCCAGAGAGCATAAGAGTCATTATATTATTCTGGTGACCTAATGTGACTCCTTTAAAAATTGCGTTCATTCATTTGTTTTCGCCTTTGATTATGTTTACAAAAATGCAGAAGAACAAAATTGAATTTCGTCCATTACTATTTTTTTATGGCAAACGTTTCTAAAATTATTCCAAGTCTAATTTGTGGCCTAATGGTTGTTAGAATTTGCTGCCTCAAAGCAATGTTGTTATCGTGTTGGACGGCCAACAATCCGAAATATTATTACTTTCCAATAAAAAAGGAAATTAAATAAATTGGAACTGTGTAAACGACCCGACATTAAGAACGGACGGAAAACAAATATGTTACATTCAAGAAATATTTCGTCTTTGCCACTCGTTCTGTCACCTTGGTTGTTTTGTAAAAGTCTTTGTTGGACGAGCAAGTCCTCACTCACCCACCCACCCACCCGCAAAAATAGTGTGATATCTGCTTAGTCGACTGTAATTCGACTGTAATAGACGTTTTTATAGGAAACAGGCTAGAAGTGTTTTTTCGACACTGTTTTGCTCCCTCGCGTGACCCGAGGAAGGGGTCCTAGCTTGGTAATGACAGCCGGAGCCAGCTGAACGCAGTTTGTTTCCCAGTTCATCTGATGTTCCTATCGGACGCACGAATCGGCAACCGTTGGACTCTGGAAATCCTCCTTTGCAACCGATCGGCCTCTGTTGAAATATTTATCATTCTTATAAGCCCCATGACATATCCTATATAATTCTTATAAGATAAAGTCGCTGAATTTTTATCTGTAGTAAAGTTGACTGCGTTACTATAAAATGTCTTTCGATGAAAATTTGTCGGTAAAAAAAAATGTTATTAAAAATGACAATGGACGAGCACACACGGACTGTGGGGCAGCAGAGAAAAGAAAAAATATTCCAAATTATAAATTTGGTCGTATAGAAATGTAATTCATTTAACGCTTAAAGGAATCTGACGAACTGAAAATAGTGTTCAAATGATCTCATTATCAATTATTTTTCGCTTTGTGTTACAACTGGTTCGAACAAATTGCACTCTTCCTTGCACTTTCTCTTGATTGATAAGTATTATAATTTTTGAAGCTCTCTAATTATACATAATTATTATCAATATTTACACGTGTATCGAATACTAGTTGAAATGTAGTCCAAATGACGAAGGCAGTTGAGGAGCGACATCTGCACGCATTCATCGAACGAAATCGCTACTTGGTTGATCCAAATTTCCCATCTTATTAAATTATCATACTCCTGGCCCGCTAAATACTCTTGCCTCAAAAGCCACCATCATTTACAGCCATCATCATCTCCGCGAGAGCTGAGCGAGCGACTGGTCTTCCTGTAGAAACTCTGCGGAAAGTGGTCGCGTGTCCTCGCACCCAAACGCGTCGCTGGTCGGCACGCCGGTTCCCACATTGTTAGTAATAGTAGAATTTAGCACTTTAAATTTTTTTTAAATCGCTTTCTCAAAACGAGGCTGTAGCTTTTTATAGCATTATAAAAATTAATATGTAGCACCGGACGTGGGAGGCATCGAAGAAGATCGAGAAGAAATCGTAAGCTTAAGAACATTATTTTAAAAAGTCCGTACGGTACATTTATGTATTCAGAGAGAGTAAACAATCATTTAATTCAAGACACCTCGAATGCTTTGTAAAATAATAATAAATTTGATTGTTTTTAAAAGAGAAAAGGCTGATAATTTATTGTAGTTGCCATCAGTTCAATAGTAAGTATTTTTCTTCCACAGAACGTCTGTAACGGAATTCCAGAAAATGATTCAAAGGGTGTTGAGTGGATTGATTGATTGATTAGCGATTCCGGACGCTAAGGTCATTCGTCCAGCAAGTGTAGTGCATGTTTTATTGCAGGAGGTGGCTGAATGGTGAGATACGACGTCGACCTACCGTCGGCTAGCAGGGATTTTCCCCAAACCAGGTATCTCCCACCAGCGGAGCACCGCCCAGCCGAGACAAGCTCTATGCTCCCGAACGGTCTTCTGACAAGTGTGGCTGTGTAGTGCAAGTATAAATGTGTGTAAGTAAGGGGAGAGCGTAGGAAAAGGAAGAGGAAGAAACGATCGCGCGCGGTCCGTGGCCCGTTTGTTAGGGTGCTGCTCCGACATTCATCTGGCGTTGATCGGAGAAATCACGGAAATGTACCGATCGGAGCAGTCGGCCACTAGAATTCTCCTCCACGCAACGGCTGAAATCTCCGTAGCTGTCTAGCAAGTCTCGAAATCCTGCCACCGTCGAGACTCGAGCCCTGGAACCTCCCGGTGAGAGGCACTGCAGTGATGTCCATTGATTCTCTGAGCCATCTAAGCCAGTGAAATGATTCGAAGGGTGTTGAAAGGCGAACGTGAGGCTCTGGCAGTTAGAATTGAACTTCGTGAGAGGGTGTTGTGGGGAGGCTGAACGATGGATGCGAGCGGGGGTGAGAGGGAGTGATGGACGCGAACAGGCGTTAAGGGAGTGAATGAGAGGGAGTGATGGACGTGAACGGAGGTGAGAAGGCGTGAATGAGAGGGATTGATGGACGTGAACGGGGGTGAGAGGGAGTGAATGAGAGGGAGTGTTGGACGCGAACAGGGGAGAAAAGGAGGGATGGACGCAAGCGTAAGTGAGAGGGAGTGATGGACGTGAACGGGGGTGAGAGGGAGTGAATGAGAGGGAGTGTTGGACGCGAACAGGGATGAAAAGGAGGGATGGACGCGAGCGTAAGTGAGAGGGAGTGATGGACGCGAGAGGGGGTGAAAGGGAGTGGTGGACGCGAACGAGGGTGAGAGGGAGTGGATGAAAGGGAGTGATGGACGGGAGCGGAAGTGAGAGGGAGTAATGGACGCGAGCGGTGGTGAGGGGGAGTGATGGACGCGGGTTGGGGTGAGAGGGAGCGAATGAGAGGGAGTGATGGACGTGAACGGAGGTGAGAAGGCGTGAATGAGAGGGATTGATGGACGTGAACGGGGGTGAGAGGGAGTGAATGAGAGGGAGTGTTGGACGCGAACAGGGGTGAAAAGGAGGGATGGACGCGAGCGTAAGTGAGAGGGAGTGATGGACGCGAGAGGGGTGAAAGGAGTGGTGGACGCGAACGAGGGTGAGAGGGAGTGGATGAAAGGGAGTGATGGACGGGAGCGGAAGTGAGAGGGAGTAATGGACGCGAGCGGTGGTGAGGGGGAGTGATGGACGCGGGTTGGGGTGAGAGGGAGCGAATGAGAGGGAGTGATGGACGTGAACGGAGGTGAGAAGGCGTGAATGAGAGGGATTGATGGACGTGAACGGAGGTGAGAGGGAGGGAATGAGAGGGAGTGTTGGACGCGAACAGGGATGAAAAGGAGGGATGGACGCGAGCGTAAGTGAGAGGGAGTGATGGACGCGAGAGGGGGTGAAAGGGAGTGGTGGACGCGAACGAGGGTGAGAGGGAGTGGATGAAAGGGAATGATGGACGGGAGCGGAAGTGAGAGGAGTAATGGACGCGAGCGGGAGTGAGGGGGAGTGATGGATGCAAACGGGGTTGAGAGGGAGTGATGGACGCAAGAGGGGGTGAAAGGGAGTGATGGACGCGAGAGGGGGTGAGGGGGAGTGATGGACGCGGGTTGGGGTGAGAGGGAGCGAATGAGAGAGAGAGAGATGGACGCGAGCAGGGGTGAGAGGGAGCGAACGAGGGGGAGCGACGAACGCAAGCGGGTTTGAATGGGAGTGCGGCGTGTCGGCGGGGTAAAGGAGACCGCGGCGAATACATCGCCGGAGTGGAACCCACCTGCGCGCGGCATTTGCATAGCGGCGGCGGCGGCGGCGCTCGCAGCGCCCGGGGCGGCTGCAGCGGCGGAGGACTTTCGACCGCCGCGCCAACGGTGTCAGTGGGACGAACGAGAGGAAAACGATCTCTTCCTCGCCGGCGGTCCCCCCCGAAAAGCCCACACGTGAAGAATGAGGGGAAGAGGAACGGTTTGATTTTGATAAATAGCGCTCCGGTGAAGTGCAGGCGAAGGAAATCGTTCGGGCAAGTGCGGATACCTCTTTCCCTTCTGGAGTATTCGTGACGCGCATAAATGAGATCCGTGAGTGAAAAATTGAAAGTACATATTTCATTTCTCGTGGGAATGCCTGTATTGGTACCAGCACGAAAACTCATTCCAGTATTTTCTATTAGTAGAAAAGTACAATTCGTAAGAGCGGAAGAATTTCATAACATGAAGTTCAGAGGTGTACGAGTAAAATAATTATAATTTTTTCACAGTAACTTATGTCCTATTCTTTACTTTTCAACTGTCATTATACGTTTTAATAAAAATTACCACAACACAATTATAAATCTTTATTATTAAAATTCATATACATCACCTCTCTATAGAATAAGACGCTTCGGATTGAGGCATTGGACTCATCTTCAGGTATCTTCATGGGAAAAGCCTTAACGCGAAGCATCGTATTTTATAGAGAGGTTATGTATATAATTTTTAATAATGAACACTTATAATGTTGTAGTAATTCTTATTAAAACTTATAATGACTGTTCAAAAAATAACAGGACATAAGTAATTCTGAAAATAAATAATGAAAAGATTCAGAAAAATAGAAACGAATTCTCATATTTCTTACATTATAGGAAAAAGGAACAAAAGTGTATTTATAAATGTAGTTTATTATTTATTTTTACTGTACATGAACAGTGATGGAGTGTGGGAGAGTCCCATAAAGTGCCGAAAAACGTACCATATCTCGTAATTTGAGAGAAACCAGGAACGTTCCTATTGCTTCCTGAGAAAGGCGCTCCGGGACAGAAACTCATTAATTCCGTATTTCTCTCGCGTCGAAGAGAGAGTGGTGCGAGAAGTGAAGCCCAACGCGGACTTAAACTCAAGGGATGGTGACGCAGGCGTTTCTGCGCACCGACCGCCGCCGCCGCCGCCGCCGCCGCCTCCGCCGCCGCCGCCGCCGCCGCCGCCTCCGCCGCCGCCGCCCCCGCCGCCGCCGCCGCCGGCACCTGCTCACTGCGCGCAGTGCGCAGAGCCTTTCTCCTAATAAATTCACGACGCACGACGCCGCCAGGCGCGCGCACAAGCCGTGGCGAAGGGACGGCCGCCCCCTCTCCCTTTTCGCGCCTCCGCCACTGGCCGCGCTTCCTACCCACGCACGGTCCCGCGCCCCCCCCCGTCGCCCCGCCCCCGCCCCCGCGCGCACCGGCAGAGGTGGCTCAGGGCATCAACCGATGTCACTGCAGTGCCCCTGACCGGAAGGTCCTAGGTTCCACTCCCGACGGCGGCGGCAGGGTTTTCGACACTAGCTTGTCAGCTACGTCGAATTCAGTCTCCCCGAGGTCGAATTCAGTCGCTGTCTGGTGGAGAATTCTACCGGCCGGCTGCTCTGATCGACTCATGGTTTCTCCGATCAACACCAGGCGAAAGCCAGAGCAGTACCCGAACAAACGAACCATGGACCTTGCGTGATATCTCCTTCCTCTTCCTTGTCCTATCCTCAGCCCTCACTTACACTCACACTAACATGTACTCCACTAGGACATGAAAGAAGCTTAGAGCTTGTCCCGGTTGGGGTGGTACCCCTCTGGTGGGAGATACCTGGTTGGGGGAAACCTCGCTAGTCGACAGTAGGTCGGAGCCGGATCTCGCCATCCGGCGAGGAAAGATCATCGCCACCTCCCGATGAAAAACATGTACTACACGTACGGGACTAATGTCCTGGGTAATTGGCGCCTGGAATCACGAACAATCAATCAATCAACCGCCCCCGTGCCTACCCCACACACGCTCCCACGACCGTCCCCGCCCCCGCCTTGTCTAGACCGCAGAGCCCCGGGGCAGCAGGCGGAGGCCGGACAGCGCCCTTGCCACCTGTCAATGACGACGGGACAAAGCGCACTTGGCTACATCGATCGGGCGCGGCTTGTGTCGCACGCTAGCTTCGAAAGCTTCGGCCGAATGCCGAAGCGCTGTGGAAGTGACAGCAGCGCGCGCTCGGTGTTGGAGCACGCAATTCCTACGAACTGATGGACGGGATAGAGGTCGTGGCAATGACACGCCCCGAAAAATTAATTGACCAATGCAAATGAGAAGAAAGGGTTTGACACCGAAGCAAATAATTCCAGATTCTATTTAATGAATATTCAGCTTGTCGGAGTGAAATTGAAATCTCGCTTTCTTCAGAGTTGTGAGGCTTTTTGAACATTGTCGAATGTTACAGTGGACTGTAAATTATTCATTGTCACACAAACTTTAGATTTTGATTCTCAGAAACAGAAAAAAAATCAGGTATGATAAATGAAATAGAGCATTTGTAATCTATTTTTATTACGTAGCTTTAATCAGAGAATTATTGATTCGTTGATTGGTGATTTCGACTGCTAAGATTATTAGTCCCGTAAGTGTAGCGCACGTTTTTATCACGTGAGGTGATCTGTCCCTGCTAAATGGCGAGATCCAGCGCCGACCTACCCGTCGCTAGCGGGGTTCCCCAAGCCAGATGTCTCCCATCAGCAGGACACTACCCCGGCCTGGACACTGTGTACGCCCCCAAACCGGCCTCGCGGCACGTGTGGTATGTAGTGCATGTTAGTGTGCGTGTGTGAGTAAGGGGTGAGGATAGCATAAGGAAAGGGAAGGAAAAACAGCGCACGGGCTCGTTTGTTAATGTTCTGTTCCGCCGTTTGCCTGGTGTTGACAGGAGAAACCACGGAAAAACTACCGATCAGAGCAGCCGGCCACTAGAATTCTCCTCCAGACAGCGACTGACTTCGATGTATAATTGCTAGTGTCTAAAATGCTGCCACCGTCTGCATTCGAACCCAACGACCTCCCGGTCAGAGGCACTGGCAGTGACATCAATTGATGCCCTGAGCCACCTCAGCCAGTTTGAATCAGAAAAGAGAGGGGTAGGATATTTGCGATGTCGTTAGTGGAAGCGAAGAAAGTGGTGTTGCAAATAGGGATGGAAGGCCAGGCAGCGAGAGTCGCGACGTGCTTCCTGAGCAGAAAACGGCGCCCGTAAAGGCCAGGCGGCGTTGACGCTCCAACACCCGGCGCTGCGCTTCCCACGGGCGGGGAAAGGCGTCGGCGAGGGGGGCGGGGGGCGGGGCGGACGCCGTGCTCTGCTGCGGCCGGGAGCACCCCTTTGTTCCTGCGTGGGAGCTCACCCCCGTCACCCCGCGGAGAAAGTACTGCTACCTCGAGAGAAGCGCGCAGGACGCAGCAATGATCCGTAATTAGGGGGCGGATTTTGGTGACCTCAAACGTCGACAAAAATGATTAATAAAATGCTCTTAAAATGTTTTTAAAATGCCCTAAAGAAAAATGACGTAAATGTTTTTATGAAAACCAGTTCAGATGAACAACTCAAGCTGTTGGACATGTTACTAATGTAATCGAGGCTTCTTAGTTGAAGTGAACTTTTGGTGACCCTCGAGTGAAAGCTTGCAAAATTTTGGTTTGGACTAATTTTACCAGGAAATCACTGTCTTTAAATCGTTATCTCAAATCGGCCGAATCGTCTTTGGCGCTGATAGACGTCATAGGGAACCTTCGATTCTATATTTACAGTGGCTGACATAACAATTTCTGAGCGAAGAATAGGTTACTCAGGAATTCTGAGAATTTGTTGCATTTCGTAAATATATGAAGCAGGTGCCAACTCATGCTAAAGGTCGAAGGAATTAGCGAAAAAAGCTTTAAACGCCACGCCAATACACAATATCTCACGAATCCCACCTAACCTAACCACAAATTGAAAAGGACGGACGATTTCCGTAAACAAAGTGAACGTTAGTAAACGATTCTGCCGTTAGGGGGCGCTGTACTGAAACTGTACGTTTTCTGTATGAATAATACAGAACATGCTCAAAACTTTTCATGCAGAAATCGTGCAGTCTGGACCCGCTCGGTTTCTGTAGTCCAACCTGCAAGAAAACTGTTCCGTGTACTATACGCTCAAAGTTTTCTTGATGTTTTTCTCTTTTCAGCATTTTTTTTGCCCTCAAGAAAATGTGCGCAGATAAATTTCTTTCCCCACACGTCATATACAGTTCTTACTGTTTTTTGACAAATAAATAAATAAATGTTCCACTGCGGGAGCGGAGGGCCTCTGGCTGCGTCACCGCTTAGAAGGGCGTACCAACTGTGGGCATGAACTGAATGCGCAAAAGCGTGCCACGAGAATTGTTACTATTGTTTTGAAAGTACGAGGTGATTGTTGCCAGCAGTGTAAATTGCTACGTGCCGTTCCGAGTCGAACGTACTTATCTCAACTGGTCGTGCTATTACGCGGTGGCTGAGAACTAGGCAGCTCGTGTATCAAGAAAACTTGCGCGAGTAATAAAAGGGTCTTAATAGCCATCGGCTCCGAAGCGCGGGACTTTCCTTTTTTTATTTATTTATTTTCTTGTTGGATATTACGTAGATCAGTGAAGCGTACACTACACATATGTTTTTGATGCTTACAATTAACTTACATACTAAACGTAATCTATTCATAGATGAGGAAACCATCTTGATACCTCTTTTAACTGCCAATTTCAGCGATTTGGGTGTAAAAACGGATTCAGCCTGAAAATGCGGATCCCCCATAAAAGTCACGTGCACCTTCGATAAGTATAACTGAGCCTCGGTGGGTTGCAGGTTTGCGTGGTCCCGAGATGGATAATTCGCGAAAAAAAAAATAGTAGCGACCCTTACAGTGCGATTTTCGAACTCTGCCCCTCAAGCCCCTACGGCCACGATGGAATATCGCACGGCACATCGCGTCTTTCTCCCTCGTGAAGGTCGCATGATCGCAAGCACTGCTTAATACGGTCGCGATCATGCGATACCTGGTGGCACGACTGACAACGTTTTTTTAAAATTTATTTTCTTGTTGAATATTACATAGATCAGTGAAACGTACACTACACATATGTTTTTGATGCTTACAACTAACTTACTTACTAAACATAATGTAATTCATAGGTGAAGAGACCATCTACCTCTTTAACTGTCAATTTCAGCGAATCTTTTCAGGAATGTGTGGAATGGGTATTTATTTTGAATTCGGGTTGGTTGTGTAGGATTTAGGCTGAGGTTGAGAGAATTTAGAGTTGGGATTTGTGGTATGGTGAAGTAAGTTAGAGGCGAGGTAATTAATGTGGTTGGCTATAGGTTCTAAGGATAATTCTTTGTGAAGTTGGTTGTTGGTGACAAACCAAGGAGCGTTAGTGATTATTATTAGGTACTGATTTTGGAAAATTTGTATTTTGTGGATATTGGTTTTTGCGGCGTTGATCCAGATGGGACACGCGTATAAAAAGAGGGATCTTAAGAGAGTTTTATATATTATTATGGCAGTGAGGAATTTCTAACGATGATAGCGGGGCTTCCCTGCCCACCACAAACGACACTCTCCCCGCGATAACTCGTCGCAGCTCGGAGCTCCTCACCCAGTCAGCTCCCAGACAGCCTGCACCCGTCTGCAGCCAGTCGAGCAGACCTGTTATACAATCAGCTCGCTTTTCGTAAACACATCTCTCTCGCTGCTGTGCAGTTTCTCATTTTTACCTCAATTCTCTTCTGCGCCCGGTGTTAACGAGACTAGTTACTTGAATATTCAATATTTATTTTATTGGCTTTAACCTTAATTTTACGCCAGTATACAATTATGGAAATCATTAATCAATGAAATAGTCAAATTAATACAGTTACTCAAAAATAGAAAAATTACAAAAACACATTAATTACAAAAAACTTAAAACTAACAAAACTTTTAATATATTGACATTACACGTTCACAGGTCATGTGTTACAGTGAGTTTTCAAAAACCATGACTTTTAATAGCACTCTATC
The DNA here is from genome assembly GCA_031308135.1 of Acheta domesticus. Taxonomy (NCBI): domain Eukaryota; kingdom Metazoa; phylum Arthropoda; class Insecta; order Orthoptera; family Gryllidae; genus Acheta; species Acheta domesticus. The sequence continues at coordinate 9,542,306 of JAHLJT010004567.1, read as the reverse complement.
ATGAAAGACTACCAAAAAATATTCACATACGTTTCTAGTTACTTTGTCGGCTAGATAAGCGGCTGATTCAATGAGTGTTCGGGCCAACATTTTGGGCAAGCGGAGCGTGTTGGTGCCTCGCGCAGCGGCCTTGAGGGGCGGGCGTCTAGACGCTGCTGCACCGCCCTCGCAAGTGGGTCAGGCACTCGCTGCAGCCTGCAGCCCGCACTCGCAGCATGCCGCGCCGCCAACCGCTTTCCACTTGCGGCGTGCAGACTCACTTGCCACCCGTTTCAACACTCCATTTGCCTTCCACAAATTCATCCCGCGTCCTCAAATAATTTCAAAATAGTATTTTTACATATCGTCATTGCAAAACCCGTATGTGGCAGAGCATTGGCGTTTTTGACGCTAGTTAGTGTAATTCAATGCAAAACAGTGTAATGTAGTGTAGGGTAGTGCAGTGAAGTGTAGTGAACGTAATAAATGCCTTTTCTCAATCCAATTTAGCCAATATCTATGTAGCTCGTACTGCTTTTTATTATCACTAATATATAATTGTTGTATATCATAGAGTTGAAATAATTGCTATAACACTTAATATTAGAGATAGTATGATTATTGCATCGTTTTGTATTGTACTCGTTTATTATATTATTATTATTATTATTATTATTATTATTGTTAATCAACTGCCCCGGGTCATACCCAATTCCAGTTCAAGTAAAATGTAATGTATTTATGTGCCACAAAGGTGAGCTTTGGCGGATTAGATCAAGAATGAATTTTAGAGGACGATTACCATGGCAACGTCAAGTAAACAAAGCAATGCACAAATGACTGTTGACACATTTGCGAAGGATATTTATCATTTTTCGAATACAGAATATTTTTAATTGTATATTTGCTCCATAATGTTGACGGTTTCATGTTGACTGTCTAGGACTATTGTACAAATAAATTTAGTTATATGACCCAATTAAATTAGCTTTACTTATGAAACTGTAATACTTTTTCATAGAAATAATCCAAGATAGTTGTTTCATTTACCACTGTTACATGTTTATCTCTTTTCCATTTTAAAAAAAAGTTCATACTCTCTTTCGTATGAATTCTTTGATTTTTGAGGAAGTAAAGTCTCAGTAGCAGCTTCAGCTTCCTCAATTATAATCTCTAGAATATCGCACTCCATACTTTCGAAACTAATTGCCGAAATCAGCCACAAATTCTACACGCTTTAGCAATTGTGAAGGTACTGACAACTTCAGAGACGATAATGTAGAACATCTGCATCTATACGACTAAAACGCATGGTACAAATGAGATCTCTCTCTCAAAATTCAAGCCTAAAATTGGGACGTGAGTCTACGAAAAATAGTGGTATGCACCTCGGCCGAAATTGAATGATTTTGGACTCGGTTAGTTTACCAACCTCATCCAAAATCATTCATTTTTCGGCCTTGATACATAAATAACTATTTTTTCATCCTTGCCTTTTCCCGTTTCTATGGGGCCAGCGCTAATGAGGTCGGGCTCGTTTTTTTTTTCCGCTCATTCCATTTTTAAACTGATTTGGCGATGATTTTATGGCCGGATGCCCTTCCTGACGCCGACCACAGGGCACACACAAGCACATTACACACATACAGCACACACAATCACGATACACACATAATCATGCCAGAGGTGTGATTCGAACCCAAGATATTTCGGCCCGACATCGCGATTTTGGCTAGCGGATCTATACTGCTTTAGCGATCTTGGCTACCCAGCTCGGCATTAATTCCAAAATAGTACGTCTTTCATAACTTAAATTCCTTTTTTCGCGGAATGTTCCTCGTTGTCAACGCTGTTTATATTTGTGCCAGTTGTGATACCTGAGAATTGAATCCCCAAGAGCGACGTTATATATACGACAGTCAGTGATGAAAATTCAAAATTTCTTGAAGTTTGTCATTAAAAGCGGTGTACTGTATCGTACTCTTATTAAGGCATAAATAAAAGTGTTCTAGAAAATTCAAGCTCTTTACGTTATTACATGAGTTGGGTCACGGTATAGTTCTGAACGTTCCAACAATGGTACTTCCATACCACCGAAATGAATGTTGAAAAAGAGTTGTCTGTACACTGCCTGTGCAAAAAAATATTTTGTTTGTGTACTCTTAGGCTCTACTACCTTTACTATAGGAATGGACAGAAAGTGCTGATCAATCGTGAAAGTAGTTGGAGGTCCGACTTTGGGCAGGGAGCGGAACACTTCTGCACAAGACTCTCACACGCTGCATTTATTGATTGTAGGACGCTTAAGGGCACACATTCCATATATGTACTAATTTGTTGAAAATAGTTTCATTCCACTTTCTACGCGATAAAATATTACTTTTTAAACTGTGAATAATACCTTTCAGAACGGCCGAGGTTTCTCAGGGCTTCAATTCATTCACTGCAGTGCCTCTGATCGAGAGAATCTAGGATTGGAGTCCACACAGGGTGGCAAGATTTTCGCCACTGTCGCCACACTATAGGTACACTACACTATAGCGACGGTACGTAAGCTAAGTAGTTGGATCGTTTTCAGCCGCTGTCTGTAGGAGAACTCTAGCACCCAGCAGTTCTGATCGTTATTTTTCCGTGGTTTCCCCGATCTACACCAGGCAAACGCCGCAGCGTTACCCTAACCAGCCACGGACCGCGCGATTTTCCCTTCCTTTTCCTTGTCCTATACCCTTTCCTCACCCTTTTCTTACAATTACACACACACACACACACACACATGCACAACAGCTACAATACACAATAGTGACACTACATATATTATTTATAGCTAAGAAGCTGGGTCGTTTTCAGCCGCTGTCTGTAGGACAACTCTAGCACCCGGCAGCTCTGATCGTTATTTTCCCGTGGTTTCCCCGATCTACACCAGGCAAATGCCGCAGCATTACCCTAACGAGTCACGGACCGCGCGATTTTTCCTTCCTCTTCCTTGTCCTACCCTCACTCCTTACTCATACTTACACACACATGCACATTGCACACATTGCACACAAGCACTCCAGCGCAGCGCCACAAAGAGGTCCGAGTGCGAGAGGTGCCGTGCTGCGTGCTGTCCGTGTGCGTTGAGGGGCCGCCGCGCGCTTTCTCCGCGCACGCGAGTCGCCCGCCGCAGCCCCGCGCTCTTCCTCGCCCCGCGGGTCCAGGGCCGCCGCGCGTCGGCCGTCGCTTCTGCGCGCGCTCGCCACGCCAGGGCACTTCCACGGACGAGTGCACAGTGCACACCCACACGCGCTCACAGGAAGCACGTTTGCGACGTGGACGTCAAGAGTTCAGGAAGATAATACGGTATGTTGGAATTTTTTGTCCAGTTTTATTTTAGACAGTCACATACTGTACACATTGAAAATTATTAATAATAATAATAATAATAATAATAATAATAATATAATATCATCTTAGATTGAAATTTTATTGAAATTTATTGTTAAATAATTGAAACATTATTGTCACTCATCGTTTCGAGGAACACTTGTCCTCTTCTTCAGAAGTCTATTTAACTACAAACCTTGAAACATTGAGTGATAATAATGTTTCAATAATTTAAAAGTATATTTCAATAAAATTTCAATCCAAATTGTTTTTTTATTGTTATTTTTTTGTTTTCAATATGTACAATGTTACACTGTCTAAAATAAAACTGCACAAAAAATCTAATAAAACCCAAAGTCAGTCTGAAGATTGTGGAATAATATGTTATTCCCTAGTCCATTATTTTATTTCGTTTTAAGAGGTATCACGTTTCTCTCTCATCTCGGGTTCCGCACTTATTGTATTTTGTATGAGGCCTTATTACAAATTCCGTAATAAATATTATTTAACGTTATTAAATTTTACTAATGTTTTTGAATTAAGCTGGGTACATTTTACATACGCCGTTCACGAATTATCAACTTATGTATTTATGTATTATCAACTTATGTAAATTTTATCAAATTATTTAAAAGAAGACAAGGAAGCCATTGTAAGGCAATACATTTAGATAAACATACCACTTGTAAAATCCCAAAAGCATGTAAACCACACGAACTTCATGATTTGAACCTTCTTATTACTGCCTGCTTTGCCGGAAAAACTAGAAATCGCCTCGAAAATGATGATTAGTCCGATGTGAAACGGGTCGCGAGGTAAGTGGTGTGTGGGGTTGGTATACATGTATGTATGAATGTTGAGTACTCCGCCTGTGGCCGCGAGGTCCTTTCACCGGCGGCCGCCGCGTGCGGTATGTGGGCCTGAGACTTTTCGGGGAAACTCCAAGTGCGATGGCCCCCGGCGATAGAAGCGCTCGCCCGCCGCGCAAACAGCCTTTGTCTTGCGCGCGTCGCCTGTCCCGTTCCCCGCCCTACCCACCTGCTTGCCCCCGCACTCGTCCCTGCCTCGCCCCGCCACGCCTCGCGCCCGCCCCCGCGCCCGCCCCCGCGCCCGCCCCCGCGCCCGCCCCCGCGCCCGCCCCCGCCCCCGCCCCCGCGCCCGCGCCCGCCCCCGCGCCCGCGCCCGCGCCCGCCCCCGCGCCCGGCCCGTTCCCCGCCCCTACCCATATACTTACCGCGCCCCCCATCGCCACCGCTTTCGCCCTCTGCCTGTCCCCGCGCCCCCCCCCGCCCTGCCACGCCTCGCGCCCGCCCCCGCGCCCACCCCGCGCCCGGCGCCGCTCTTCCCCGCCCCCACCCCCCGCCACCGCCCTCGCTATCGCCCCCGCCCCCGCGCCCGTCTCCGCCCCCTGCCTGTCCCCGCGCCCGCCCCCGCGCCCAGCCGCCCTCGCGCCCGCCGCCACTCTTGCAACCGCCACCGCTCCCGCCGCCACCCTGGCCACCGTCACCACCATCCCTCCTGCTCCCGCCTCCGCCCCCTGCCTGTCCTCGCGCCCGGCCACCCCCGCGCCTGCTCCTGCCGCCACCCTCGTCACCGCCCCCGCCACCGCGCCCTGCCCTGCTTGCACCTCCTCCACGCCCGCTCGCTCGCCCCCGCGACCGCTCGCCCGCAGCCTTGGGATGCGACGCCCATGTACATGTTTTCACATTTTTTTATAAAATAATTGATGAAGCACTTAACGTAGATTTTTTTAAGCCGATGATTTGAATTATCGAATTATTTGAAGATGGACAAGGAAACATTCAATGTCCTTTGTCATCCTTCTTCTTGTCTTCCGTCTTTCAAAATGAGGTCCTCCGATTTAGAAGTGAAGTCAAACAATTTCACGAATTGGGCATTTTCCACTTCCCAGGAAATTGTGTCGTACGCATCAGTTCGTATCGTGTCGTGCGCATCGTCATAAAACTCGGACGTTCCAGAGTACATTTCATCAAAGAAGTTTCATAAAAGAAACCTTTCATAAAATGTGAGCTATTACAGCGTCACATTTTCTCGTACAAAACCTCTTTGACGAAGCTCTTTCGCTGTGTAATCGAGGCCTTTCACGCACGACGCGAGCGACGCACCGCGAGCTGTTGGCCGACGCTCCCCGCGCCTTTCGTTTCTTGCGCGTGGCAGCGCCGCCGGGGGCGGGGGCGGCGCGGGGGCGGCGGCGGGGGCGGCGGCGGCGGGGGCGATTTCGAGGTCGGGGGCGGCGGCGGGGGGGGGGCGGTAGCAGGAGCGGTGGAGGGGGCGGGGCGGGGCGGGGCGGGGGCAGGAGCGGCGTAGAGGGCGGGGGTGGGGGCAGTGGCGGGCGCGGGGGCGGCGGCGGGGGCGGCGGCGGGGGTGGCGGCGGGGGCGGCGGCGGGGGCGGCCGCGGGGGCGGCGGCGGGGGCGGCGGCGGGGGCGGCGGCGGGGGCGGCGGCGGGGGCGGCGGCGGGGGCGGGGGCGGGGGCGGCGGCGGGGGCGGCGGCGGGGGCGGCGGCGGCGGCGGGGGCGGCGGCGGGGGCGGGCGCGGCGGCGGGGGCGGCGGCGGGGGCGGCGGCGGGGGCGGCGGCGGGGGTGGCGGCGGTGGCGGTGGCGGGGGCGGGGGTGGAAGCGGGGGCGGTGACGCAGGGTTCCGCTCCGCTAATGGCGGAGTCATCATCGCCCTCGACACTCGCAGCCTCGATGTGCGCTACGCGTCCGTCGGAGAGGTCGCACCCAATGATGGGTGTCGGTGCGGTCCAACAGTTATAGTTAGTCCAGGGCCATTCAAACTTGAATATAAGAAAATGCGGGCCACGGGTATTAAAGGAAGAAAGCGAATTGTATGTAGCCCACTAGTTTAATATATTATTTATTTTATACTGATATAGCGTGTTATTGCCTTCGATACGGAGCTCGATATACGCTGCATAACTTACCTGGATGGAAAGGATCGTGATTACGAGGGAAATATGACAACATTTCAATGATGCTACATGTTTTCTTATGAACGGAATCATGAAAGGGAATTTTGGGAGGGAAATATGAAAAGTTAAACCGAGTCATGTTCACATCCAGTTAATTAGTAAATAAGAAAATCTGAATCTATAAAGTAAGTTAAAAAAATAAAAAAATATGCATATATAAGTCAGTCGAACAAGTTCTTTTTGACACATTTTTCTGAAAATTATGAGAGAGTATCGATAAGTAAATTAAATTTAACGCATGTAGGATAGTAAGCTCTTCAAACCTCACATATATTTTATTTTCCCTATGATCAGTAAACAATTTTTCTACAATAGATATTTTCAACATAAAAATGATACGTCAGTGTGTCAATGTGTGTCATCATTAACACAGTACTTAGAAGAAAAATCATGTAACTTTCTTTACAAACTTACCCAACTTTAACGAATATAATAATCCTGTGAAGCGTGTGAGCACACACCCAAGTATCGTTTCTGAACTGTAATTTCATATAGAAAATCGAAGGAGAATATCTGGATGCGTGCACTTGACTCCGATCCACGAAGGAATGGCTCTTTGGATCTCGCGGTCGCGTGATAAGCACTGGCGGTTGCACAGCACGACCTCTCCACATGACACCACCTGATGTCTACTTGCAGCCATTGCTCTGTTTAATGCGGTCTTTCATGTGGTTTAGACATTCATCCATTCACTTCTTTTCCTTTCTCCATATCAGTCAAATGCAGTGCGGTTCTGAAGTTGTTGTATTCACGTGCCGTAAGTTATAAGCTGCTGAGAAACAGTGAAAATAAAGAAAAACAATACGTTTCTACAGTCAAGCATCGATTTTCTCAAGATTAAAAATCACACAGTTCATTGCTGCTTCGATATCCCTCAACGCAATGAAACGCCTGACATGTTTTTATGTTCAGAGTCGAAGCCTTCACAACAACTAACGTCATTCGATGCCTTGAATTAAATTGTTTTAAATGAGACATTTATGTATTAGAATTGTGGGTGACAAAATTGTTTTTTATAACAGTGTAAAACTGTGAAATAAATAAATAAAATTAGACATTTTTCAGACACAAGAAATTTCGAAATAAAAATAAATTTTACACAATTTGTATTAACGTTTCTTCAGAAATGTTGACAATATCCGCTAATTTGATTTTACTACATATATCGTCAAATATTTATTTCGGTTCAAAAAATTTAAATCAGAATGAAAATAAAAGTATACTGTATCGTAAAAAATAGTTGGGCAACATTATTGTACAACAATTAATAATTGACAATGAACCTTGAACTAAAGTTACTTGTGCGCAACTCGTTTCTGTTAATAAGGAGCAGTCCGTAAAAAACGAGGAAAGAAAACGCGTATATTGTAAGATAGAGATTCACGGGAACATTCACCTTTGGAATGCTCATGTCATTATACGCACCTGTAATTATTTCGACCTCATTCCCAGTGATGTTTTCATTACTTTCGTTTCGCACTAGGAGGTAACTGAACTCAGTGCAGAGTAGTTTAATTCCATGAATGTAAATTTCGTGTGAACATGTATGACAATGTCTCGTAGCACACCATTCAATGTTTCTTTTGAAATTCGTTAGTTAAAAATATACCAACCAACAAATTACCGTTTGAACGAATCCTCATATCACGCTCGATTTCAATTTCATTTCATATTTCTATTTCATTAAATTTAAAAATGAAGTAGGCAGTTGGAAAGAGACTATCGTGTCGTGAACTAAAATGATCGTTTTGTTATTTTGGCGAAATTTTCCAGTATTGGGAAAATCGTATTTGCAGTTGATGAAGTGTCCGTTTCCAGAATATTTTTTATTGTATATAGGATTAGGGGATTCAGCGAAAGTACAACTGAACTAAAATAAATAATATAATATTCACTTTTAATGAACATTGTATTATTTTGTCTCAATGCAATGTTTAACTTTGAAATATCAGTTGCGAATTCACTGAAGATACGTCAGCAAACGGTTGGGGGAGGAATAACTCGTAAACGAGGCGTAGTAGGGCCTTAACAACTAAAATTTTGGAGCCGATGGTTCCAAAGGAACATTTCTCACACAATCATGAGCTCTTCTTGAAGATTCTATTACACTTTTGCTGGTCCAGCGCTTCCCGATATCACCTCACCTGCTCAGACACGTGCAGAATCTGCAAGTAATTGTGAATGAGAGGGACAGAGAGCGGCAGAGACAGACAGGGACAGGGTGAGGGAAGGAGTGAGAGACAGAGAGAATGGGAAGGGAAAGATGGAGATGAAGGACAGAACAACGTCTGCCGGGTTTTCCTAGTGCAGATTATGGCAAATACAGGCGAGGAGGAAGTTGAGGAAGTGGTAAAATAACGGGATCGGCGGGAGAGGAAAAGGAAATGGAAAAAGTTGGGAAAGAAATGAGACAAGCGGCCCGGCGGGCTGCCTCGCAGGCTGCCGCCTGCCAGCATGCCGCCGCCGCCGCCGCCGCCGCCGCCGCCACCGCAGTCGCCACCACCACCACCACCACCACCACTTCCATCGCCGCCGCCACCGCTACCGCCACCGCCACCGCCACCGCCGCCACCGCCACCGCCACCACCGCCACCGCCACCGCCACCGCCACCACCGCCACCGCCACCTCCGCCACCGCCACCACCGCCGCCGCCACCACCACCGCCGCCGCCGCCGCCGCCACCGCCGCCGCCACCGCAGCCGCCGCCGCCACCACCACCACCACCACCACCACCACCACCACCACCACCACCACCACCACCATCGCCGCCGCCACCGCCATCGCCGCCTCCGCTGCCACCGCCGCCGCCGCCGCTGCCGCGACCGCGGCCGCAGTTTGCACAACCTGGGCGAAACGGCGCGTGCGTGGGCCGCGGAGCCTTGAGCCACAATCCGCGCCTGCGCCCGCTCCAGCTCCAGCTCCAGCTCCAGCTCCAGCTCGGCTCCGGCTCCGGCTTCGGCTGCTGCTCCAGCGCCCTCGCGCTCAATTGCTCGCTTCTGGACCGTGCGCTTCTGCCAGCTTTGCGTCATTGGATTCGTGTTGCACATGCTTCACTTCAAGTTCATTTCTTAGTATGACACAGAAACAGTACAAGAACTATTAACGTCATTTCAATTCAATTCTCTAGTGCTTTGTTGCTTGTTGCTTTGATGAGGCTCAGGCCATCGGGCCACCTCTTTTGCCTAGCCACGCAAATTTTGCTAGGTTCCTTTCGCCATCTAACAGAAAAACGAGGTATCACTTAGGTAACGAAACAGGCGATTTTGAATTTAGCTCGGAGCCTTCTTTTAGGTCTGAGGATCTTTTACACGCAGTAAATCTGCTACATGAGACACCTGGCTTTACTTCCCGTTCGAAGGAAGACGTACGAGAAATTTTTTCCTTCTCAAAAAATGCACGGTTCGATCGGATTTGAACTCACGAACTAATGTGCTGTAATCTGTCGAAGCCGCAGCCCCAAGGAACCACCCATTCACCACCGAACGTCTTAAGTGTTTTGCGAAATACCAGTCCGTTTAAAATCTCACCCACTTACCTTTTTCTCCAATATTGATTATTCTTCCAACATAATCAAAATTGAACGAAAAAACACTAAATAAGCTGTTTATTATGATTACACTATTATGTTATATTTTCGTCTATCTTCAATGACTGGTGAAGGGGAAATGGAGTGGGACTTGACATAGAAAATAATATGCCATGGTAGTTGAAAAAGGTTATGGAGGTTGCAGTTCAAGAGGACTTCCTCCATTGAACTGTATTCTATTAATAAACGTTTCCTCTTCTCGCTGCAGGAACGCTAAGAGAGATTAAGAATAACACAGAAAAGGAGGAAAGACACGGTTACTCCTCCGACCGATTTGGATCGTTTTCTCGTCAGTTAAATGCGCGCGATGTTTAAAATTCGATCAAGTGAATTTTTCTCGTGTCAACTAAAAAATCATACATTTGCACTCAAGCATCAAAGCTAGTTTTGCATTTGATAATTACATTCAGAAGAAGGAAATATGCGAAGAATATTTTCGTTCCTTCTCGTCCCAAAGAAAACACGGGACGACCCTACACTATTGCACGTTTTCCGCTCTCACAGTACTCCCTGTATTACGTAGACACGTTGCTGATACATCAAAGATAACTTTCGTCCACGTTCTGCACAAGGCAACAGGTTTTTAAGAATGGGGCTTAATGCTCTATTTCAATTTATAGATTGGCAGATGTCAAAAGACTTGTATGTGATACCCGTTAATAGAGGAAAGACGTCTAATGTTCCTCCATGTTTAATATTAATGTTCTATATTTGTTGTTTCTTATTTTACGACTTATTATTACTATTCGCTTTTGGCCATTTATGATCACGCTACATGTTATCTTCGGAGGCCCAGTCATATTTTATCCCGGTGAGTATCACGTGTCATTATGGGGATCAACCTTTCAGTTGTATCCCTTGGTAAGGCGTAGTTGTTAAGCCTTGAATTATGGATTATGGAGTGATAGAATGATGAAGATGAGTGAAGGGACAATCCCAAATACCACCAGGCCTTTTCAAGACTCGAACCTACAACCTCCTGTGCGCAGACGAGACTAGAAGAATCGAGTATTACTCGGAAACAGTTTACAGAACTACAAAGCATTACTTTCAATTAAACGATTTTATTTAGTACTTCATTTCATTTAGCGCTGAAGCAGCCAGTCAATCTGTGTAGTAAAGAATACTAACGAGATGACGAGTTTGGAGCATAGTAAAGAATACTAACGAGGTGATGAGTACGGAACACGGGCTCCGAAATCCAATTACAACGCCGGAACCCTGTGTGGATTGCCCAGCCTTCTGTTTGTTGTTATTGTAATCGCGCAATAACAATTTCCTCCGGAGCGAAAGTCGTCGGGGGGCGCGGGGAGCGGAGCGCGCAGGCGCGAAGGCGTGACCTGACGCCGCCCACTTTCTTCGTCGGTGGCGCTCGCGTGGCGGGGGGAGGGGCAGGTTGGCGGCGGAGGGAGAGAGCGCCGGTCGCGCCCTACCCCTCGCCCCGGGGCGCGAAGTGCGGGAGCGAGAGCATTGTTTGGGCGAGGTAATTCGGGAGCGCAACGGAACGCGGCACCCAGCGCGCGGTGCGTGGCGGGACGAGATCGCGTTATCGCTTCTGTGGTCACGTGGTAAACGTTCAAACCTCGGTTTTTCTTTCTTAGCGCACGGGGGGGGGTGTCAGTAAAATGGAATATCTCACGGTATTTCGCGTCGTTCTCCGTTGTGCCGCCAGGTGTCGCGTGATTGCCAGCACTGCTCGATACAGTCGCGACATGCGACTCCTAGAGGCACAACCGAGAACAACGTGAAATACCGTGAGATATTCCATTTTATTGACACCCCCGTGCGCCAAGAAAGAAAAACCGAAGTATAAGTCAAAAATCTTAGTTTGCAGAAATCAAGTGTTAGATTATTGAGCCAACGCTTGTTGCTATGCTCAACGCTATTTCCCACCGCTTTTTTTTCTCACTATGGAGGCAACATTTGAATTAGGTGGTTTTACAAAATTAATCTATAGATACTTAACTTATAGTTTCAGTATTTAACCCAATTTCGCGAAAAGTTGACTTAAGAACCTGTACCCCGTGAACACAGACTTTGTGGATGCGAATTTTAAGAGCCTGTTGTTTGCATTCCCTTCTTATGTGGTTTTCCCCTCACTGTGTACTCACTGTGAGTCTCGTCTTTTGAAATGTATCTCACGAATTTTGGAAAAGCTCCATCAGGTACTTAATATTTGTTATAAATGAGAATCAGTCGTTTTTTCTATATACTCCTTTTTCCTATTCATTGTGTCATGTGCTCCATTTCTATAAAGGTGGAATATAACAGAATCTGCGTACATCATAGTATCACATACTAAATATTATAAACTGAAAGAATCGAGTAAACAGCTTGGGCTTCTTCAAACAATATTGTAAAAGTTTTTGTTTTTTTTTTTCAAATTTATTTAAGAAGAGGTGGGAAAAGCAAAAACTAAACAGATATTTTCGATGCATCAATTGTGTTCTACAAGACTAAATGTCCAAAATACCAAAAATTGTCGTGTTTGAGGGATCGGTGCGCCCTTTAGAATTATGATAAAATCGTTATGTTTCACAAAACATGTTTTCTCGTCGAAAACTTCAATTTACGCACCCAGCGGGCGAAATATTTTTTTCGACCCACCCTAATATATACAGGTGTCCGGAGAGGAAACGTCGAAACTTCGAAAATAAGCTCTTAAGACAATTCTAAGCATATTTTGTCTAATAAACTACGTGGATATTCCGAGTGGTGGAGCCGCAATAAGCTCTCGAAAGTTGGTTTGAAAAATTGATTTCTAGGCAAAAATTTGCATTATGGTAGCATAGAAACACTCCAGAAACATATAAGTTGTTTATTATTTACAAAAGAAATGAATATATTTGTTCAGAAAGAATAATTAAGCGAGAAATAAAAAAGCACCCAATTTACACAATTCGACTGCTTTTTTACTTCTCGCTTAATATTTTCCGTCTGAGCAAATATATTAATTTCTTTTGTAAAGAATAAACAATTTGTTTCTGGAGAAACAATAACATGTTTCTGGAGTGTTTCTATGGTTTCATAATGCAGATTTTTGCCTAGAAATCATTTGTTCAAACCATATTTTGAGTGCTCATTGCGACCCAACCATTCGGATAACCATAACAGCTAATAACCATAGCTGTTGATGCGACTTAAAATAAACAAATTAAAAAAAAATTAAAAACCATTCGGAATATCCACGTAGTTTATTTGACAAAATATGCTTAAAATTGTCTTAAGTGCTTATTTTCGAAGTTTCTACATTTCCTCCCCGGGCATCCTGAATATATATATATATATATATATATATATATATATATATATATATATATATATATTTATATATATGTATATATACATATAAGTAAATATATATTAAATAACTCTAAACCAACGCTGCTTATCAAAGGTTTAATTCTGAAAAAAAGTTCAAAAGTAGAGGCAGCGCGGGTGGGCGGTTCATCGACTCGGCGCGCAGAGGGGAGGGCAGCGGCCGCGGGGAGCGCTGGGAGACCGTCTCGTGCCTGCGACCCGCCCGAGCCCTGCTCCCGCGCCGCTCCGCCCCGCCGCGCTCATAAAGCCGCTTCTCATTATGCGGTTCAATTAGCGCGGATGTTGCTCCGCGCACGCAGCTTTCCTTTTGTAGGAGTTCTCTGTACTTTCGCGAGGGCGAATCTCGCACGCCCGGGACAAATTTCTTGGAAACTTCGATGCCCGAGGGGACAACGAACCCATTTCGGTATGATTGGACCGACTGTTACTACGGGTATACACATCACGCAAACTCAAACGAAAAAATGTTCGAAAAAAATTAAAAATATGAGACTGTTTCGTTTAAGGCTGTATTATTAAACTCCTTGGACTCGTTTTGATCATTACTTTCACTGAAGAGGTAGTATTAGTGAGCAACTGATCATCATTAGGTGAACTCTGGAGAAAGAAGAACACTTGAATGTTCAAATTTGAATGTTCTGGGATTGATTACAAAAAAAGGTATTTTCGTATTAATTATATGTTAGTTTGAAACACTCCGCAACCGTCAAGTTATTTTTTAAATCGATAGAGAATAACATTTTTAAATAGTTAATGGTATTCAATGAAATATATCAGAGAAAAGCTAAAGTTTGAATGACCTGTACCGGAAACTTGTTTGAAAATGTATACTCACTTATGCGATGAACATGTCTCCTGATATTTTAGTACCGTACTTATAAAAATACTACTCTAGTAAATATTTCAGCATCCTTGGAGCAATAATTTGTATACTTGGCAATTTTTCTGTTTCTATTTTTTTTCTATCCCACTAGACAGAACAGATTTACTCTAGAACTCATCTGTTTTCGTGCAATACGTGTATTTACATTAAGTATGATAAACACGTTTCATAAATCTCTTTCTACGAGTTTGTCACATAAAGCAAAAATAGCACATACAGTACTCCATTTTTACTGGAAACTTACAAAAACTTCAAAACAATTAAGTTGCTTTCTTCATGCATTGTAAAGTTCTTCTGAGTTTGGGTAATTCCATTTCGATTAGGTATTGCGCCCAGTTTTCTTTGATCCATTGAGCAAATGTTGAGATCGCTTCTTGCTTTGTTTCTTGTCACTAAAAGTATCTTCCCTCTCTCTCTCTCTCTTTCTCTCTCTCCCTCTCTCTACCTCTATCTCTTCCTCTCTTCCTCTCTCTCCCTCTCTCTTCATCTCTCCCTCTCTCTCATTCATTCTCTCATTTTTCTCTCATTCATTCACTCTTCCCATCTCTCTTTCTCTTCCCTACCCGTCTCTCCCCTCTTTCCCTCTCTCTCCCTCTCTCTCCCTTTTCCTATCTAACCCTCTCTTCCTTCCACTGTGTCACTCTCTACCTCTTTCCCTCCCTCCCAACCCTTTCTTCCTCACCTTTTTCTTCTCTCCATCAAAAAGTATTCGAATCAATTTTATCATTGATGGCATCATGAGGGGAATGCCTCTCCCGCTGCTGCCCACCCGAGCCTTGGCGATGGGCGATGGGCGATGGGCGATGGGCGATGGGCGGGGGGCGATGGGCGGAGGGCGAGCGGTGACTGCGAATTGCTCCGCACGGAATCCGGGTCACAGGGCTGCCAACCCCCGCGCGGCGCGCTGGCCCTTGTGGAGAAAGGAACACTCGCTTTGGTGCATGTCCGTCATCTGACCTGCAATATGAAGTAGGAAGCACTGTAGGTGCAGTCTTGTTATTTAATTTTTCTATCTGCTCCCTATATTTTGTGAAGTAGGATTTGTCTTCCCTGATTTTTGACATGTTTCGTGTGATAAATCGACATCTTTGCAGTGTTAGCTCTAGAGAGTATCCGAATGCTGATTGCATGAATGCAATTGTGGAAGTGCGACGAGCCCCCGACGGTCTTCGGGACGAAGAGGCGTTAGATAAAATTCAAAAACAAGCCGGTAAGTTTTCAAATCATGGGCGCATTGTTGATGAACGAGAAAAATGGGAGTCCTTATCTAAGAGAAGGGAAGGGCGCGTTTATGTGTAATGTACAAGACATACAGAGGAGACACAGCATGGGCAGATATCAGTAAAAGATTACATAAACCAGATTATAAAAGCAGAGGAGACCATCCGTGGAAGATACGATGTAGAAAACAAAGAACTGATGTAGGCAAGTTCTCCTTTGTGAATCGCACTATAGTAGATGGGAACAAACTACCTGCAAAAGCACTAGAGGCTCTTCCTTCTAATCTAGGCAAATTTAAAAATATAATAAATTCTATTTAGATCACTATCAATACTGAGACAATTACCTTTATTATTAATATTATTATTATTACTGTTATTATTATTACTGATATAAATATCACCATTATTAACATTGCTTTTAGCTTTGGTGTAATTCTTAAGTTATTATTATTATTGCATATAGAGTTTTTGTTATTTTTATTATTATTGTCATGTCCGTTATACAGTGAAGTGAAGTGTTGTGTAGTGAAAGGGAAGGGAGTGTAGTGTAATGAAGGGGAGTGCAGTGTAGTGTAGTGTAGTGAAGTGAAGTGTTGGTGATACTAGAAGTCAAATTAGAGATAAGTAGAAATTAATTAGAACTAGGATATCATCCTCTAATTCTAATGGTAATTATAATTGTTAATGGTTGTAATTGTTCTAATTCTAATTGTTGTCATGTTTGCCACCGAGCATTAGCTTAAAGCGAAGTAATAAATCTATCTATCTAACCCCAACGGAAGATACCAGCGAATTCAGACGCAAGACACTAATTCACAACTGTTATAAGAACACCTAGAGGATTTCCAGACGTCAATGAAGATGTGAAAAAATGATTTACAGTACAGTAAGTGAGTTTCAATTTATTCACCGACGATTGTTTATAACTATACTGGTGAATTTAAAGAAATTTGGATGCGATGGCATAAGTACTAATGGCATCTCTTGCTCTAATTCGTCAAATAGTTTAACAACTTTCAGCAGCTGGAAATATTTCTTTTGCAATTGGGCTCAACTTAGAAGACACACACGAGTACGTCATTTTAACGTAAATGCCGTGCAAATGTACAGTATTACACTATAAACATGTAATACAATCTGTATAATTGTTTTTAAAATAAGTTGAAATGTAGAAGAATCTGAAAGTGAATATTGGGTCTCAACCATGGCTGCCTTCTACGTCACCGGATTCATATTGTTGCTCAATATATTAGAAGCAATGCAATATGATAGTTCGTGGAATTCTTGCATAATTTTACTTGTCTTAAAATCGACATTTATATTTAACACTCCCGTTAATGGGGCGGGAGTCGTCATCGACGGACCCCAGCGTTGTTTTCCTCCTCTAAATTTGTTAAAATTAGGAAGTAAATAACATCAATAAGTCTTCAAAATTTCACGACTTTTATGCACTGCTTCATTTAATGTTTGATCACTAAGTGTTAAATGTTCTCTCAACGCATCAATACCTTGAACTTTGTCGAATGTTTCCAATGTTAATATGCTTTGCAAAAGGTTTTTACAAGCAGAATGCCCGTTTGTGCCCGTGTGAATATTATTCAAATCTGTGAAACCCGTTCGACTCCAAACATTCTTTTGTAGAGAATACTAAACACAACAGAATAATATTTTCTTATTTTCACAGCCCATGATTCACTCTTAGTGGTATATAATTCTGCGTTAATATGCCGAGCATATGCTTTTACTGCCGCACTACATTTAGTTAATCAAGGAGAAGGCGTACCTCTATTTATTAATTCAGCCTTTTACCCAAATGAACGCCAGGAAATCGGACAGTTCACTAGATCACATACAACATAACAGAATCCTGATGATGTAATCGTCGTGGACATCGAGAACTCCATATTGGGAAACGTGCTTTCCAATCGCTCAAGCTGAATCGCATCAAAAAATTCGCACTAACTGAATCGTGTTATCTCCTCTCGCTACAGGCAGCAAAGTACCGTAGCAGACAATACTCCGATTTAAACATAGTGGTACTTCAAGGTCACGAGCTTGAAGGAGAGGAGACACTGTCATAGAATCTCGAGCTCTAAAATACAAAGTCGTAACGAAGCTCCGATTGGATGGCAGTGTCCCCCCCTCTCCGCCAGTTCGTGACCTTGAAGTACCACTACGTTTAAATCGGAGTGCATCTTTAGAAACCGGGCGTAGAAGTGAAAGAACAAGTCCGTCCCGATCTTAATTGTAATTCTATTCATTTTAAGGGAAGCGCCGCTTTCGTAGCTTAGGTTGGGTAACGCCACTACTCCGACTAGTCCAACGCCTGTTGAGAAACCACGGTGAAATACCGATCAGAGCAGCCGACCTCTGGAATTCTCCTCCAGACAGCTGCTGCATTCGACCTATCTTTAGAGCTAGTGTCGAAAAGCTGCCAACGTCGCAATGCGTACCCTATGTACTGCGATTTTCTCAACTCTGACAGGAATCAACTGTTCACGGTTTCATCCAATCGGGAGCTTGAACGTCACCACAGTGACGTCACTGTGGCGACATATAAGCTCCCGACTGGATGGCAGCGAAACAGCTGATTCCTGTCAGGGGCAGAGTTACGAAAATCGCAGCGTGAACTCCCAGTGCAAGACGCTGCACAGAGGCTCCAGCTGAACCATCTCAGCGGGTGCGAAGAGAGGGTGAAGTAGGAGGGGACGGATACGAGGAAAACTCGCGTGCACCGCGGGCCGAGATTCCAGGCGTCTGCGCGAGGAGGGGGAGGGGGAGGCGGGGAGGGGCCGGAGCCTGTGTCGGGGCCTTGACCGCCGCCGCAGGAACAATGAACGCCCCCCCGCCGCACGGCACCGCTGCGCCGCCGCCGCCGCCCCCTTACGTGAGCGGCCCAGTGAAAGTCGGCGGTGGCGGCCGAAGGTCGGAAGCAGCATCCGGCTCCGCGGCGCCCGCCCCACCCCCCCGCCCACGCCAATCCCAAAAGAGTTAAGAATTACATTTGTTCCAAGAATTGGTCGGCTCGGCCGGGATTCGAACCAGGCCTTCAGGTTTACGCCCAGCTGCTCTGACCACTAAGCTACCGAGTCAACCAACCCTTTGAACAGTTTTCACGAGCGCACTATCGCTCGTCATCAAGTAACAATGCGTTTTAATAATTAAATTTGTTCAGAGCATTGGTCGGCTTGACCGAGATTCGAACAAGACCTTCTGGTTTACGCCCAGCTGCTCTGACCACTAAGCGACCGAGTCAACCAACCCTTTGAACTGTTTTCACGAGCGCACTATCGCTCCTCACCAAGTAACAATGCGTTTTAATAATTAAATTTGTTCAGAGCATTGGTCGGCTTAACCGGGATTCGAACCAGGCCTTCTGGTTTACGCCCAGCTACTCTCACCACTAAGCTACTGAATCAACCAACCCTTTGAATAGTTTTCACGAGCACACTCTCACTCCTTGTATGTATATATAACTGTCGAACAAATTGACTGGAATGGTGACAATTATAAAAAGAGTAAAGTCCAACGGTTACAGTAAAAAATAAACATTATTTTTGATCCATGAAATACCGTCATTGTTAAATGAAGTTACTTACTGACGGTTGCCACGTAACTCAGTGGTGTCAAGGTTTGCTACTGGTGGCAGTGGCACGCGTTGTGGCAACATGCCATGCCACGAGCTTCTCTGCGCAACTAGCGTCGGGAAAGGGAACTAGTAGTAATCCCGCCGTTTTACAATAGGGATGGCGTTGTCTCTGGTGGCGGGGTAATGAACTGCGCCGAGGGGCGACTTCGTCGTGGCACTCATTTCACGGACTCCCGCTCGGGACATCGACCTTGACAACACTGACATAACTGGTAAAGTTGGGTCCCTCATAGCACGGGCTAGGGTGCAGAAATGAGGGGAAGGTAATGGCGCTGACATTATTAAATAGTTCAATTGTTTTCTTTAAATTTTGTAAGATCATAATGTCGTTTACCGCTTTGTCGTTTACCGATTCCGTAGTTATTTCTTCTTATAATAATTAATCTCTGTATTTAGTACTTTAGGCTAACTAAAACTGATGTTATACGGTTTTGACTGAAAGAATTAATTGTACGACTAGTCCGTTAATTTTCTCACGACGTCTTCTGTTCATCTGACTAACAAGTTCTGACTCCTTTTCATCTGACTCACGATGTGAATAAGAAATTATGTAAACAGTATTTTGGCGATCTGAAAATGGAATGGGATTTTTTTACGTTACGTATGTTAATCAAATTTTATTTCTCATAATGTTATTCCTCAGTCCAATTCAAAAACTAATTCTAACAAAACTAATGATGCTACAACATCTCATACTTTATCAATTAATTTCAAACGTTTGCAAATTTTGAAAATGTTGAGTGTTCAACAGACATGAGACTTACGCCATTCTTTTAATCTTTCCTTGCTATATCAGTGGAAAAAATCTAGAAATATTCTGGAGAATGTACACGGCTTTATTTCAAGATCAGTCTTTTATCAACAGATTTCACTTCGACAAAAAAATCCTTTCAGTTCAAAAATTTTAACTTTGAGGAAACTTTGGAATGTAATTGACGCTTCATGTAAATTCCGAAATCAAAATATCTTTTTCAAACTCGCAGGCACTCCAGTTCGTTTAAATCGATCGAGGAATATCAATTTTGGAGAAAATCGGCTCAACGATTTAGGCAGTAGTGTTGACCGTATACGTACGTACAGTCAACACTACTGCCATCAACGGACATTCTGCCGGTCAGTCGCTTTTCATGGTTTCAAGGACCCCACCCGATTCGGTATGACGGACCCACAAAACATGGATTCTGACTATACGAGGTGTATATTGCGATTCTGACTATACGAGGAGCATTAGCGGAAGCATTTTACTGTGTATAGCAACAATTTTTATCCATGTTTTGTAACCAATACCAGCTTTATCGCGAAAACTCGCAGTTTTCCGGCGCACGATTAGAATACTTTCTCTTCTGAAGAAGAAGTAAGGGCGAGAAAGTAAAATTGAGAAGTGATGAAGAGGATTTGAAGTATCGGTTCACCTGGTCTCTTTGTTAGCGCTTCCAATAACAGCACTGGTGAAAGCGGAGCGCAAAGCCTCGCTCGCTGAAAGCCTCAGGTGGAAATCGGGGCGGCTGAGAGAAGGCTCGCACCGTCGCAGGTCAGGTTGTGTTTGCATAGAACAGGCTGCGCTATCCGCCGCTGCATCAATCAGGGGCAGAAGCAGAAGCGGGAAACGGGGCGGCGCGGCGGCGGGTCCAGTGGCGTAGCTTCAGTTGGTGTCACCTGGGGCAACGCTACTGGTGTCAGGCGCCCATAAATTATGTATAAAAATATTTATTGCTGCATAATTGTACATAATTTATACAATATTTGAATATGATAGTTTTTTTATAATATATTAAAAAATTCTATGTAATTAAGAATAATTGCAATATAATTTTTAAATGAGTTATGTTTCATTTTAAAATATTTATCAACAAATGCATGTTATTTATAAAACCTCTTTACGAGATTTTAGGGCAGCAAACTTATTTATAACTGTATTAAAATCTATGCTTATTGCAATGTCATTTTCTACTGACAATAGCTAGCCTTGATTAATATAATTTTTAAGTAAATTATTTAAATTATATAATTCCAACGATAAAATATTTTAATTGGTGTCACCCCTAGAATGGTGTCACCCGGGGGCGCGCCGCCCCCTGCCCCCCCTCTAGCTACGCCGCTGGGCGGGTCGAGTGGGTGCGATGGATCGTGTGGTGCGACACGTCGATTGGTCAACGAAGGGGAAAAGCGTCTCCCGGCCGTCCCGAGGTCGTTGCTGTGACGACAGGCTGAAACTTGCTGAAACTTGACTTCGAAGAAATGTACGTAGGTGCATTTTAATAGGAGTCGTTTCATTTCCAGTAATACAGCTCTCAATTGTGATGATTAGTGCCTGGAAGTTTAGGCATTTATTTGACCTAAATTTGACTGTCAAAAGGCATTTAGGTTTACTGAAATAAGTATGCAGGTAGGCATTTATTGTGGCTAAAATATGGATGTAAAAAGACTTGCAAACAATGAAAAAATCGCAATTTACAAGAAATTATTCTAAACATTTAATAATTATTATGATGATTAAATTAATATTATAATAATTAAATGATTCATTTTTTTGTTATAACTATTAAATTTACTTCACACATACTTGGAATGAAAATATATTTTCTTTGTAATCTTCAATGCTTACGAACCCAGAGTTTTTTGCGTATTCCATCTATCAGAAATAATAATTTTCAGTTACACTACTAAACGTATTCTTAGTGGTCTACTAAAAATTCGCGACATCTGTACGAAGTGTCATTGTGGACTCTTTTGAATCCGGTAATGAGGTCATTGAACACGTAATTATTGTTTTCCCTTCCGCGAATTTGTGCGTTGCCATCACTGAAAATGTTCGTATAGTAAGTATATAGTGTGCCGAAAGCCCTGCTCTCAAAAGGTATCGAGGCCTTATTCAAAGGTGTTTGATTCCTCGCGCCTGAGAGCATCAGAGAAAGAAGTCCAAAAGTCTTGAATGGTAACAACTTCTTTTCTCATCCGTATATTTTTAGAACTTCCTACCTCTGGAGCATTCGCTTGCAGAGAAAGACAAACCGGGACAGTGCCTTCGTGTTGACCAGGCTTACAGGTATGTTTCAGCTTGATCGGGGTCGGCGTCGAGAGAGAAAGGAAGACAATGAAATAGGAAGAAATAGGCCAAAATAGGCAAACGGTTGAAACTAGGTTTCAAAATGCTAAAAAACGACAGAAGAAAATCTTCTAAAACAACTTCAGAAATACTTTTAAGTGATTTCTAATTTTAAAAGTCTTAAAGTAGTAATAATAATAATAATAATAATAATAATAATAATAATAATAATAATAATAATTGCATTTTGCCAACGTCCGATTTTTAGTGATGATGCCTTGAAGTAATCGCTTCGCCTTTTATTTCTGCACTTTCTCCTATCCACCACCAGTGGCAAAGCTGAAGGGTAATATGAAAGTCTAGGAATACGCAAATTATTTTTCAACAAAATTTGTTGTTATGTGTGCCATGTTTTCAACATTTTTTTTACTGAATGGTTAAAGAAAAATTAATGTTTTCGACTCCTTTTTCCCCGCGTACGCGCGAGAGAATTAGGAGGGCCCGTAGCTGAACCTGCTAGTGGACCTGCTTGCTCTGCCACGCATGCGCAGAAGAGGGCGCACTCTATCTCCTTCTCTCTCGCACTCACTGAGTAAAGAGCCTAAGGCTCCTAGATTAGCCTTCAGCTTCGCCACTGTCCACCACCTAGTTGGATTTCATCCCAGAGTACCATCTCCTTCTTCAAGTGGAGTACTGTAACTATTACGTTGCCAGGAAAGTTAGAAAGCTAGGTTACAACTAGACTTGTAATGAGAAAGGTCCTGCTCGTGAAAGAATGAAAGATGCGTAGTAACAAAAAAGGTTCCAACTTTATACTATTTACACTGTATACCATATTCGATTCGAATGTGATATGGTTCCTGCAATGATGATTCGATGATTTCAAAGTAAATATTTTTATCCTCTTCGACGATATAAAGTCAATCAATCTCGGTGTCGTAACGAGAGTAATTTTGTCATAAACGTCCTAATAATTTTGGCGCACATTTGTAATGAGTTTCTTTTTATAAAAATGCGAGTGTTTCTACTAATCAGTCGCCTCCTTTGAAGTTCTACCAATATCCGCTTTTCAACTTGCGGAGGGTAAATTGAGCAAATAAAACGAAAATGACTGAGCAATGGAATTTTTACGATGCCCATAAAATATTCTGAATTGGTTATCAAAGTCGGTCTAACAGTCTCGTTTTCTAATTCTCCAATCTCATATTACCGACTTACGTGACGCAAGGCATCAACTGATGTCACTGCAGTGCCTCTGACCAGGAGGGTTCAGGGTTTAAGTCCCGACCGCGGCCGCAGGTTTTTTGACACGCTCCAGATAGGTCGAATTCAACTGCTGTTTGGAGACGAATTCTAGCCGTCGCTCGACTGCTCTGATCGATAATTTTTTCCGAACAACACCAGGCGAATGCCGGAGCTGCACCTTAACAACCGAGCCACGAACCGCGCGCAATCTTTCCTCCCTTTTCCTTGTCCTATCCTCCCTCTTATTTATTCTCATCTTTGCATGTTCTACTGTACCACACATGTCGGGAGCTGTGAGTCCCGGCTGGGGCGGTGCCCGGTGGAGGGAGATGCCTATACTGCGATTTTTGTAGGAAGAGCTCTCAAGATAACTCAAATCCCATCTTCGCGATGGAATATGTCACGGCATTTCGTGTCATTCACAGTCGTTCCGCTAGATTTCGCACGATCGCGACCGTATGAAGCAGTGCTTGCGATCATGCGACTTCTACCGGCAAGACCGAGAAAAGACGCGAAATGCCGTGACATATTCCATCGCGAAGATGGGATTTGAGTTATCTTGAGAGCTCTTCCTACAAAATCGCAGTGTAGTTGGGGAATCCACGCGCGCGGACATGTAGGTCGGCGCCGGATCTCGCCATCCAGCGGGGGGGAAGATCATCGCCCCTCCCGCGATGAAAGCATGCACTACCCTTACGGAGCGCCCGGAATCACTAATCAATCAATCCAATCTCATATTGAAATAAGATGTCTCACCATATCTATGTGGGAAAAAAAGAAAGAAATCAAAGAAAATCAATTAAAGAAAAAAGTATGTATCAGATTTCAAACGGGCGAACAAAATACAGTAAACCCTCGTTAACAACGAATTCCACTGAATTCAAATAATCCGTGTTCTTATGTTACCCAATTTGTATACATATAATATTTAATATATATATATTATATATATATATATTATATAATATATATTATATAATATATAATATATGTGTATATATACATATATGTATGTATATATTTATACATATGTAGATGTACACTCACACACACATACACTACACACTCGTGTTAAATGCGTTCGTGCTAATGAAGGTTTAATGAACAGAGTAAGATGCGAGGATGGGAGAAGCCGGCAGTTTGCTGCCGCGCTGTCCGGTTGCGCCGCCGCCCCCGTCACTTCCGGTCGTCTTCCGCGCGGGCCGCGGGCGCCGGACGCGTTGTGTAAGGCACGCGGGGCGTCCACGAGAAAGCGGGCCAGCGCCGCGCCCAAGTCCGGCCACCGCCGCTCCCTCCGCGCTGCGCCTCCTCCTCGTCCGCGGGGGTGGCGTGACTGCCGACGGCGCCTCGCGGCGATCTGCACTCGCCGACGCGCCGAGTTGAGCGCCGCCGCAACCAGGATGTTGGAGACCCCGTCCTCAAACGAAGGGAGAGGCAGCGAGGTCCAATTCACCTCGCTGTCTGGAGGAGAATTCTAGCGGCCGGCTGCTCTCATCGGTAGTTTTACGTGGTTTCTCCGATCAACACCAGGCGAATGCCGGAGTAGTACACTAACAAACGGGCCACGGACCGCACAGCGATCTTTCCTTCCTCTTCCTATCCACTCCTCTTACACACACTTACACTAACATGCACTACACTACCACACATGCGGGAGACCGGTCGGGAGCTTACAGCTTGTCCCGGTGTGGGGCGGTGCCCCGCCGATGGGAGATACCTGGTTGAGGAGGGGAAAACCCCGCTAGTCGACGGTACGTCGGCGCCAGATGTCGCCATCCAGCGGGAAAAGATCATCGCCACTTCCCGAGAAAAACACGCACTACACTTACGGGACTAATGACCTAATGTGTTGACGCGCCCGGAAACACGAATCAATCAATCAATCAAAACGAAGGAAGAGGGGAAGTGTTCCACGAGTTACCCGATCTCACCGTTTTAAATTGAAACTCTCGTTTTAAAATTCTTGAAAGCCCGTCTTAGCTAATATTTTCTTCGTAATTTTTGCCCCGATCTTGTTTATACACAGACGAACAGATGTACAACATTACATTTCTTTATTTACTTTCACAAACAACACGTTTCGGAGCTAGCGCTCCATCTTCAGGTTAAATGTTAAGCTGAGAAGGAATACGTGAGAACTCAGAAACCACTCATCTCCATGGTCGCACTGGTAATTATACAAACTCAAACACCTGCATATTTCAATGGGAGGTGTTTCGTCAACGGCTATGAGCGAACTTGTTTTTATTGGTGAATGTCGGTATCTCGTTGTTTTTATTGATGAATCGGAATTATGGCAGGTAATGTCTTTGGAAATGGTCGATAAATCCACGACTTGCGAAGCGGAGGAGGGGATTTTTCCGAGAATTTCCAAAGCACGAGTGGTATTTAGTAGGATTCTTCCATGAATGACATTATGTTCAATCGAGTTCCAAAATACGCTAAATATTGAAAATAATTGATAGCGTGTTGAAATCAAAGAGGTTATGTTATAGTAGACACGGGGGCTTATTGCACATCAACGCTTCACATACCGCCTCCAAAATTGTATGAATCGCAACTTATTATTGACCAGTAGAGAAAGGCGATAAGAAAATTCACATAGAAAAAGTCATAAATGTTTTGAGATACACCGCCCTCAGTAGAGCATTTTGTATGTGTATTTAAACACAATTGGTTTTAATTTCACAACATGGTTTTAATGGAACAAACTAATTTCATTTTAATTTTTTATTATTTTTTACAAACATTTAGAAAATGAGTGGATGGTTATTTGATGATACACTAGTTTTAATAGGGTTATGTACAAGGTGTTCTTGCTTCCACTCAGAAGAAAAGCTGCGTCCATATCTAACGCAAAAACGTAGCACCATTGTCCGGGACTCGTCGATCAAGCTCGAGTAGTTTAAGGGAATGGTAGGTGCCTACATGCAAGAAATGTGTGCTTACGCATCTGGATGTAAACTGTGCTACAGGGTGAAGTGACCAAGTTGAGTTGTACTTTTTCGCCTTACGTTTACGTATTACAGAGAAAGAGTTGTTGTTCTGCGGTGTAAATGGCTTCCATAGAAAAACACGTACAGTCAGTATCTGGTAACGAACTTGTGGTGCTACGATACAATGTACTTTCTAGCATTATTTTTAACTTGTGCAATTTTCAAAAATCCAAAGAGTTCGAAAACTAGACCTGCGCCATTTGTGCCTTTTGCGCTGTACGAAAAAAATCAAAGAAAATTTTGATTTCATAAAGTTCATTATAAAACGTGTCTAAGCTATTGTGGTTCAATAACTAGAACCTAATACTTGTCATCGTTTAATTGAACTTTAATTTCTCAAATGTCTTTATCCCGACGTACGAAAACTCGCTACCTGTGGCTCACATACTGATCTTGACGGCCGGCAGTGCTGTTGAGTGGCGCTGAGAAAGGCCCGTGGGCGCCAAGCGACAGGCGCACGGAGATTCCATCTAATCGGGCTGCGGGTGCGGCCGGCGCCGAACCCGGGGCCGCGGCTTTCTACCACACGTTACACAACGCGCCGGCTGTGGGTTCCGGGTGTGGCCGGCGCGGCGTAACGCCAGCCTGCCTGCCTCCAGGAATGCGCGCGGGCGGCGCCGCGGTCGCCTCGCGATCAGACGATCCCGTGGCCACTCCGCACGGCTGCTCGCGTCGCCAGAACGGACGTCCTACGCTCATTTTCTTCTTATTTCTTTACCTTTTCTATTTTTCCTCTTTTTATTTTTCATTTTTCACTTTTTCTTTTTCTTCTTGTTCTTTTTTCTTTTCTTTTTTCTTCTTTTTTCTTTTTCTTCTTCTTTTTCTTTTCCCACTTTTTATTTTTATTTTTATTTCTTCCCCTTTTTATATTTCTTTTTCATTTTTTATTTTATTTTTGTATATTTTTAGTCGCATCAACAACGTAGTTATTAGCGACTATTTATGTTACTTAATAGATCAATAAATAAAAATACAAAAGTGTAATTGACAATCACCTTACAGTAATAACAATTCAAAATAATAGTGGCAATTAACATCTATCATCTGGAATTCACTGTTCAGAAATATATTCAGGGCTATACAGAATTTAATTATTCTTTCTTGGTCTTCTTTAGAAATGAGTTTGCTTCATGATTACACACAGTTAATCCCGTATGACTTCTATGTCTGAGACATACATACTTTGAAAATGTTTTTCCCGTTTTTTTTCATTATTTCCTTTTTTCCTTTCCCCTCTTTTCTTCCTTTTCCCCTTTTCCCCTCTTTCTATTTTCCATGTGTTCTCCGCGTTAATGTGATACTCCAAACGTATGATTTGCTTTACTTCTCATTTGTCCCTAGTATTCGTTCAAGTCAATGTTGTGGAAGAAATATTCCTTTCAACAGACCCTGACATGGGGTGGACTCAACAATAAAATTGACTCCGCCCTCGCTATGCCACGCCGACCCAGATTTTGACAAAAGCCACTTGCCCTTCCCGGAGGAGACAGAGATCTCGCGATTGATACGTCCTGCTGACGGAGGCTGAGTGCGAGCGCCCGTCCCCCAACAGCTCCCGCGTGATGGTCAAATTAGCCACGCACGTATTCGTATCCGTGGACTTTCCTTCTATCCTAGCAGGAAGAAAGTACCCTTCAACAACCTATCAATCGTCGCGGTAATGGGGCCAGGCAGAGAAGGGGTAGCTTGAACCTTATCACAGTATCTTTTCGGCTTAATTTAGAGAAATTCCAAATCTGGCGTGTAAGAGCCGATCTTTTTGATCACGTGTTGGGAGCACGTAGCAGAGGAGCGGGGAAGATTGGTGCGAAGGGGGTGGGCGCTCCAGGATTCTAGAAAATCAGACAGAAAGATTTTTGACACGAGAACAAACTTTGTGGAGGTAAATATGCAAATGCAACCCTCCGTTAAAAAACGCCGGAGTAGAAACCTTTTGAAATATACTCGTACAATGTGTCGGGCAGATTAAGTTCTACGAGCCCAAGAAACATACCTGGACGTGTGTGTAGCTCACTGTGAAAAGCGTGAACGTGCCAACTGACTAAATTGCCTGCATTGATCGTAGTCAGGTATCATCGGCCAGGAAATGTGTCGACGTAGTATTAGTATGCAGCTATCAGACCCTGTACGAATGAACGAATAAAAAATACTATAATTGGCATTTTCATTGAATCACTATTAAACCAGAGTCAAATCGTTAATTCATAATAAGTAATGAAAAAGTGAAAATGGCAGTTGCATTGTTATTAATGTAAATTGATTTGCAGTTCAATAAATAAGCATTTCTACAACCGGCTCGGAGTGACGTTCAATGAAATATGTGTTTGCTTATGTTTGCACTGCCTCACACCATCTCCGACCCAGAGCTGTCGAAATCCTCAAGATCTCTAGATACAAAGCTACAAGTTTAAAAAAAAGGCTCGTCACTCCGAGCCCAGCATCTGTGTGCGCTTGATTTTGAATTAAATTGCACGATGGATGATCATCTCACAAGTTGGAAACCGCCATGTGTTCGGTGAACGGGACCAGGGTGTTTTGTCACATTATATTGCATTTAGTTTGTTAAAAGTTTACAAACGAGGTGTAATTAAAGTTGTGCTCTCGAATTTGTTGTTGCCAAATGGAAAATGGCCATGCCACAATGATGTGGACATTTTTGTGTCTGGTCATGACAAATATTATAATCTGGACGTCTTTCTTCTCTGTGTTTAGAAAGGGCGTGATAAGCTGCTATTATTTCCGAATTTGATATATATGCACTTAGAATGTGAATTACTACAATTATCTAGTTTACGTGATAAGTAGAAGTGATAGAAGTGTTTTTTAAGAAGAAGGAGGAGGATGTTACGAAGAATAAGCAGAAGCATGTTCAAGGAAGATTTGAGATTCGAGAAAATTCACACACATTATCGAAGAGAAAACCTGTCGAACTCGATGGTTCAAGGAAGGTCATTGCCTCTCCGCGTTACTCGCTCACCCGCGCATCGGAGTCTCCATACAATGGTGGTGGCCAAGGAGGAAGAACAAGCAACGAGCTCTGAGGAGTAACTTCTTCCCCGACTGAACGAGCAGTCGCGTCGCCCTCGGCGCAGATTTACGCGTCACGTCTCGCAAACAGCCGTCCGCGGAGGGCGCCTCGACGTGTCGTCGGGATCCACGACGGACGCCCGAGTCGACGAACAGTGCACCGTCGCCATCCGTCATCCCCTGCTCCAATACACGATAAAAGCACAACGGAGTTGAAGACTTGAATAAAACGGGATGTAAGAGACATTTCTGTTAAATTTACGTTTTTACCAGAACAATGATGAATGAGTCAGCTCCGTGTCCGAGGTCGCCAAGGCAGTAGTGCCGTGGTGATATTGGACCGTGGGGTCACGGTTTCGAGTCTGCCTCGGGGGCATGATTGTATGTGTTCATCCTTTCACCCCCTATCATCATCATATCGTTTCACCCTCATACCACAACGCTACATCCAATAGTGGTCGCTAATGACCTAATAGTTGATGTGGCTTTAAATAACAAAAAGAAGATGAATGAATTAAGCCGTATAACAAATAAAAACCAAAGCCTGGACGCATTTCTTGATAGTGATAAATATATATATATATATATATATATATATATATATATATATATATATATATATATTTAAACTCATTTTTCTCAAAAGTATGAAAACTGCATTTACATCCTTTTTTTTATTTCAAGTCTTCAATTTATTGCAATATTCACAAACACGACTCTCTGGCTATTCTTACAGACTAGCTATTGAGACAACAGATATTGTTGTATTTTGTGAAATGTTTTTCGTCATATTTACCTCACTAAATCTTGAAAATTGATGTACTATTGACGTCCTGTGTTTCGTTTCAAGGAAACAAAATTACTCTGTTGATCTCATTCTCTGAAGATGATTGTGTTGGGTTCGAAAACAGAAACTATTGGATAAGAAGTGATTGTTGGGTTTTTATAGTGAATTAAAGAGTACAAGTCAAGAAAAGAAATTATAAGAGTTGTTAACATTTGGTGAAGGCGAAGAAAGAATGGCACACTTGTAAGCTTTCGTCAAGAGGACAGGAGACCAGTAGAATAGGAACATAGATGAAAGTGGCAAATAAAATGAAAACAACTGATATGCTAGTCATAACGCTATAATAGAACCATAATTTTACACATAACGTTTTGAAAAAGTGCGTTTTGCTGCCTCATTCTTGTACGATAATCTTACACAATACATTATTTGAGCCTCTTTTTTCCGTATTTTCTGCTTCTTTATGAGCGTTACATTTTATTAGTGTAATTATCATTCGTTCATTCACAGTTTCCTCGGGAAAGCGATTGTCAGAAGGGGTGCTTCCTCTATACATCTCGCCCAGGGAGGTCGAGATGTCGCGTCGTGGAACGGCTCGGACGCGAGCCATTTATTTTCCATCAGCTCCGCTCGAAGTCCGGCGCGCCCTTGTCGCCGGACAAGTCATTGGCCGCAGGGGCTTCAGAACACGTGCATCGGTCCTCCAGCTCGTCACGCGGTTTCTTTGTCCAGTCCAAGAAGACGGGCGCTGTCGGAAGTTGCGGTCAGCGCTGCAGCTCAAGAAACGTCGAGGTCCCCTTCCAGTTGGACGAAAAAAATGTACCTTTTACTCTTCACTCATACGTTACTTTTGCTTAGGATAGATAGAAAAACGATAAAAATGCTCACAAGGCAAGTCCTTTAAGAGCAAGCTCAAAGGCAATCCATTTGAATTTTCAGGTCTGGAGTCAAAAACATTTGTAAGGCATTTTATTTTATTATAAAAAAAGTGCCTGGAATTCCTTGAAAGTGCAATTGTCATTTACCATATTAAGAAGTTACGGTCAAGAAATGAGAAAGTGTAACCAGAAAACTGTCAACGGATTGGATAATTTTTTTTGTAGTAGGCAAGAGTAAATATGATTTTGAACGAAATTTGTACGAATCCATACTTTGAGTTGTACTTCATGAAGTATAAAATTATTACTTTTCAATGGGGGAAAAAGATAATCTTTAAGAGAGAGTTAAATTGGAAAGAATTTTGATTAAGAAAGGAAGAGGCAATGAAAGAGAAACATAATGACAAAAGAAAATTCTATTTGTGCAGGTAAAACATGTTGGTTCACAACTGCAACAAGATGGTGAAACATATTAGAAAAAAATAATTATATCTACGTCATTTATAAAATAGTGCCTCATCTTTGGTATATAGGATGCTAACGTGAACCTAACAAAGTCACCGAAGAAATACCATTTCAGTCGGCCGACAATCATTCATTGATTTAATTTCCCATTCAGCCTTTTTATCTAATTCAGCTAATCGGGAGTTGCAAAATGAAAACGTAAAGCAGATAGACAGTCCTTACTTCAACTGAATTCTAAATAATACTGTATAAGACGAAGTACTTTAATTTGTAATATTTATTACTTATAGTGAGAAACAAAAATATGCCACATTATCCAGTTCTTTCAATCGACAAGTATTCAATTCAAATGAATTGCTTGGTAGAGATGTGGACTCTCCACAATTTTTTATGAAAAGAAAACAACTGGATTACTGCACCAAATCTGTTCCAAACAAAAGCTTTATCCTCATGTTACCCGCACAGTTCGCGGCGAACACGAGGGATTTTATACCAGACGATGCGTCTGTAAATATTATATCGTGATCAACATACCGATGGCTGAGAACCACGCTGTCCAATTTTTTAACAAAATAAAATGTTTTTCCCATTGTGTTTTGCGTTCCTATCTACATGTGTGCATCAAACCAAATTGTAAATGTTCCACTCCATAAGCTTGCAACAAACCCATTTCGTACTAACCTATCCTTTATTGATTATTCATTTGTTTAGGTTTAAATCATTTACTTCTTTAAGAATATAACAAACACATTAAGGTCCAATATAGACAATGTATATCACCACTGCCTTCAACAAGAAATGTTCAGTTGCGATTAACGTAACGGACAACGAGTGGGAAGTCATAAGTGTTAATTATGAATGTAATGAATAGGTGTGTATGCCAGTGATGACAATACTTATGTAATGAATCAAGTACGACAACATAATTTATAAATGTGCAATTTTCAGATGTCTGAAGATGGAGATATATTTCTCTCCGTAACGTAACTATGTGTAGTTGAATGAAGTAATTAAAAAGGTGATTGTCGATAAAAAGATTGGACTTTAATATGTTCGTTATATTATTAACCTATCCCTTACTTACCCAGTACATTCAAAAATTTAAATTATTCCCCTGAAGAATTTAGTAAAATGGACTTTCGTAATGCATCTATAAACGTGCTTTGCCAGAATAACGCACCCCCAGCACGTGTACTGTAATAGGGGACCGAAGTCCCAGAGTGGGCCCCTAGGCATTGGCCCTTATCCTCACCTTCATCGGGTGTACAAGGACACCCTCTGACTAACATTCGGATCCCGCCGGAACGCAGTTAGCCCTCGCGGCAAACTCCCCAAACAATGCCTGGAGTCTAGAGCGGCCCTGCTTGCTCAGAGCTACTAGCTATCCGAGCTAGTACCGGAGTCAATATTGCCTGTATGACGAGACGCCACTCACATGCACCGGGACACCAAGTCCCTCCTCTATGCCCAGAGTATTGGGTCACTGCCACGACGAAGCCAAGAGCTCAACTGGGGGCCACCCGAACTAAGGTCTGAACGGCTCGGTCTGACTTACATGCAACACTCACCGTGCTGGATACTCGGATTGACATGAAATTTTACCAGCCTGTTCAGCACCTTTCAAAACCTCTATATACAAATTTTTACGTGCTACGAAGCACTGCAAGTAGTGTTTTTGCGACAATTACTATTGAGATCTTTCATGGCATTATCGCCTGTGGAAGGGCGGAAATCGCTGCTCGCCGCTGGTTCTGTGGTCGTTACACACCGCGCCGCCACTATCAGCGGCGAGCAGTGATTTCCGCCCTTCCACAGGCGATAAGGTCATGAAAGCTCTCAATACTAATTATCGCAAAAACACTACTTGCAGGGCTTCATAGCACGTACAAATTTGTGAGTAGAGGTTCTGAGAGGTGCTGAACAAGCTGATAAAGTTTCATGTCAATCCGAGTATCCAGCACGATGAGTGATGCGTGTTAGAACAGTCTGGTTCTCAGCCATCGATACCTCAAAATCTACAATGGACACGAGCGTGGTCTGCGCCGAG
The DNA here is from genome assembly GCA_031308135.1 of Acheta domesticus. NCBI lineage: Eukaryota > Metazoa > Arthropoda > Insecta > Orthoptera > Gryllidae > Acheta > Acheta domesticus. Next base: position 9,508,817 of record JAHLJT010004567.1, on the reverse strand, counting down.
GGAATGAAATATCGCGGAGCGCGTTGAGCTGTTGGAGGTTCACGAGGCCGCGGCGCCGCTCGCGCCGGCAGGTAGTTCGCGCGCGGGGCGGGCGCGGGCGCGGGCGCGCTAACTGTTCCTGAATGTGGTCGGCGGCGCTGCGAGGCGTGACGGGCGACGGGCGACGAGGCGGCGGCGGCGCGTGCGCGCTGCGGGCGCCAAGTAGGCGTAGGCGTAGGCGGCAGCCCCGCCTCCCAAATATTCTCACTTTCCAGGACTCGCGCTAGGTCGAGTCCTGTCGCTGGCTGGAGGAGAATTCTAGCGGTCGGCTACTCTGATCGGTGGTTTCTCCGATCAATACCAGGCGAATGCCGGGGCAGCACCCTAACAAACGGGCGCGATCGTTCCTTTCTCTTGCGTGTCCCACCCTCTCCCTCCGGGCGCCAAGTAGGCGAAGGCGTAGGCGGCAGCCCCGCCTCCCAAATATTCTCACTTTCCAGGACTCGCGCTAGGTCGAGTCCTGTCGCTGGCTGGAGGAGAATTCTAAGCGGTCGGCTACTCTGATCGGTGGTTTCTCCGATCAATAACCAGGCGAATGCCGGGGCAGCACCCTAACAAACGGGCGCGATCGTTCCTTTCTCTTGCGTGTCCCACCCTCTCCCTCCGGGCGCCAAGTAGGCGAAGGCGTAGGCGGCAGCCCCGCCTCACCAAATATTCTCACTTTCCAGGACTCCGCGCTAGGTCGAGTCCTGTCGCTGGCTGGAGGAGAATTCTAGCGGTCGGCTACTACTCTGATCGGTGGTTTCTCCGATCAATACCAGGCGAATGCTGGGGCAGCCCCTAACAACGGGCGCGATCGTTCCTTTCTCTTGCGTGTCCCACCCTCTCCCTCCGGGCGCCAGTAGGCGTAGGCGAAGGTGGCAGCCCCGCCTCCCAAATATTCTCACTTTCCAGGAATGCATGGGTGGCCCCCGGTTGGGCTCTTGGATTCGTCGTGTCAGTGGCCCGATACTTTGGGCAAAAGAGGAGGGACGCGGCGTCCCGGCGCATGTG